>RWGZ01000943.1:69011-227476 GCA_009725065.1 Utricularia reniformis
CATCAAAATTTGTAAATTGCATAAAAGTCTTGAAGTTGATAAAATGTGTGATTTTGGCTTCATGTTTAAAAATTGCGTGGTTGACCCACGAACTTCCAAAACCGTTTATATTGAATCATAATATTCGTTAATATTTTAAACGTCTCAATAATTTGTATTGATCAATTAACCTTAAAAAAAATTAAATGACAATGTTTCTAAACTTTCAAAATTTTAAAAATAATGCATAAATTATCAAAACCACTTATACGAAAAACCGCTACTATTTACTCGAGAGTCATTCTTAAACGGTTTTAAAACTTCAAAGGGTTCTCATGCAATTTACAAACTTTGGGGACATCTCTTTTACACTATCTTAAACATTGGGGGCCAACGTCGTAATTTTATCGTAAAAAATAACGAGTTGAATGCATAATGCATTTTCAGAATCAAGTCTGAACTTGATTATGCATTATAGTTAAAAAACCAGAATGCATTATGATCATAATTTATAATTAGAATTTAAAATGAATATTGTTTTGTTTCAAAAAACAGATTATTCATTCTATAATGCATAATTCGTTTTCATAATTTGTGCAGAACACAGCCTAAGTGCGTTTTCTGAAAAATGCATTATACAATATACAATATATAATGTATTTTAAAAAACGGTACATAACACTATTAACTATTTTAAATTCACATTATCAATTAAAACGTATTATGATTTTACCAATTTACACTACAATTTAAAATCATGTAAATTCTTGATTTTTAAAACTCATTTTACACTTTAGTATATCATTTACATATATACCCATATCTTAACAAATACATTTTTATATATATTATTTTTATGTTCCTATGGTTAGAAGTAAAGAAGTCATATCTGTGTAGCTATCGATCGTGATAGCTACACAGATATTTCGATATATAACCGGTATACCAACGATATATCGGAAAAATCGTTCATAGTAGTCGTTATCGTAACGAACGGTATTGACCGTTATGACTTCATTGGTAAGGAGTTCTCCCACTCCATTTCTTTGCCATAGAAATGATATTTTTTTACAAATTTCGGATCAAAATGATTTATTCTTATTTTATTCTTCTTTTTTGTTTTGATTCTTCGTTATTGCATTAAGAGATCATCAGTTTGACACGTGTTAAAATATAATTTAAGTTTTTGGGTTTTTTAATTGGGAAGCAAAAATTTGATAAGATTACTTTGAAATTTGTTGAATTGTTTTCTTTTTTATGTTTTTATTATTGTTAAATATCATATTCATTATTGGGTGTTATTGAGGATGTTTTAGAATTTTTTTAATTTATTTGATAAAATTATTACGTACAACGTATATAGAAAAATTACTTATGATGTTCATTGATGTACCGAAAATATATTTGTCTTGTACTGATCGACTTTCAAGCATTATTTTATGCATGTGGTAAATATTATGTCAGTTCATTTGTAAATAAATTTTCTAATTTTATTTGATATTTATTTTAAATTTAACATAATGGATATAATTGTCTTTTGACTACTATAAATAAATTATTATTCTACATTTTTACAGAACATTTTTTAGGATTTAGATTGAAATGTTTAACATATTTACATTAAAATGTTTAACATATATTTATTCAGAATATCATATCAATTCTAATTATGCATTTCATTATGCATTCTAATTATAAATTCTAATTATACATTTCATAATTTTTGCAGAAGAGACCCTAAATATTCACAAAAAAATGGATGGAAAATTAGGTTTAGATTATTTTAACTTTGACTGTTATCTATGTAATTTTCTTAATCTTAAAATATTGGATGTGTTTGGTTTTACAATTAAAAGTTGAATGAGGTGGGTGAAATTTTTATGCACACAAAACAAAAACAATATCATCGATATGCATCATCGTGATTTAAGAAATTATTAATTTACTTTTATTTTTAATAATTATAATATAATAATAATTATCTTTATTATTTATATATATAAAGATATATTAATATTTTTATATAAATCACGATCATAATCTATGTGGCACTAACTCGTCCTTCCGACTCGATTCGACACGACTCGGCAAGAGTATAAGACTCGGATTTTCGACTCGTTTCGAATTATTAAATAAAATTTGTAGAAAGTTGTATAAACTTCAAGTTTACAACTACAAATATTTATCAATTTATTACATAAGAAGATTTAATTTATAAAAAATGAATATTGTTCGTCGATTCTACTCTCCTAAAAAACAACCACTTTTTGATTCATCATCGCTTGTACGAAGAATTCACAAGTAGATCGACAACATAATAAAGTCGTGAAAGCACATAAGATACGTTTTCGATGAAAAAGAAAATCAAATTAAGGAAAAAATCAAACGATGTCGTTTTGTGTCAAGTGTTGGAGAGTCCGACACGAGAGAAAGTGAAAAATTGAGAGTCGATTCTGCAAGATCATAATATCACAATTTCACCACGATTCACCAAATCTCATCATTTCTTAATTTAAAAACTTGTAGTAGAGCTACTGTAGAGGCTACATTTGTTTCTTAAATTTCATTTTAGGTTTTTTATCCAATATTTTATATATTTTAAATTAATCTCACGTTATATTTTTCGATTTTAAAATTTAAAATTTATATATATATATATATTTGGGTGAAAATTTAATAAATCAGGCTACTCGATCCTTAATGGGCCCATTAAAAAGCCCAATATGTAATAAATTAGGCCAAACAAACAGTCGATTTATTTCCAATCACCAAGAACATAACATCAGATTCCACGAACAAGTCTCCCAAAAGGGGAGTCCTTGTTCCGGAATTATTCCCCAAATTCACGAGAAAAAGAAGAAGCAATTATTCAGAAATCACAATTCGATTCAAAACCCTAATTGGTTTTAGCCCTTTTATCACCATCAGCGCTTCCATCTTCAATAGCTCTCTTCTTCGTAGCACCGGCCTTCTTCGGTGGCCATTCAGGTGCAATAGGGGTCAACAAGAACCTCCCGAACCAGTAAGCCGACTTCTTAGGATACCGCATTTGATGATTCACGAAGTCCACGTACATTATCCCAAATCTCTGTGTAAAACCAGCGCCGAACTCGAAGTTATCGCACCAAGACCACACGAAGTATCCTTTCACATCAACTTGCGTGTCTCTGTTATCAGAATCCACAGTTATTTATTCATCATCAGATTTGCGAATGGAATTGAAGGTATTCAATTCATTCTCTAGCTTACTTGATAACTTTATATAGATTCGCAAGATGATCTTGATGATATTTCGTTCTCTGGACATCAATACAAGCGACTAAAGGTGTTTGTTTTGCATCAACATCGGCCATTCCTGTAATCAAATGCTTGTTAGATTAAGCTTTTTAAAATTAGCGATGAATTTTAACAAGCACCGTTTTCAGTAATGTAGATTGGCTTCAAAGCATCGCCATGATCGTTTTTCAGTTGCTTCAAATGCTTATACAGACCCCCTGGAGCTACTCTGATCCAATCAGCACCAGTCTAATGAACAAAACAGAGAGTTAGAGGAAATAATTCATTATATATTGCTGAAGAACAAAAATGGCTTGGCTCACAGCATCTCCAGCAGAATTCCCATGTATATCTTGATCTGCAACAGAAAGAACAATGGATTAGACTGATCATGAAGGTCAACTTTGTTAAATTTCTAGAATTAGGTCAATTTATATGAGGAATATGCTCGGATATAACGTAAGGGGAAGAGTTGACTTACAGTGATATTTCATATGCTGATATGCATAATAAGCATCTTCATCTGATGGAGGATCAGAATCATACTGAGCAAAGTAAGAAGTGTAGTAATTTATGCCGAGAAAATCGATTGATCCCTTGAGTTTGCTCTGTTCTTCTTCTGAAAATGGCACTAAACGGTCAGCTGGAATTGAATCAGTCATCCCTTTCGGGTAACGCCCGTACAGTATTGGCTCCAAGAACCTGAAACAAGCTCCAAGTTAACCTACTTACAGAGTAACAGTAAAGGTTTTTTAGATCTTTTACCAGCCGATCATGAAGTCCATTGCTCGCTTAGCGGTTTGTACATCATTGGAGTCATCTGGATTGTAAGGCTCATACCAATGGGAATTAAGAACTATTCCTATTTCACCAAGCTGATACTGCTGAAACTCAGTTCTGTACAAATCCACAGCGTCTGAGTGAGCAAGAAGCAAGTGTCTAGTACAGATAAATGGATCATTGCTGTGTTCACGTTCTTTAGCTACGGCGTTTCTAGTTTTAGTTTTTTCAGTATCAGATTTTGGTTGTTCGAAGCTTCTTCCTGGTGGGATTCTCTTCTCATCATCAGTTGGAGAAATCGCTGTCATAACATTGAACAAAAATCACTCAGTTTCAGACAAGATCAGCAAGTGTTTGAATTATACAGTTTAACCGAAATTACGATGGCAATATGCACATATACCACCACTTGAACAAATAACTTATTATGTTATATCTTTCTTATAACCAATGTTTTTATACCGATCTGGATTGATATAGCTAGTACAAAATTGTTTAAGGAAAAAACCAGGTTTTGACCTCGAAACCTGGTGGTACTGATGGAAATATCGATGCTTCCCGATTTTAATTGTATCATACGGCATGAAAACATTGCTTATAACCAGACCAAACTTCTTAAATCAAATGTGAGACAACTTGGTATTTCAACTCATCGATTCAAATCCAAATACTTAAATAATTTGGACTTTTGATTGATAATTTGACCAAAATTATGATGAGAATATGCATATAATCCTAATATGTTACTCATTTTCTCTTATAAATCAATCTAAATTTCATCTCAATGTATAAAAAACCCTAAACCTGAACAGTAAGTTTTAAATCACAATTCTTACGGGAAACGTAATTGCGAACAGAATAAGTCCATGGCTCGTTGATTGTTGTCCAGCACTTCACACGATCACCAAATTCCCAGAACAAGACTCTGCAGTACTCCCTGAAATCCGTCCTGTAAATAGAAACCATATCTTATGTTAAGATCTTGTCGTTTCCTTATTTGGTTTGTCTTTTTTTACCTGATTTGTTTGTCCAAAAACCCTTTATACTCAGCTTCAAGACGAAGTGGTGTATCAAAATGGAAAATTGTAGCAAATGGCTTCATTCCTGCGTTCATCAACACAATTATATTTCTCTTCTCTCTGTAATTCATATTTCAAAACTTACTGTACTGAATTATCGTGTCGATTAGGCGATTGTAATAAGCAATCCCTTCTTTGTTAACTCCATTAACGACTTTCCCACCTGTTAAATCACAACAAAATCACTTTTTGTATTGTTTTTCATACCAGAAATGATTGATAAACCTGTCCAAACCTGGGACAATACGAGGCCAGGAGAAGGAGAATCTGTAAGAAGTAAAACCCATACGAGCCATAGATCTTATATCTTCTTCATACAACTCATACATTCTGCAAGTAATTGTCGTGTTGCTTCCATCAGCAACGTTTCCTGTTAAAAAAATCTCATCTCTTAAATAACTTCAATTTCTTAACTAAATTCATACGCCATTTTCATGTTCAAAAACCTGGGTTTTTCAATGCGCTATCGTCCCATATACTAAGTCCTTTCCCACCAGAAGCATAAGCTCCTTCGACCTGCATAGCAGAAGTCCCGCTCCCGAAGATGAGCGGGGGACGGTTAAGCTGCTTAGCGAGTTCATCGAATAAGGTACGGTTCAGGGTTTCGTTGTCTTGGTCTTTGGGGTAAGGGGAAGAAGTATCGGAACCATGATTAGTTGTAACTAGAGGGTGTGGTGCTTGAGTTACGACAACTAAACTGTTGGCTGCCATTGATGAACTGAACTCAACTCAACTCAACTCAACTGTAAAGAAGAAGAAGAAGAGAAACGGGTTCTCTCGGAGGCTAAGCTTGAGTGAGAATAACGCTTTCAATGACAGATTTTTATAGACAAGTCAAAGCCATGCATTAGATGATTACTGTAATACAATTATATATTAATTAATACGTTTTTAAATAATTAATATTATATAAATTAATTAGAAAAATAGGAAGGTACCCACTATATTTAAGATAGTGTAAATTCGACACCCCAAAAGTTTGTAAATTATATGCAAAACCCTCGAAGTTTCAAAATCGTTCAAGAATAAATATCGAGTGAATAATAAATGTTTTCTTCTTTTTTATATGAGTGGTTTTGACAATTTATATGTTAGTTTTAAAATTTTCAAAATTTAGAAATATAATCATTATATCTTTTTAAAATTAAGAGATTAAATACAAACTATGGAGCATTTAAAATATTAATGAGATAAAGTGTCAAATATAAACATTTTTTGAACTTAGGGCCAATAACACAATTCTTAAACTTTAGGGGTATGTATACCTTCCGATACGTCAAATTTCGCTCGGTACCGATTTTTTTTTCGTACTACCCGATATCGGGTATTAGAGTCAATTTCCAGGTTTTTTCGGGTCTAACCCTAAAAAACTAAATATTAATTTTTTAAAAAATAAAATAAAATAAAATAAAATTTGGTACCGTATGGTATACCGATTGTACGGCTTATACCAGTCCGGACGGATACGCGATTTCGGATCGGTATGAAAACATTAAGTATGACATCAATCATTCGCTATTATGGATAGTATTTCTTTTAAATAATCTTATTTTTTATGCAACTAGTCAATGATTAAAAGCGTAAAATGTAAGGTATTAAATAAAAAAAAATTATACATCAAAATTGTATAAAATCATTTTACATCATTCAATTTATCTAGTTTGTCAATTTTAATCACATTTGACAAATATATCTATTTGTTTGTGCAATTTATTTTGCTGAAAATTAATTTACTAATACAATTATATTACATTATATTATTATTTCACGAACCACAATCACAATTATCATATCTCAAAGCTTATATAGTTTATTAATTTTAACCAATTTGAATCATTAAGTCAAACTCGAGTCGAATCTAAGCATCAATCAAACAATATCTAAAATCATTGATTCCTTAGTTTATTAACTTGAATTATACATAAAACCAAACTTCTTAAATTTTGAGCCAAGTCATATCATCCCTTATTAAATGTACATAAAAAATTAAGAGCATTTTAGTCATATGTGACTAAAATTGACAAAATAAAAAAATTTGAAATGGAGGTATCAAAATTGTTTGTTATACAAATTTGAAGTACCTAAAATAAAAATATACTAGAAATAGACAAGTGGTATTAACTATTATGATATCATTTAATAAATAATCCTAAATAATTATTTATATAATATATAGTTATTAAGAGTATATAAAATAAGAGAATAAAAAATTTGAATAACGGCAAGTTTGTTATGTTAAAAACATAAAATAAATATTAGTTTATCTAAACAAAATTTTAATTGAACATATATTAGTTTAAGAATGTGGATTAAATACATTCAAATCATGGAACCGGCCAAGATAAAAAATTGTCACAAAAAAATGTGCCTACTAGCTTCAAATTTTTAATTAAATTAATTATGCTTTTCGGTAATAATATATTTTTAAAATACATAAATGAAAATTATAATAGTTTATATATGTGTTCTAAAGGCGTACATATAAGCAAACCGTTTTTTCAATGGTTGGGATTGGTCTCAAACATGTTTGAAGTGTATTTTATTGTTTCAATATTTGAAATATATGTATTGTGTTTTTATTTGTTTTCCTCTATATTTTTATGAAAAAAATTGCGTAATTGACCCCTAATTTATGTGTTTTGATAATTAATGTGTTGTTTTTAAAATTTTCAAAGTTTGGAAACATAGTCATAACATCTTTTCAAGGTTGATAAATCAAATATAAACTTTGGGAACGTTTAAAATATCAATGAGTATAAGGGTCAAATATAAACGATTTTGAAAGTTCGGGGGCCAACAACGCAATTCTTAAACTTTGAGAGCACGATATTTACAACATTTAAAAGTTTAGGGGCCAACCGAGCATATTATATCAACTTCGGGGGTTTCGTATGCAATTTACAAACTTTAGGGGCACCGTCTTTACACAATTATAAAGTTTATGGCCAATTACAAACATTACTCATATTTTTATCTATAACGAATTAATAACAAAAACAAATATAAATATAAAATGATTTGAAAATATACAAATAATTAAATAAACAAATAGAACATATTATATATCATGATTTATCATATTGATGATAGTTTGAATAGTTTTTTAAGTATTTAAATATAAAATAACTTTTAGTTTAATTTATGTTATTTTTGTAAAATATAATAGTTGAAATGAAATTTTGTATGGCAAATTTACCAAATTAAATTAGTAGAATTAAATCAGATCTAATTTTGTAAGGTTTCGATTTGAACCAATAAAAAACGGTCAAGTTTTAGAACATAGGTTCATATATGCTGAATAAAAATAAAAAAGATCAATAACAAAAATTATATGTTGAAATAACTAATCAATTCATGTAAATGAATCAAAAAAATATATTACAAGGCGGATTTTCGACAATTGCAATGGATTGTCGAATGAGTTTTAGTTGTTAAAAGCTCAACAATAACATGTATTTGTAATTGCCGATGGATATTTTCAATAATAATTTAGTGAATAGAATGTCACATAAAAATGATTATTCCTTTGTTTTGGCATTAGGGAAGGGTGAAGCAAAGGTGATTGTTAAGTGCATCACTATTAGGGCGGTTATTTGAGTTGAACTCGTTGTGTTTATATTCGTTCATATTTTTATTCGAACGTGTTCATATTCATTTATATTTTATTCGAACGTGAAAATATGTTTGAACATTATTCAAATTATTAAGTAAAAGATCATGTTCGTTCGAATAGTTTGTTCGAACATGTTTGTACTATTTGTGCAAAATTCAACAAAAAACTCACATTTTTTTGTTTTACAGACAAAATCACAAAAAAATAAATGTACCGAAGAAATAATCAATCAATTATCTTTCACAAAAATAAAAATAAAACTACATCACTAACAACATAAGGCAGTTTTGTAATTGTTTTTAAACATAAATACTATAATTATCAATTAATATAAAAATTAATTAAAATAATATATTTGTTCACGAACGTTTAAATTTGTTCACGAAAATGTTCGTGTTCGTTCAAATTATAAACGAACAAAAAATAATGTTCGAATAATGTTCATATTTTTATTCGAACGAGCGAACACGATCACATACGAACCGAACACATATTGTTCGCAAACTATTCGTATCGTGTAACAGCCCTAATCACTATATAAACGTGCAAATAATTAGAACAAATAACATTGTCGCCAATGTTTTAAAAATCGGTACTGACCGGTATACCAGAAAAACTAATGACATTGATATATCGTATATGTACAATAATAATAAATTAAATTAAATTATTAACATAGAGAAAAAACATAATTATTTGACTATTTTCAATTTATATTGTGTATAATTAAAAAATTAAAAATGAAAAATTGTAAAAGCTTCTTTTATCTTTTTTTAAATACAACAAATAGATAGGATCGGATCCACTAAAAGCTCGTACCTATCCGCTACGTCTAAAATTTCCAATGAAAATTTTAAACACTGATTATCAGAGCGTATACTCGCATGATTTTTGTGTGCAAAGAAGTAATAGATTCGATATTATGATATTTTAACGTATAAGCGAAAAAAATAAATTTATATGTCATTTGGACTAACATGTAACAAAAAGTTTTTATTTTAAGCATAGATTTAAATTTTAATTCATAAGGTATGAAAATTTCAATAACTCGAGATTTTAACTCGAATTAATCCATAATTAGTTTATATCTAAATTAATGTGTTGTCTTAAACTAATTTAATGTAATTCTAATGAGTGTATGATTGATACGACGTCGTTAGAGTAGACGAGAAATTCATTGAACGGACAAGAAGGGGGCCCCACTATCTAAATCAGTAGTTGTAAATTTTAAATGCTTGTCTAATCTTATCCTAAACAGTTATCCCTAATTATTGTTAGAATCAACATGATTTTTGTACTAACTAATAATAGTTCTCTTTATCACCCCTAATTTTTGAAATAGTATAAAAATGATATTTTTATAATTTTAAAATTACGTACGAAACATCTAAAGTTTACATAATGAGTGTGGTCGATCCTCTAACTTTTTAAATTTATAAACATCATATCCTCAAAGTTTAAAAATTGCACGGTTGACCCCAAAGTTTCAAAACCGTTTACATTTGACCCTCACGTCCGATATCTTTTTGAGTTTTTTCGTAATTGATATCGTTCTTTCCACATGTTGAAATTGATCGATTTTGTTTGCTGATTTGATATTTAGCCCTCGAATATATTAAAAAGTTCAGAATTAACTCGGAGAAATATGTATCTTAGTAATATATATCAGATAAATATATAACATCCGCTTGCTAAAAGACTAATTTGTCTTACAATATTTTGTTATTATATTTCATTGTAATTTTACTTTGTATATAAACTCAAAAAAATACCGAACGTAAGGGTCAAATATAAACAATATTTTAAATTTGTTTACAAATTTAAAAAGTTAGAGAGTTAACCGCACACATTATATAAACTTTGGGTGTTTCATACGCAATTTTGAAACTATAAGGATATCGTCTTTACACTATATCAAATATTGAGGGTCATCCTTGCAATTTTCTCTAACTAATAATATATATTAATTGTGGAAAAACGTATGTTATACTGATATTTTTATTGTTTGAAAAATTCGATTTCTAATATATGGTTATACATTTTTAGTCTTCAGATTGTATATTTTTTGCAATATAAATCTTCGAATTATATGATTCGGATTCTTTATAATTCATGGATCGGATTTTTTTAGTCTATGATATGCAGATTCTTTATTTTTACTCAATTACATGAATCAAATATAAAATTAATCGTGTATAAGATATTATAATTATTTTAATACACAAAATCTAAAATCTTTAAATTTCTCTAAAGTTGTCTAAAAATATTATATATTACTTGAGAATGAAGATATTTTGAATACTGCTAATTTATCATTGAAAGTTTTTTAAATAAATGAAATGTTATTTGTTAATCTTAAAATTTAAGATGATTTTATTGAAATTTAAATTTATTTAAATATATATGATAATTCATATAATTTTGGATATATCGAATCATCGCATCCGAATCCATGCACTAGTATACTAACATCATAAATATTCCATAAATAGTTTTCAGTATTTGATGATTGATTTGGAAAAAAAATTAAAAATATTGTAAACCAACTTTGAAATACATTGGGTTTGTTTGGTATAACTTTTTAAAATTGCGGTGTAGTGAGATATGATGATCGTGAATTTTTAAATATGTTTGGTAAAATTGAGATATTATGATCGCGATTTATGTAAAAATACTAATATACTCTTATATATATATAATAATAAATATAATAATATTATAATTATAGAAGTAATGGTAAATTAGTCTTTTCCAAAATAACGATTAGGTCACAGCTAGTTTTAATAGCTGTGAAGATATCAAGATTTTTTAACGATTATCACATCGCAATTAAGCTTGTGTTTTGTGTACCATTTAAAAATCACGATCTGGACATCGCATCGCACCTCACAGCACTTTTAATTTGAGTTCCAAACAAACTCATTATAAATTTAGATAAGTGACTTTTAAATAAATTAAGAACAAATTTATCATTAATATACTTAGACATCAAAGACATTAACACTTTTGACTTTGATTGCTAAACAAATTAAATTAAATTAATTGGATCATTATTATATAAAATTAAATTACAATTACTAAAACTATTAATGAGTTATTGCTCTAAATATACATAAGAATGTAAAATATAAGGGGTCAGCAAAAAAATGGAATACCGAATACTATACCGAAATTTTTGTTATTCGGTATTTGATATTTGGTATTCGAATTGATATTTAATTTTATGAAATTATGAAATTTGGTTTGGTATTCGATAAAATGAATAAAAATTCGGTATATACCGAATACCAAATCAGTTAATAAAATATTTATATATTTAAAAATTTTAAATGAGTTATGGTCCCTCAATTATTGATATCGAAATTCAGTATCTTGACATATTATAAAATCATTAGTATTGGATTTCGCATACTTGCCCAAATGATACGTGATATTTTTGTTATGCAAATATCTACAATTGCTTCTAAATCCGCATTTATCACCGTTAGATATTTTAAATTGTTATTCTGATTGTACGATCTTATATTTGATTATTTGATTAATATTTTGATATCTAATAAATGAATCAGTCCTTGATTCTTATAAAAGTTTTTGAGTTCGAAAAGTGTGGAGACATTTATATGCACTCAAGATTGACTTCGTGTATTACATTATGATGATATTGAAGAAGATCAATACAAGCAATATAAATTTTTCATGTATTGGATTCAACACATACATGAAATGTTTTTTATTATTTTTTCTATGTGGTTTTAATTTTGGTATTTTGGTACTAATATGAAAATACCGAAATTATTTCGGTAATTTGGTTTGATACCAAAAAAATATTGAATTAGAATCCGTATTCAATTTTGTTGATAATTTTATATTTGATTTTTCAATATTTTGTTTGGATTAATATTTGGTATCGAATGCACACCTAAAATAAACTTTAGAATAAATAAATATTAATAAAGTAATTATTGTATGACAAATTTGTACTTATCCACATTTTAATTAAATCACGAGTTTGTTTCAATGTTTTAAAAATCGGTACCGTCGATATACTAGACAAGTCATTAAATCGGTATATCGTATCCGTACCGTAATATTAAAATAAATTAAATTATAAAATATTATATTTTAATTTTTTAGAACAAAACCCGACCCGACTTGCAAAATACCCATACCGGCCGATACGCTCGAAATTTACGGTATACTGGAAATTTAAAACGGGGATTTGTTTCCATAAGACCTTTTTATCTTTCATTACAATTTATCTTTTTTTTTCTTACAAATTTTAACATATTTTTTTTATTATTCAAAATCGTACATGAAATTTTTTTAATGATAATGTGTTTTGTTTAATATTCAAATCAAATTTGCGGTACATGATCGCTAAAAACACGGTTTAGTTGTTGATGCTAAAACAATTGCAATATTTATCACGAATTCATAAATAACTCATTTATCCTTACTTAAATTATCATTATTTTTTATATATAAGGATATATTAATATTTTTATATAAATTGTAATTATTATATTATAATTTACTATGCTCGTTTATTTATAATTACACCTTAAAAACTTTAATTTTTAGAAATTAAATCAAACAAATAAATTGGTTCACGTTGTATACCAAAATGTATATATTAATATATATATAAAATAAAATTTCATAAATAAGTAGATTTATATATATTTTATAATACGATGCATATTTAAAGTAATATAAAAAAATGTTAAAGGAAGAGAGGAAGGGGTAGGTGGAGGGTCTGAACGTGGACTGGTAGGTTTGAGGGAACCAGATAAGGATGAAATGATAACCGTTGGATCCTGATCCAAAAATAATAATATTATTATTATTGTTATTTAATATCTGAAAACGTCACCAATGATCCATGTGCGGTACAAGGATTGATAGCCCACATAACAATTAAAAATATTGTGCGATACAAGGATTGATAGCCCCACATAACAATTAAAAATATTTTTGTGTCAAAATACATTAATTTCGATAAATTCAATGATTCATTTTATATTTTTTAAAACATTTAATACTATGTTTTTCAACGGTGGTTGAACCGTAGAGTTGAACATTTTACATCCTTAATCGTGTATTTAATGGTTCCGTTCAAACTTAAATATTCTAGTTTGATATTTTTTATTTTTAAATAATATAATATTTATTTTCTTTATTTTAATTTTAATGATTTCTTACAAAATTTTTATGAATTTGTTTCAATTTTCATATATTGATGAAAATCTTATATTTATTTTATAAAGTAACATAATAATTTATTATTCTTATAAAAATTATGACATAATGAACTCTTTTGAAAAGTTTTTAAGGTTCAAACCGGTTCGAACCACGGTTTGAACCGGTTCTTAGTGAACCAGACATTTTCCGGTTTGATAAAATGATCGGTTTAAAAATATAGTTTTAATGTGATTTCAATATTTAATTCTATTAAAATTAAATTGGGAATTTTTTAGTTTTGATAAAAATATAGATATTAGTATTTGAATTAGATATTAATATATCCTCTTAATGGAAATTGAATTTTATGTATAATTAAATTATTTAAAATATTTGAAATTATTTACGAGAATATTGTGTAATCACAAAATAAATTGTATTGTAGTTCATTTGGTTAAATAAATCTTTATTTCAATGGCACCATAAGGTTCGAACCTACATGTCTTTTTATAAATAATGCTAACATCTATTTGAAGAAAATGACGTATTTGATCCTCAAATTTTTGTGATTTTGATAAATTTGATCTACAATCTTTAATTTGACAAATTTTTGTGATTTTCTCATGTTTTTAATTGTACCTGAGAAATATGAGAATCGAGAGGAAAATCCACGAGACACCAAACCCAAGAAGAATTTCAATAAAAAGAATTTTTAATTTTGGTAATTGAGATACACGATCAAATGAGGTTTGGCGCATGTATCATGCTTATCAAATGTTGTAAACTTTAAGGATTAAATGTGTTATTACAAATTATAAAGATCAAATTTATCAAAATAATGAAAGCTTAGAGATTGAATGCATCATTGTCTCGTTTTTAAATATAAATTATAATTATCACAAAGATTATAATTGAATCATATTATTTTTCGCGATAATAACGTCTCACTAAATAATAATTGTATAAATTATTATGCAATTATTTAAAATAATATTAAAAATAACACATATTAAAAATAACAATTATTTAATATTTTTAATAATATTAAAAATAATATTATTAAAATAACGTCTCGTTTTGTAAAATGAACATAGTTTGTATAAATAATCTAAACTTTATTACTCTTAAAATATTTAAAATAATATTAAAAAAATGAATATGCATGAAATAAATGAATATTTATCCCAATATATTAGACACATAACACAATTTAACCAAACAATTTAGAAAACATGATTATTTCATCTATGTTACACTAATTTTTAAATTAATTTCTTAACTACCCCAATATATTAGAGTTTTATTAATATATTATATAAATTTTATAGGTGAGGTAGGTGTGTGTTTAGGTGCTTTTAGTGTGTGAAATTGGAAACCGACCAAATAAATGGAAAATGAAAATTGAATTTTCAACTAAAAAATTGTCACCGACCAATTTTTAAAGAAAATAAAAATTTTATTTTACCGAATATCCACTATCATTAAACTATAGTCTACTCATATATAACAATTAAAATAATTGAATCATTTAACTTAAATATATAAAATGAAGGATTAACAACATCTATTCATATCTGAACTTCGCGAATTCTTGTTCATGTTGTAACTATGCCAATTTAATTTTACGATTGCACAATAAGTTGTGAAAGCAAATTTCATGTTATAATCACGCGTATTAATTCCGTAAATACATGAATTTGAATTCATGTAGTAACAAGACAAATTATATTAATAAAAAGGTGAATACAAGAATACAAAGAGAGTATGGTTTGATTTTATTTACTAAAAATGATCATTTTATCAATGTTTCTATATTGGTTCAAAATTTGATACAATAAGACAATAAACCGATCATAAAACCTAGTAGCAAATTATGCTAAACGGACACCGCCACATGTATTCGGGGACTCGGATTCGAGAACTCGAATTTGTTAAAGAATCTCACTCGTTAATATTATCAATTATTTTATAATTAAAATTTAAAATTTAAAAAGATATGTTTGTTTAATATAATTTATAATTAACAATAAATAAGGTTATGATTTATAATTAACAATTAATATAAATCATATTTAACAATAATATGATTTATCTAATTATATTATACAAAATAATAAATTAGTACCACATATATAAATGATAATTAATGTTTAAAATCGATAAATTTTCTAAATAATTGGTATATATTATATTATATTACAATTATATCGATATATCGTTAATTTTTTAAATATTAACAAAATTATATTAATAAATTTAAATTATTACTATTTCAAAATAAAAATAATAAAAATTAAAATGTAAAAAACATACTCATGTCAAATAAGAGTCGGTATCCGAGAAGAATCCGACTCGAATTCAACGTCCCCTTACAAGAGTTCGTAAAGTGTTTCATAAAAAATAATGATATTACCTTATATATGACGGACATTTTAGAGAGAATAACCAAAATTATTATTGAAAAAAACAGAAATAGATAAAATATTCATGTAATAAATGAAAGTGGTCCTTTGTTCATTAAAAACCAAGAGAAGCGACAGCAAGTGCGCTAATATTTATTTTTTTAGTACACATACATCACGTGCTTCTGTCAATCATATTAAATATCACATGGGGCCAAACAATAACATTGGGTTAATGGGCTGTCCTAATCCAAATAATTTATGGAAAAATGGTAGAAATTCAAGATTGAAAATATGTTGGTGCAGCTCAGATTATAAAAATAAGAAATCAATTACTAATATCACAATTATTATAAAATAGAATATATTATTGTGAGACAATGCTTATGTTTGGAAACTCAATCCATCGTCCGGTACAGTGAACGTGCCGTAATTGTATTCTATTTTTACTAAACATCATTAATAACTGTGTTCGTGTGACCGCAGAAAACAACGGTGAGTTCATAATTGGGTTAATCCAACTGCCAAATGTCAATTTTGGCCTTAATAAATTATAGTTTATTTTTTTAAAAAAACAATTTTGATCAATAACTTCTTTACAATTTTAAAATGCAGTTTTGAAATAACGAATTTATCATAAAATAATATGAAATATAATTTTTAAATTATAAACAATTATTTAAAAATAAGGGCAAAAAAGTCATTTTATGACATCACGATTATTGCACCACTGTTTCAAAAACAATTTTTTTAAAATCACGATCAGTTCACCTCACAGCACAGTACATTCATCTCACCTCACTGTTATTTGTCAAACGATGTTCCAAACGTACCCAATATTCTCTCTCAAATGGAACAAGCTTTAGTTTGATTTATATTTGGTTCAATGGGCTAGGGTCTAAGAGCCTAAGTACGTTGCACTTTTATACAATGGTTTCTTTTGTTTTTTTGTCTAAATTGGTATGAACGAACTTGAAACCTACCATTGAGATTTGTTATCATATAGAAATTTATGATACAACCTGAATGTCTATGTAGCTCAATGTGAAATCAAATGAATTACTCATTATATCACAATTTATATAAACTAGAACAATTTTACTTTCATAATAGAAGTGAACAAAATATTCTCAATACCCCATCAAATTGAATTATCATTGGTTCGGTTTATATTTGTTTCAATATATACGACGGTAAAATCTGATGTTTTTTTGTCTAATCAGTATGAACTAGCTCAAAACCCACAATCGAGCTTCGATACCATGCAAACATTCACATTTAAAAGACTAAGTGAAACTAATTACTCATTATCATTGTTTTAAATATTAGTAATACTGGAAATTCATGCGTACCAATTTGGACCGGTAGTTAAACAAATACCGGTTGGTACATGTTTTAAGCTTGTCGGGTCGAATATAACTTTTAAAAAATAGATATGAATTTTGTATAATTTATTTATTCTTATTTTTTAATTAAAGAATAATATAAATTGAAAATAAGTTAAATAATTTAATTTATTTAATATTCCCATATGATATATCGGGTACAAGTTTTTAAAAAATTGCTCTTTATATCAAACTCTTAAGAGTTAGAACAAGTATATTTTCATATATGATGTGAAACATTACTCGACATAAACCATCCATTAAAAAGGGTTTATTACATTATTGAAAGAACATACATTCCCACAAATGTCTCAAACCAGACTTATTCTAACAAGAAAACAACATGATAACCGAACCAAACCGAAAGAACCAGATTGGTTAATAAGTTCTCGACCTTTTCTCAGCACCATCCTCTCCATCTTCAGTGACTCGTTTCTTTGAAGCTTCAATCTTTTTCGGTGGCCATTCAGGAGATTTCGGGGTCAATAAGAATTTCCCAAACCACAAAGCTGATTTCTTAGGGTAACGATTTTGATTATTAGCAAAGTCGACGTACATTAACCCGAATCTATGCGTAAAACCAGCACCAAATTCAAAGTTATCACACCATGACCAAGCAAAGTATCCTTTAACATCAACCTGCACGTCTCTAAACTCCGAAAAAACATCGATTAATCTCAGCCGGGAACGTATAATATCGTAATATAAACTTACTTGATCACTTTGTATAGATTAGCAAGATGATCTTGATGATATTTCACTCTCTGATGATCTATACACCCGATTACATGTGTTTGTTTCGCATCACTATCAGCCATTCCTAACATACGTAAACAAAATCGTTATGTTTTCGAACGTGTTCATAGTTGGAAAAGATAAAGGGATACCGTTTTCGGTAATGTAGATCGGTTTCATCGCGTCTCCATGATCGGTTTTTAGTTGTTTTAAGTGTTTATAGAGACCATTTGGAGCTACTCTTATCCAATCAGCACCAGTCTGAGGATCAATAGAATGAGTTCATAAAGATTGCTAGTTTTCAAAAGGGTAGGATGTAAATATTAGATTTTATAAAGTCGGGGCAATTTTATTTTAGAAGCGTAAAAGACTTACACAAATCATTCAGTATAGTTCTCAATCATTCTAATAAACCAATCCAAATTAGATCACACTTTCAATATGAAACAACTTTCATATATCACACTCCTTCAAGTCCAACACATAATAAGTTAAATTTGATCATTTAAACCGATGAATTACCAATTGGTCAATTTCGTTAAACCGGACTTACTGGCAAAGGTCACACAAGAATTTCGAGACTATAACATAAAAGATTTGAACAAATCATTTACCATAAATGATGATGTAGGACAATTTGTAAATTTCAACACACAACTTGAAGTCGAAATATATCACAAGTTAGATTTGACCATTCAAACCCGTGAACTATTAATCAATTAATTTTATTTAAATTAACTACCCCAACAAGATCACTCAAAATTATCCGAACCCGCTCTTATACCATAATAGATTTCTAATTTCGGTTCGATTTAAGGTAATGTTCTTGGATATAACGTATAAGAAGAACCGAATAAGTCCCTTATAAACCACTCCAAATGACATATCACTTTCGATATAAGACAATATCATATTTCAAGAGTAAAGACTTACAGCATCTCCAGCAGCATTTCCATATACATCTTGATCTGTATCAAAAGCAAGAATGAGATTAAATAAAAAGACAAGGAGATTTCAGTTAAGACAACAACTTACAGTGATAAATAACATTCTGATAAGCATAATAAGCGTCTTCATCAGCAGGTGGATTTGAATCATACTGTGTAAACTGAGAAGTATAATAATTTAATCCAAGAAAATCAATAGATCCCTTCAGTTTGCTTTGTTCTTCTTCTGAGAATGGAACTAAACGTTCAGCAGGAACAGCATCAGTCATTCCTTTAGGATAACGACCGTACAGAATAGGCTCCAAGAACCTGAAAAATTGTTCAAATTATGTTCAATTTATAGAGTCGAATAAGTTTAATGTTCATAGTATGCACACGGGTATAACGTATAAGAATGAAGAGACCACATTATAAAAGACTTGAATAAGTCAATTTTATAGTCGATAATCCAATTTTTAAACAAATCAAACTTACATCTCACTTTCGATATAAGACAATTGGTCATATTTTAAAACATCCACTCAAGTCAAAACACCTGATAAGTTGAACTTAACTATGTAAATTGGTGGATTACTATAGATCAATTTCATTAAGCCGTACTAACCCAGGTTAGGTCCTTCAGGATCTGAACCGATTCTGATACCATGTTAAGTTTATAGAGTCGGATCAGTTTCATGTTGAGAGTTTGCAAGAGTATTACGTATAAGAATGAAGAGACCATATAGTAAAAGACTTGAAGAAGTCATTTACTATTGGTTTATATTTCAATAAATTATTCATCTATAATAAGAAAACCCCTTTATGTAATAAGTTCTTACCATCCAATCATAAAGTCTCGTGCTCGAGCAGCAGTTTTAACGTCATTAGGATCATCGGGATTGTAAGGCTCAAACCAATGAGAGTTGAGAACTATTCCTATTTCACCAAGCTGATATTGCTGAAACTCATTTCTGTATAAATCCACAGCTTCTGCATGTGCAAGAAGTAAGTTTCTAGCACATATGAATGGATCATTGCTATGATCTCTTTGTTTAGCTATCGCGTTCCGTGTTTTTGATTTGGTCGCATCCGATTCCGGTGTCACGAAGCTTCTTCCTTGTGGGATCTTAACATCATCATCAACTGGCGAAATACCTGCTCAAAAACATGAATGATCGAGATATTAAAGAGATCGCATATTAAAATATTATTATGTGATGACATATTGCAAAGTTATAAATATAATCTATCTCACTTTTCTTAGACAAATTTAATAATTTCCCTTAAGTCCAACTACTAATAGGTTGGATTTGTGAATTGAAATTAACCGAATCATATATGAAACTATGTTAAAATTATATAGTCTGATAAAAATTATCATGTGAGAACATGAACTAAGGTGATCATAAAGAGAAGATGCCAAACGTTTAAAATATTTGATCAAGTCATTATATTATGACTTTTGATAACTAATGTAAAAGACAAATTCAACACTTTTTATGCAGGTTTGGACTTGCGAGTTGTAATGAATCTAACCAACTCCGATATCATGTTGAAATGGTATAATCTAGTCGAAATTATCACGAGAAAACGTGAACAAACGAGATTTTAATGAGAAGATGTCACACATCTTATGTGGTAGCATACTTAACCTTATAAATCGAATCTATCTAATTTTTTGCCAATACGAGACAAATTCAAAACTCTTTAAACTTTACTGAATCGATTTAAGTTTTCGTAGTGTGTTACTTGTAACGTAATTCCTGATTGAATATGTCCATGGCTCATTGATCGTAGTCCAACATTTGACACGATCACCAAATTCCCAAAACAAAACTCTGCAATACTCCCTGTAGTCCGCCCTATATAACATAGAAATCCGATGAAGCTTAGTTTTGTATCGTCGTATCTCAAAAAACAAGATCATTTTACCTTATTTGTTTGTCAAGAAATCCATGATACTCAACTTCAAGCCTAAGGGGTGTATCAAAATGAAAAATTGTAGCAAATGGCTTCAGATCTGCGTTCACGACATCAAATATTTTACTACAATATTGTAATAAAATTTGTTTGATTAGTGTTACTTACTGTACTTAATGCAGGTGTCAATAACATCATTGTAATATCTAATCCCTTCTTTGTTGACTCCATTCACAACTTTCCCTCCTACAAATAAATTCATCAGAGTTAGTTAATCTTTACATATTATTAGTGGATTTGAACATGATTATAGAATTTATATTGGTTCGTTTTACCCAACTCAAGCGTTGAATATCACGTTTACTCGTTTTTTTCCAAATGCAAAAATTGATCACTCGTGTTTGACAAAAGTAAGTCTTTTTTGCCCAATTAGACCGTTGTGTATGGGAAACTTAATTATTCTCCTCCAAGCTCAATAAATATGATTCCTATCATACTTAAATTCACACAATCACCAATTTACTTTCTTATCCACATATTTTTGTGGTATGCTTTTGTTTAAAACTTTTGTATTTTCGATACATTATGTATAGTTTTTTAACAATTTTTATGTCATTATATATTGAGATTTTCGAGTTATTTCAATGAAGCAATAACATTTATATAATAAACATTATTTAGTCATATAGAGAATAGGGTGAATTCATAGTAGCATGTGATAATGTAATTTAAATTAAAAATCATTTAATAAATAATAATAAAACTAAAAATAACTATTCGCGTCAAAAGATATTTACTTTTACCAAACACGAGTAATCAAATTTTTTTCAAAAAAACAACTATTCGCGTTTGTTGTCAACATTATATATAAATGCGAATTACTATAATTTTATACCCAAGTTCAAATCCTTTTATATTTTACGTAATATCTCGTTCATTCATTAGGGTTTAGTTTGTTTACCTGGAACAATTCTTGGCCAAGCAAACGAAAATCTGTAAGAAGTAAACCCCATTCTCGCCATTGATCTTATATCATCAACATAAAGCTCGTACATTCTGCAAGTCAACGACGTGTTGCTTCCATCCGCCACACCTCCTGTTAAACAAATCAACGATTCAGATTCAACCCATCAACAGTATCTCGTTATTACAGAAGAAAACGATGACAAGAACCAGGGTTTTTCATTGAGGTATCATCCCAAATACTAAGGCCTTTGCCTCCATAAGCATAAGCTCCTTCAACCTGCAATTTTACAGAATAAGCTTCTCTAGAAGAGTAATAAGAAAACCCTAGAATTTTAACCTAACCTGCATAGCCGAAGTGCCGCTGCCAAAGACGAGAGGCGGCCTGTTAAGCTGCTTGCTGAGTTCATCGAATAAAGTTCGATTTAGTGTTGAATTGTCTTGATCTTTTGGGTAAGGGTCTGAAGAATTTGAACCGGAGTTATTGATCAAAGGGTGTGCAGCCTGAGTGACGACTACTAGACTGTTGGACGCCATTGATGATGCTTTGGTTTAAGGGAGAAGAGCTCTATTTATAGAGAGAACTATTCATAATATTGTTCACGATTGGATAATAAAAATAGAAATATTTTAATTTATCATGACAATAATTCTACGGTCTATTTTTTTCGATGTTATTTACTTTTTTTATTAAATGGATTATAAGGATTATCTTCATGTCAATTGAGTTTTTACATGGTATTGGAGCTTTATTGTGAGTTTCAGATTAATACGTACCGATTTAGACAAAAAAAAACATAGGTTGAAAAATGTATCGGGTTTAGGCGATAAAAATAGATCGATATATGACTCGAATACTAACGAATCTATTAAAGCAAGTCTAAATTGACCAATATCAATTTGACTTGAAATGTTGTGTTGAGATTATTGTTCCACAGAAATATAATTATTATAGTTTTTAAATTGAGTGATATCCTAAGAAATTGACCTTGCTTAACATTTTTAATATGATTTATTATCTTATGAACTGGAATATATGACAATCTTCCGCTCCATTAAATTTTAGATTTCACCGTAGAAATTTGAATATAATATTTTTTATTATTTGAAAAGTATTTCATATATTTAATGATTTTAAAATTAGAATAAAATCATGGAAAACGTGGTGATAGGATAACATTTATGAATTGTGGCTGAATTTGGAACATGGCAGTGTCTTCCACAACCTTATCCCTCCAAACAGTTATTTCTTGCTCTCCAAATCATTTTTCTCTTTCTCCACATTATCATTTTCTTTCCTCAAACATTTCTTTTTCTCCACATCATTATTCTCTTTCTTCAACATTAATTTATTATAAAAATAATTGATTTTCCTTTGAGTATTACATTTTTATTTTGTTATTTTTATAAATTATTAACAAGTCATTATAAATTGAGAAAGTTTTATTCATAACCATTAAAATACCAAAATAACGAGAAATGAAGCATACAAAATCAAATTATGATACGTAATACAATTTTTTCACTCTTTATTTAGCCATTGAAATTTAATACAATTTGAATTTAAAAAAAAAATTAAAAAAAAAATTGAAAATATGAGTGGAGAGAGAGGGATAAGATCTCTCATCATCATAATTGTGGATGCCCACCGTTGTGGGTGTCCTAATTGTTATTAATGTTTAAATATACCAAAATTTGAGGCATAGCTTAAATAGTTTTTAAATTAATAATTAAACACTCAAACAGTTAATAATAAAATAAATTAATATACTAAAAAATAATGAATGTTATTGTTCTGTAACAAATAAACGTTTTAGAGAACTCTTAACGTTTTTAACTTTGTATCTAGAGGTGAGATTTTTAAGATCAACGCTTATAACCTAACCGGCCCAGGACCAACCATTAGTAATTAAGATTTGGTCTTTTAGAACCTAACTTTACAATTAGGTCTAGGGTTGATATTAATATTCGTAGAACCTAAACCCGTAGGTCTTATGATGGTTTGATTTTGATCTTCACTTTACGGGCTTAGGACCAAGACCAAATCTAAATCACGTAAATAGAAATTTTTTAATTTTTAAAATTATTTATACATCCAAATATTTATTATTTTCAATTCAAATCTAATTGTATAGAAATTATTTATAAGTGTTATTACATTTCGTATTTCAAATTTTCGGATTTTTTTAAACATAATTGAAAAAAATATTTTTCAATTATTAACTTTTATACTAAACATTTGAGTAAATTAATAATAAAAATAAAAATAATTACATAATAATTTTTTAAACGATTATTTTATTATTATTTATAATTTTTATAAATTATATATTTTCTAAAATGCTATTTTTTTATTAATATTTTGATATAAAAAATATAGTGCTAAAGATCGGATCAAGATCAAACCGAAGACTTTGGTTTTCGGTTCCAAATTGATATTCCTTATAAAGACCTAAAGATCTGATCAATAAAACTTTTATTTAAAATTAGAACCGTGTCTAGTCTTTTATAAATCCCAAATACTGAATTTTTGAGAACAATGTTTGCTATTTTTTTTTTTTATTATTATTATTAGATTTCAATGTAAATACGAATTTAAATTTTTATTCAGTAATTTAAAACATTATTAAAACATTATTTAAACAGTAATTCCAGCCTGGATTTCTTTGTTTTTTTGTAATAAAAGACATAAAGAGAGATTGATAAAAGAGGGAAAAATTTTCAGTTAATATGTTAATAAATTTCCATTTTTAAATATGATGGAATCATATTTCGAACATTATATTAAACAATTGATAAATTTTAAATATAATCAAAATAATATTGTTAAAACTCAATATAATATCATCTTTAGTTAGTAAGTTATTTTTCTTCTAGATGATTAACAATAATATTTAATATCTTAACAAAATAGAATTTATTTAAAATTGTACAGTTAAATCATTAAAATAAATGCTATATTGTTAAAAAAAACTTATTTTCTAAAATCAGTAATATTTATGAAATTAAAATGGCGTGACACTGCTATGTCCAGCAAAAATCTCGTGGTAAAGTGGCCAATCAATGAACACTGTGCAAATTGATGATTGAAGGGTTGCTTTTTGGACGGTGGATTAATGCCAAGTTTACCCTTTGGATTATACTTAAATTCCAAATATTTTGAAAACCATAATATTAAGGATGTTTTCATACCATGTTTTCATACTGGCAATATACCGACTGGACGGTACCAGTATTTCGATCAGTACCGGGTTTCCTGGTTGAGACTTGGATTTTTCAGATCGACTCGGAAAAAAAATTAAAAATTAATTTTTAAAAATTTTATTTTTTTAAAAAAAAATAAAAAAATATACAGGTATAACGCCGATATACCGGTCGTACCGGTATGGATTGATATGAAAACATTGGTTCCATCAGAGTATTAATATTGAACGGGGCCCTTGTACCGGGTACCCGACAATCTGTCGGTCGAAATGAACTGGAGCGGATATAAGTTGAACACATGACACATTGAGAATATCGGGTTTTCTAAGGGTAAAATGTTGTTAAAATAGTAGCAATAGTCTGATATCAGAAGTGAGATGTAAACTGGATCAGTTTATAAGAGGAAATGTTCATCATAATAAAGATTTATTCAAGTCTTTTAGACTTTTACATTGTGATCTTCTTCATCTTATACGTTATATCTAAGTACACTCCCCATGTACATTGACCTGACTCCAGAAATTTAACGAACATGTCTTTATCACGTCAACGCAAAGTAGGAGTAAGAAATTACCTCTATCAAGTCTCTCAATAACGTAAGAAATTGTAGGGGTAATGTTTAAACATGAACATATATGAGATATAAACAATATTTAAAATCGATATCGATCGATATACAAGATAAATTCAGTGCAATGACATACAAGATTTATATCGGGTATACTAGATATGTATAAAAATAGTAAAATAAATTAAATTATTAAATTAAATAAAATAAATATATTTATTTTATTAATTCTCAATTTATATTGTTGTTACTTCGAAAAAATGAAAAAAAAAATTATAAAAATTTCATATATTTTTTTCCTAAATAAAATAATTTGGATTCGACCCGATCCGATTAAAATACGTATAGATCAATATTTTATTTTGATATACAGTACGGAAACTTAAAATATTGGATATAACATATTACAATATTAATAATCGACTTTATGAATTGGGGCCAACATTATTGAGGGGCAGTTCTGGAAAATAAATGAATAAATAATTGATAGATTTCCGTACGCACATTCATTTAACTCTTGTCATTGCATTATTGGAATCCACGTGTTCCCACAACTTCTATTTACCACATGATGAAAAAAACTCATTTAATGATGTTTCATCAAAAGGGTTGGGATTTCTAAAAGACACTTCATTATTGCCGTTATATTGTTTATTTTTTTAAAGTTTATTGAAAAATGAAATTATTAAAAATGTTAAATATAATACAAAATTAACATTTTAATTATTTACCATGTTACTATAAAATTCATATGAGTATGTCCCTTAAGGTAGATATATAAGATGGGATGGTTTTAAAAACCATTGGATCGAAAATGATTTCTACTGATCGGATCAGTTTGAATCGGTTTAATAGAAAAATAAATAATAATGTTAATGAACAATGAAAAAATATTTTGTTATAAAAAACTCTAAATGAATTCTTAAAAAATGTAATTAGGTAATATAAAAGAGTTTTAATATATATTTAAAAAAAAATTTAAAAGTTCTTAATATAAATTCTTAAAAACTGGTTTTGAGTGAAATAAACCGGTTCAACCGGATTTTTTGGCCCCAAGATCGATTTTTAAAATAATAGGTCAACCGATTTAAATCAGATCGAGATAATAACCAATTCCCAGTCGAACTGGTTTTTTAAAACTATGGATCAGACGACAATTAAAAGATTTGATAAATCATTTAATTTCATATGTTATATTTTTGCACAAGAAATCAAATTATTGTCGTCATAATCAAATCATAATGAATCTATACATAGAAAACCTATCGTATCATTATATTTTAAACGCAAAAATACAAAATTGTAATGTACTTATAGATAATAAATTACGATTTCACCACATCATATTTTTTAATGGCGAGATTTCCATTAAATCAGTTTCATGTTTTTAAAATTTTGATAAATATTATTTTATAATTGTGGTAATTGTAATTCTCATATATGAAGATAAAAAAATGATCCTTATACTTATTATGTTTTTGCGTAATCGATCTTCAAAGTTCTCCAAAATCAAATTTTAACGACCGATTTTACCACTTTTAGGGATATGATTTGTAATCAATTGCAAATTTAGAGTACCAAATTTACTAGATCTTTTAAATTTATGGACTAGATATAATATTACAAATTATGTAAATCAAATTTACTAAAATTTAAAGTTTTTTTAAAAGCCTACAATTTTTTATTTTTTAAGAGATAATTCAAATAAACACATAATCTACAAATTTCACACAAAAATCAAGTGTTTTTGCACAAAAGTCCCTATAAATTTTAAATTTGTGTTTTCCGTACAATGATTGCCTTCAAAGTTAAAGCTGACACACATGCTGACAAACAAATCACAATGTAAATTGATAGAGAATAAGAACAAAAAAATCGTGGTTTCATATATTATTTTAGATTTAATTTCGTTAGTATATTTTTGCTAGATAAGAAACTCTATAAATAATTTATGTATAATTGGATTTGAATTAAAATTAATAAATATTTGGATGTATAAATACATTAAAAAATTATTAAATTTACTTTTATTAGATTTATCTTTGGTATTGATTCTAGACTGGTAAAGTGAAGATTGAAATCAAAACATCATAAGACTTAAAAGTTTAGATCTTATAAATATTGAGACCAACCATATGGTTAATTGTAAAGTTAGGTTACAAAAGATGAATTCTAATACTAAGGATTGCTATTGAGACGATCTTTTTATATTCAGTTCGGTTAGATCTTTAGGGCTGATCTCACCCAATCCCAACTCTACTCATATGCACAATTGTAAGGCGCAACATATTGCTTTATTATGATATTGAGTTCGCGTTAAAGGTTTTTGGATCAAATGATTTTCTCAATTTTAAGTTTCCACGCTAAATCTTGTGTCATATATATGTTTGATTCTCTTCACATTTATTATATCTATCATGGATAAAGAGAATTCTTTTATGATAGTAATTTATCCGAAAAAGTTTCTCAAAGATAAATTTAAACCATATTTTAATGTAATTAAATTCAACATTTTCTTACGCTTGAATAATGAATCTCTACGTAAAACAATAAATTGATATGAGTTGTTATAGTACTAAATGGGCCTACCTTAGGACAATTCTAACCCAATAATAAATGCTTTGCCTTCAAAGTTAGGCCTACATTATTGTACTAAGTACCCTTCATTATTTATGAAGGATTTAATAATTAATTCCATAATCATTTTAAAGTAATTATTTAAAAAATATTAGAGCAATGATATTCATTATTTTGATAAAAACGCAAGACAATAGAGGATTAAAAAATATTCACCTACCAAAATTTACATTATCGAAGAGATCATAAAATCGTTCATGATAGTGCAATCCATTCACGGGATGTGTGTAGTCCAATACTTTAAAACCGGTATATCGGACCAGTTTAGTGTATTGGTATAATTAATTTGTATCAGTTATACAAGATAAATAATAAAAATAATACATTATTAATGAATATACACAATTTTTAACTTAATTTCAATTTATATTGTTCTTATTTAAAAAATATTCTACAAAATTCATATTTTTGCTATGTCAAAAAAATTAGATCTAGCCTTATATGCTTAAGATCATTATCATCCGTTATTTTGTTTAAATAATGGTCAAAACCGGTATGCTCGAAATTTTAGGTATACCAAATATTAAATCAATTGTTCAGACACAATCTCCTAATTGGATATTAAGTGTACACAATCAAGTTTGCAATTTATCAAAAATTGTCGAATTAGATTATTTTTATACAATATGATTCAATACAAGTGGAACTTTATATTATGAATATATAAATAGATACTTATTACTCAATTTAAATTTCTAAATTATTTATTATATAAGTGGAAAAATTGTTTTTTCCAACACCCATTCTACCCCTTTTGACAATTTTTTTTCAATTTCTAAAATAAGATCAATCTAATTACAATGGGGTTATTTTGTTTTGTTCATTTTTAAAAAATTGTGGTGTGGTGAGATACGTGAAGTGAGATGATATATAGTAAGATATGATGATAGTAAATTTTTAAATATATTTGATAAAGTTGTAGTATTATGATTGTGATTTATGTAGAAATATAAATATACATTTATATATATAAATAATAAATATAATCATATTATAATTATAAGTAAGAATAAATTAGTCATTTCTTAAATCACGATGATGTCACGGCTAGTTTCACCATCATTGATGAAATCGTGATTTTTTAGCGATGAACGCATCACAAATTTGCTTATGTGTTATGTGCGTTAAAAAATCACGATTTGAAAATCCTACAACACATCACTGTACTTTTCATCGGATAACCAAACATACGAATGTGTGCATAAACAAAGAAGAGTATGTATTTTCAAGAGAAAATGTCACCTAATAAACTAAAAATTTGATATTTTTTGTAAATTTGGCATCAAATAATTGTTTATACATTTGTAATCCATAAGCTCAATATTTTATTTTAATATAAATTTGGAAAACTACAAATCAGATAAACTTGATTTTCGGAGTTTTAAAATAGTCCCCTAAAGAAAATTGCTTTGTGAAAGTTAAAAAATTTAGAAAAAAATGACTTGTTTGATCCAAACGTTAATTTGACATCCATAGTTTACGTTTTTTAATCATTTTATCAAAAAAAAAATTCCACGGTTTCCCAAATTTGACAATTCTTTCCTCGTGTGACAAAACTAGTCACAAAATTTGATGATAAACTTTGTCGTACAGATTAAATTTTGATTATCTATTTTGAAAAAAAAAATCAAAGTATAAAGTCTATTTTTGGGTTCAAAAAATTTTGAAGATTAAATTTACCAAAATTAAGAATTCTTGAGAAAAATTTTCAAATGATATAAACTATGAGATAGTAAATGTTATCAGACCCAAAAAATTATGATAAACTTTGTCAAAAAGTGAATTTTCACTACTTATTTTGCCAAAATCATAATAGACACTGGCCTAATTTAGCTAAGATCATGAAATCAATCTGATGAAAGATCAGAAGAGGAAAATTCATATAGAGAAAGCATCAAATTTATCATCTTGCTTCGTAGAAAGGTTTGTATCGACTTACCACAATATGAATGGTGATCGAAACTGCATAAATCTGATAGCGAGGGAACAAACGAATCAGTTGTAATATTCGATTGTAACATGAGGAGATGGATTATACCCTATGCGGCATCGACTTGTCCGACCGACTCGATGCGACTCGACTCGACACGATTCATCAAGAGTATAAGAGTCAGATTTTCGACTCGGCTCGTATAATTAAATAAAATAATTATAATTAAAAGCAAAATTTAAAAAGTAATTGTTATAATTTGTAGAAAATTGCATAAAGTCAAGTTTAAAACTACAAATATTTATCAATTCATTATATATAAAATTTAACTTATAAAAAATGAATATCGTTCGTCGATTCTACAATCTCCCCAAAAACAACCACTTTTTGATCCATCATCGCTTGTACGAAGAATTCACAAGTAGATCGACAACATTAAAAAGTCGTGCAAGCACATAAGATATGTTTCCGATGAATACAAAAATCAAATTAAGGAAGAAATCAAAACGACGTCGTTTTGTGTCAAGTGTCAAGCGTCGGAGAGTCCGATTCGACTCGACACGGGAAAATGTGAAAAATTGAGGAGTCGTTGCCGCATACATTATACCATGTAGTTTTTCATTCTTTGGAAGATTGCTTGACTAGTTAAAACAACACTGATTATGACACTAAGACCAGGTTCTGCTAAAACAATATCCGAATCACTTAGAGCCGCATCAATCGACCGGAAGAGCGTCAATTGACTCATCTTTGTTTTGTCCAAGTAAAGCCGAAGAAGGATACATGTTCGTTCCCATTCCATGCCTTTGTCCCGTTTCCTTCGCTATAGCAAGTTGATCTCCTGTTTAAAAAAACGCCCGATTTAGTTACTTAACTTATAATGTTGCTCGAACGCCTAGTTAACCGGTTATCATTTTCACGTTAACACCAAGATTCAATGCTCGTCTTATAGTTTCGACACTGTCGTGTCTCGGTGGATCAAAGAGGGGCATAAGACAAGACCGATAAACTGCCATGGCCCTGCATGACTCTCTTTTGTTCCTTCCGGAACTTCCTACGATATGTAAAATTCGGAGGAAAATGAGAAGGAAACGGTACCTCTTTCGGATCAGAAAGTGTCCCGAAAAAGGACAAATAAACAGTTAAAAAATGCGGTTTCGGTTAAAAATACGACAATGATCAGCCATTGAAGCATAGTAGAACCTTCCTCATTCCATTTTCCGTCTCTTCGAACCTTCACACAAAAGAAGAGCATAAAAATTTCAGCCATTGAAGAGCATAAAAATTTCAAAGAAGAAATGAATCGACATTTGTTTTCGGAGGAAGACGAGCCATTAACGCAGCAGCGGCATTGCCAGCATTATTCTCTTCAATGAATCTTATTGTAGAGTTTATAACAAGCAAAGTTATAATTCCTACAAAGTCTTGCCAATTGTTGGCCTTTCTAGCTCAATCCACAAAGTTCACTGAAAAAATACAAGATGGAAACAAGGTAATTAGCAGATTATTTATTCTGTTTTTAACTGACATTTGTGATAGTGCATAAGGTAAAATGAGACCAACGTTTTTATGTGGAAAAACCACAAGGTATTCTCAACCCGGAAACTGATCACTATTTCTGTCTGTTTACATGATGAAGTCCATCATCCTCATCACAAGTACAATCAAGAATAATATGCCGAAGGTAATCTGAGAATAAGTTACAACAATAGTTTAAACAATAATTCGAAGTTCTTATTTGCTGTCCAAGAGCTTGATGACATGCTTAGATCTCTTCTGTTCAACTAATTCCCTTGTCTGCTCTGCGGCTGCAAACAAAAACACAATCATATATATTCAAGAAACAATACAATTTTCCATTGGAGTGGGCCAAATCAATTTCTATGGCCCAATATGCATGGTCTAGCAAGAATGGTTATTTGGGTGCAAATCCAACAAATCCTCCCCTCCAATTTTGCTAGGTCTGCTCATCCCCGATGTTCAGTGATGAAAGAAAATCAATCCTACCTCTTCTAGATTGAATCGATGCTTGTTGCTGGTTACGACTTTTGTCAAAGCATCTGAAGGGTTAAAGTCAGTGCCAATTTTCTGTAATGTCACTTCTTTGGCACTGATTGCCTCCCGAATCCAATGCATATGTAAATCAGTATGCTTAGTTTTTGCATGATAGATTGTATTTCTACTCAATTCAATTGCACTTTGTTGTCACTGTGTAGAACAAAATCAGTGCATTCAATTGATAGCTCTTGTAGCAATCTCTTAAGCCAAATCAGATCTTTTCCACCCTCTGTTAGGGCTAGGTATTCGGCTTCCGTCGATGAGAGGGCAACACACTTTTGCAGCATTGATTGCCAAGAAATCGCTCCATTTGCAATTGTAGAAATAAATCCGGTAGTAGATCTCCTTGTATCAAGATCACCTGCTATATCAGAATTAGCATAGACATTCAAGGTTAATTCTTTTCCTCCCCTGAAACTCAATACCATCTCCCTAGTTCCATTTAGATAAGGCATTATCCATTTTACAGCTTCCCAATGGTGCTTGCTGGGATTAGAGAGAAATCGACTTACCACTGAAACGGCTTGTGCGATATCAGGCCTTGTACAAACTGCTAAATACATTAGACTGCCTACCGCTGATGAATATTGTATGATTTCCATCTCTTTCTGTTCAGTTTATGAGCTAGGAAATTTTTCCTTTGTCATTTGGAATTGGCTTGTGAGAGGGGTGGTTACTGGCTTTGCATTGCTCATGTTGAATTTTTTCAGAACATGCTCTAGGTATTTCTTTTGAGAGATCATGAGAGATTTCTCATTTCTGTTTCTGAGTATGTCCATGCCCAATATTCTCTTAGCATTTCCTAGATCCTTCATGTCGAATTTATTTCCCAAAGCTTGCTTTAATCTGTCAATCTGAATTTTATTCGGACTTACCAATAGCATATCATTAACATAAAGGAGTAGAATAATGAAGTTACCATCTGATTCATTATTGAAATATACACACGGGTCATTTTCGGATCTTTTAAAACCAAGCTCAACCATGTAGTTGTCAAATTTCATGTACCATATTCTTGGAGCCTGTTTTAAACCATAAAGACTTCTTTGTAGCTTGCACACTAAGTCCTCATTTCTAGGTTTTTCAAAACCAACGGGCTGTTTCATGTAAATAATTTCATCAAGGTCCCCATGTAGGAAAGCGGTCTTAACATCGAGTTGCTCTAATTCTAAGTCAAGGTGAACAACTACGCCAGAATCAATCTGATAAAATTCAGTATCACTATTGGGGAGAAAACTTCCTCAAAGTCGATCCCTTTCCTTTGACGAAATCCTTTTACCACTAGTCTTGTTTTGTATCTAGTGGAGCCGTTAGTGTCAAGCTTCAATCTGTACACCCATTTGTTCTCAAGAGTCTTTCTCCCTTTGGGTAGAGTTACCAATTTGTAGGTCTGATTTTTTTTAAGTGATTCTAACTCCTTTTTCATGGCTGTTTTCCACTAATTTTTGTCTCTATGTTCCATTGCTTATGTAAATGTTTCAGGCTCTCCATTTTCTGTTAGTAGCACAAATCATTTGATGAATATTTGGTTGATGGTTGTTTTTGTCCAACTGATCTCCTTTACTGATTTTCAGCAGCGTCTGGTACCTCATTTTCTGCTTCAAAAACCTGCTGCTCATGTTGATGATTTTCTGGAAAAATCTCATCTTCATTTTCAGGTAACAATGCATCATTTTGGACTTCAAATGTTGATCTTGGAACATAGATATCACTTGATTCATCCATTTGTTCTTCAGACATTGTATGGTCGTTGATATCTTGTATAGTTTTATCCTCTATGAAAACCACATCCCTGGATCTCATAACTTTCTTAATCTTTGGATTCCACAATTTGTATCCAAATTTAGCATCACCGTATCCTAAGAAAATGCATTCTTCAACATGATCATCGAGTTACGTTCTTAGCTCCTTAGGCACATGCATCAAAGCTTTGCACCCAAATACCTTTAGGTGCTTATAACTACTCCTTTTTCGGACCATCTAGCTTCAGGAATTTCGAATTTAAGGGCGGAGGCAGGGGATCTATTTGCAACATAGCATGCAGTCCCTAAAGCTTCAGCCCAAAATTCTTTCGAAAGCTTTGATGTCTTAAGCATACATCTAACCTTGTCCAACAATGTTCGATTCAATCTTTCAGATGTTCCATTGTGTTGTGGAGTTCTTGGGACAGTTGTCTCATGCCTTATCCCAAAATCTCTACAATAGGACTCAAAATCATTAGATTTATACTCCCCTCCATTGTCACTTCTCAAACATTTCAATTTGACTATTTGTTCTCTTTCAACCATTTTATGCCATTGTTTGAAGTATTTCAATACCTAATCCTTTGTGCTTATAGGATAAACCCACATTTTCCTTGTTGAATCATTTATGAAAGACACAAAATATTTCTTTCCACCCATGGAAACCACATCAATGCTGCATACATCTGAGAAAACAAGTTATAGAGGTCTTTCCTTTGTTTCTTGAGCAGTTTCGAATGAAACTCTATGTTATTTTCTATACATACAGTCCTCGCACTTCTCTGTTTCGCTGTTTTTGTTGAGGCTGTTCAGATTCTGTTTTTCCAAATGAGACATTCCTGTTTCTGAAAGATGCGCTAGTCTTTTATGCCACAGTTCATAATCTTATTCATGAGATATGCTGTTTATTTCTGATTTTCTGATCAACAAATGTGTCCTGTAGAGTGTATTTTCCAGGTTTCCTTTAGCAACCACCAAGGATCCTTTCACCAGTTTCCACATTTTGTTCCCACATATGCTGTTAAAGCCAACTAAGTTGAAAACATTAGTTGACAATAGATTCAATATGAGATTGGGGATGTGTCTCACATTCTCAAGTATCAGTTTATGTCCTAAGTTTGTCATTGTCTCTATGTCTCCAATTCCCTCAATTTCTGCGAAACTTGCATTTCCCATTCTTACTTTCCCGAATTTTCCTGAGGTGTCTGTAGAGAACAATTCTCTAGTTGGTGTAGCATGGTATGAGGCGGCCGAGTCAACGATCCACTCAGTTGCTCCATTAACACAACATTGATAATCTTCAGTTGCTAATAAAACTAGAATCTCTTCCTCTGTAGTTGCATTTGTTTCTGAATTTTTCTCTCCACCACAAACTTTCAACCAGAATCTACATTCCTTCTTAAGATGACCCATCTTGCCACAAAAGAAAATTGTTCTAGTCTCTTTTTCATCTCTTTGTTTCCCAGGACTCTTTGCATATTTTTTTTTATCTTGTGATTTATCTTTGTGTTTTCCTTTGTTTGTGTAAGGTTTTGTTGATGATCTTCCCCTGTTTTCAGCAACAGCTAGAGTTTCTCTACCATTTTCAGATGATATCGATACTCTATTTTCCCTTCTTCTCAACTCTTCAGTTATGAGATGTTCTGATACAGTATCCAACTTATGACCATCCTTTGGTGCAGTGCTGTTTAGGGTCATCACCAAAGGCTCCCAAGAATCAGGCAGAGCACATAATAACAACAATGATTTCAGCTTTTCACTAAGAGTGAGTTCTGATTTCTCTAACTGATTGGTGAACTCCAAAAATTTACCTAAGAATTCAGTCATTGGTGTTCCATCCTTGTACTGTAATCTTAGCAATCTCTTCAACAAAGTGCCTTGTGTTTGAGTAGTCTTCGGCTCAAACATTTTAGGTAACTTGTCCCACAACTTTTTTGCATCAGTTTCACTTGCGACATGAGCATAATGCGTAGAATCTATCCACTGCCTTATGAAACCTAACGTTCTGTTGTGCATAAACTTCCATTGCACATCAGTATAGTCTGTTGGCTTCTCAGCACCGTATTCAATCGGCAAATAAAGCTCTTTGTAGAATAGTTGGTCGGACATTCTGTTTTTCCATTCATGAAAGTTTGACGATGTGAGTTTAATCATTGTCAAATGTTCTTCCATTTCAGCATATGATAATTTACTTCCACTTGCACTCCTTATCCTTTTCAGTCACAGGTTTAGGACCTGCACTGGCCACCACTTTGTTAGCCTTCTAGCTCAATCAACAGAGTTCACTTAAAACATATAAGATGGAAACAAGGTAATTAGCAGATTCTGTTTTTAACTGATATTTGTAATAGTACATAAGGTAAAATAATACCAACGTTTTTACGTGGAAAACCCAAAAATGGGAAAAACCACGGGATATCCTCAACCCGGAAACTGATCACTATTTCTGTCTGTTTACCGGATGAAGTCCATCATCCTCATCACAAGTACAATCAAGAACAATATGCAGAAGGTAATATGAGAATAAGCTAAAACAATAGCTTAAACAATAATTCGAAGTTCTTATCTGCTGTCCAAGAGCTTGATTGTCAACTTGCTTAGATCTCTTCTGTTCAACTAATTCCGTTGTCTGCTCTGCTTCTCTGCGGCTGCAAACAAAAACACAATCATATATATTCAAGAAACAATACAATTTTCCATTGGAGTGGGCCAAATCAATTTCTATGGCCCAATATGCATGGCCTAGCAAGAGTGGTTATTTGTGTGCAAACCCAACACCAATTAGGTGGCTTGTTCTGCAAAACAAATACACGCATATTAAAAAGAGAATGACATTTAAAGTCCTAAAAGTTTGTATCATTAACAAATTTGGCCCTCAAATTTTTTTTATTTTGATAAATTTAATTCTCTAAATTTTTTGATGTAAAACTAGTCTCCAAACTTTGTTGTTTAGACAAAACTAGTTCTCAAAATTTAATATATGTGACGAAATTAATCCCTAAAAATTTGGGGACTAATTTTACCGCATGGAGACCAAATTTGTCAAATTTTAAANTCCTTGAGTTTTTATGCTCGTTCCACCGCAGAACTGTTTAACTCCATCGGTGAAGATTACATGAACCCACGAACTGATGATATCTGGGAACATATGTATGTACAACAAGGGAGTAATGAAGAGTCGAATTATGATGCGATAATGGAGAATTTGAGGTTAAGGAAAGCCCATGAAATTGAAGATAAAGATGAAGATGGGAAACCCAAAGTCTGCGCTGTTTGCAGAGAAGATATCTCTGAGAAAGAAGACGAAATGATCGGTGTTCTTAATTGCCAACATGAATTTCATTCAAAGTGTATTAAGAAATGGCTGCGTGTGAAGAATTCTTGCCCACTCTGTCGTGCCGTTGCTGTTGCCGTCGCCGCCGCACCGAACGCGTGTGAAGAACAACGGAGTTAATTACCGTTGTCTTTCCGATGAGGCTTAGTTGTAGTATATAGAGTGTATGTTAACCATGGATTTTTAGTCTAATCCATTGATGATTTGATTCATTAGCATTCTTCTTCTTCTTCTTCAAGTTCTCTGCAACTTTAGATCCAGATTCTGTGTAGATTTTTCTTTTACAAACATCGAACGATTGTGAATAAAAAATGCAAATTTGCAAAATTAAATATATTTTGCTTGAATATTAAAAAACCCAGATCAGATCAAATATGGGTGATTTAGGGATCAACGGCGTATGATCAATGACAAATGGCGTAAAGAATTAAGAACAAACATTTTGTATTTGTTATGAGCGGCAATGGGGTTTGATAATAATATCTACGTTGCACGGGTATGGGATACGGGTGCTGAGGTGCGGGGTACTGATGTACGAGATGCGGTGATTCTAGAAATATTCGATATAGGATGCGTTAAATTCAACATAATAAAATAATCAATATAAATATTTTAAATTTTCAAAATATATAAATCGATAAAAAATAATGAGTTTTAAAATAATTTACGAATTAAATATAAAATTATTAATCCACCTTTGTTAACATTTTGTTATCAACACCTTAGAGACACCTGTGCAGTTCTTTTCACCACACAAAAGAGCTTCCGTGTAGCTTCTTATCATCCCACTCTCATTAATCCTAACTTTTTTGAAAAATGTGTGTGGCTGTGTGAATCCGTGTAGCCAAGCACCTAACATGTACCCAGTGTGTGAAATTCTTAAATTTGAAGCACCCGTGCAAGATAGGATAATATTAAATTTCTAGAATTAATTAATTTTAACATGTGAATGGTTGAAAAGATTAAATTCTTAGAAAGTCAATTTTAATGGATAATGTGTATATATATATATAACATATAATTGGGAATAGATTAGAAGTCAAATTTTATGGGAAAATTTTCATTTTCATTTTCATTTTCATTCTCATTCTCATTCTCATTCTCATTCTCATTCTCATTCTCATTCTCATTCTCATTCTCATTCTCATTCTCATTCTCATTCTCAAATTATTTACATCGGTGAATAAATTAGAAGTCACATTCTCAAATTTCAAGACGTCTAATGAATGAGTTTTTGAATGCTAACTTCAAAAAAAATGTTGAATTATTCATTTATATTAAATATTTATTTTAAAACTCTAATTGATGTTGTATTTTAATAATTTATATTCAATTAACAAGAAAACAATAATTTGTATTTAAATAGTTGGATAAAATTAACTAACCTAGAAATTATCTAATTTTACATAGTTGGATAACCTTTAAATAGTTGGATAACCTAGAAAACCTTATTCTAGGACAAATTAACTAATTTTATGCGATAATATTATAAAAAGTATCTAGAATTTGATACAAGGATGTTCATCTGCACATTATTTGAAGAAATTTTCTAAAATTTAAAATTGAATAAATTAAAAGTGAGAATGTAGTGTGTGTAAAAATATTTTACTTAAAGTTTGATTATTTGAATTAAATAATTTAATTTGGGCGAAACACAATTTTTTTCTCATAGTTTTATGATTTTAGTAATTTTGGTCTATGCAGTTTTATAATTGTGCAATTTTGATCATTAAAATATAAATATAGCATAAACGGTCCCCGTTCTTTTTAATTATTAGGAAAATTAGTTCTCTAAATTTAGTATATATGATATAATTGATTTATAAATTTTTGTATTTTAGCAAATGAAATCCTCGGTAAAAATCAAAATTTGGAGATCGATTTTGTCACTTTGGTGACCTAATATGTCAATTTTTGCAAATTCGGAAGATCAAATTTACCTAAACCTTAAAAGTTTGAGACTAAGGCTATCTTCTGCAATAGATGTGGGAATGCATTTTAGATACGAAAATACGTTTTGATTAATTTTACAGTACACTTATCGCATTGCATTGTGTTTTAGGCATAATGCATTTTCATATTATGCCTAGAATGCAAAATCATCATTTTAGGTGGATTTGAAAATGTAGAATGTATTCTTCTATTTCTAATTACCTTATTATCCTGAACTCTAAAATTTTGAAGTATCCTTCATTGGCCACCAGAAAAAAACCTTCATTCTCTAAAATGGCTCTCGTTCACTGCCGATTTTATCATCATCCGTTTGAAACCGCCAAAATCCACTCCCTGTCGTCTTGAATAAATGCCAAGGCTTGCAATTTATCTGTCTCTCGCAAATTTCAAAAAGCTTCTCTTCGAGGTGCTTTGAAGTTATTATTCTGTGGATTTATTAATCCTTTTTAGAACTCCACATGATCCTTTTGGTTGATCATTCAAATTGGGAAGCTTGCAACCATTTATTTGATCATTCACGGAATTCATGTGATTTTCTTTTGGATTGAGTATTTACAATTTATAGCTGTTCGACCAGAATTTGATGCTATTTTAGGGCATTATTTCTATATGGGTAATTCATTGCTTGTGTTAATTTGACATTCTATGCTTACATTCACTGTCTTCAGTTAAATTCGAAGCTAAGGATCCCAAAATAACTCCAATTGTGGATACATTTAGTGGTTCTTTGTTCGACAAAATGCATCATCCAAAATGTGTTCTTTGTTCATCATTTTTAAATGATTCATATTTTGATATGTCCAATGCTCCAATCTGTGAAAATAACACAATGGTGTATTGTAAAATTTGTCCAATTTTCCGATTTGTCCAATTTGTTCAATTCATCATTTTTAACTTTCATGTACCTGTTTAGCTACAATTTGTCTAATTTTCCGATTTTGTTGAGAATTTTGACTTCGTTTTCAGTTGAGAATTTTGAGATCGTTTAGATTTTGTTGACATTTTTGAATTTGTTGATAATTTTATGAATGAGACAATTTACAGTTTTAGATAATTGTGATGCTTTAAATGAGACATTTACATTTTTATTTTCATGATTATATTATGGTATGAGTGTTTTTATGAATTTTCTCATGCTTTCAAGTTTTACATATCTTGGTTTAAATATTGACATTTGCATTTACATGTCTTGGTTTTGTTTCGATCTTATTTTGAAACAAAAAAAGTGAGAAATGGTTCCAGCACAAAAAGCTAATTGGACAGATTCACGGTTGGAAATGTACATCATCATTTATGTTGATGAGATGAAAGCGGGAAATAGACCGACCACTTCCTTCAATAAAGTTAGTTGGGATAACATTGTTAACAAGTTTAACAAAGAAACGGGTTGCACATATACTCTACAACAAATCAAAAATAAGTTTAGAGACTTTCGAGCGGAGTGGACTTTGTGGAAAAAATTGTATTCCAACACATGTGTCATATGGGATAGAGTGGCAAATGTATTACGCGCTGATAATAATTGGTGGGATGATAAAATCAAGGTACTACATTTTTTTAAATATAACTTAATTATAATTTTTAGCTTATTGTACTATTTATTACTCATTATATAATTTGTAGAGATGCTCAACTGCTAAAACCTTTAGAAATAGAGGTCCATTACTTCGAGATATGCAAGAGCAACTATTTGTCGGGATTATAGCTGAGGGAACTCACTCGTACACGCCTAGTTCAGGTATATTACCACCAGGTTTGGAAGATGCTAACTTTGACTTTGAAGAATTTAATCCTAGCACAAAGCAAATTCATAACGAGACAACTTTTGATCATACTGATACTATATTGAGTACTGAAGAGATTGGTTGCCTCTCTTCTACAAAAAAATCAGCACATACTCAAAAACGAAAACGAACTGGGCGTGGTAGTAATAGCGATAAGATCACCACTTCCATCCAACGTATGGCTGAAATTTCAGAGTTTGATCATCAAGAGGTATTAGGTATGAAGGAACATAGTATCAAATGATGCATGGAAGTTCTACATTCCATTCCCAGTATATTATCTGGTTGTCCATTATAGTGTCAAGCTTTGAAGTTATTCGCAAAAGGTTCTTATCGTGAAATTTTCATGTTGATTCATGATGATGCTAGTCGTTTAGCATGGCTTGAGTCATATCTCAATGACAAAGTTTCTAGAAACTCATCACGTTGCTCCGATGGCACATCACCGAAAAAATGAGGGTTCACTCTATAATTGTATGATTTTTGTACTTCTGAAAACAATTGTCGATTTTGGATTTGTGCTTGATGTTGGATGTTGAATTTGTGCATGTTGTTTGAAGTTTTATTTTTTTTATATGTTAGATGTTTTTTTGTTATATGTTATGTTTTCTTTTTAATACATTGAAACAAGCTCACATTTGATATTCAATAGAACCAATAACTTGAAAGAAACACAAATTTCTCGGGATCCGTGAAACAAACACACACTTACTATTCAATACATTTAAACAAACACAATTTCCCGGGATCCGTGAAAGAAACACACATTTACTATTTAATAAATTCAAACAAACACAATTTCCCCACGATCCGTGAAAGAAACACAAAAATATTTTATAAAATGTAGTTGTCATGGATTGTTTTAAAACATTCTTCTCTATAATGAGTTCATCTTCATCTTCTTCCAATCACGGTTCCTCTAGTGAAGAAGAAGAAGAACGATTTTCACGCATTCGCCAAAATTTCCGAAAGACTAAGGAGGCTATGGCGGGAGTTGCGGCGTACCATAATCAATTTATGGTGAAACAACCAATACATGACCGACAAACTTGTGGGTGGGCAATGCTTTTGTCGATGTTGAACGGACATGATGTAAGGGCATATAGATCTCTAAGAATGAACACATCCACTTTTTTACACTTCTGTGACATACTTGTGAATGAATTTGGTTTGGAGAGAAGAAAATATATAAATATCGAAGAGGAGGTTGCTATGTTTCTTATGATAATAGGAAAAGTACAAGACAACAGAGATATGCAAGAGTTTTTCCAATGAGGAGCGGATACGGTTCACACATCATTTCACAATGTCCTTAAGGCATGTATTAAAATGTCAACAAAATGGGTTACACCGACACAAGATTGCTATGAGGTACATCCTTATATACAGTCAAATTGTAAGTATTATCCATATTTCAAAGATGCAATAGGAGCTATCGATGGAACCCACATTGTAGCTTCAATACCAGAGCGTGACCAAATTCGTTTCATAGGAAGAAAGGCGAACCAACACAAAATGTTCTTGTTGTTTGTGACTTTAACATGCGGTTTGTTTTTGTAATGGCTGGATCTGAATGAATTACACATGACAGTATGATATTTTCCCGATATCTTGAAGATGATGCATATCATTTTCCTAAACCACCCGAAGGTATGTGATTAATGTATAACTTCGCATAGATATAAAATTCTTATTCATTTTGTTTGTTTTACAGGAAAATATTATTAAGTTGATGCGGGGTTCGCTAATACTATGGGTTATTTAGCTCCATATCGCGAGGAGCGTTACCATATGCCCAATTTTTGTCGTGCTCCGGGATATAATAGTCCAAATGAATTATTTAATCATAATCATTCATCTCTTCGGACGGTTATTGAAAGGTCGTTCGGTGTATGGAAGAAACGTTTTCATATTCTCAATGACATGCCACACAACCTGAAATTCAAACATCATGTATCTTTAATTTATGCAACCATGGTCATATATAATTTCCTTCGTCATGTAGATGCTCGATGATGGGTCTAACTTGGATGATTCCGATAAAAAATAAGACTAATAGAATTGATCGAATTAGTGAAAGATATGAAGAACCAGAAAATTCTCATCCTGATATTACCATAGAGATGACAAGAGATAATATTTATGAAACATTATGGAGAGCGCATCGTGGTGGAGTTGGACAATTTGGACGACGTGGCTGATAAATTTATGTAGGGTCCTTTATCTGATTCTATTTGGGATATAATTTCTCCACCAGGGATCGGTAATCCAGAGTTGAGTTTTCGATTAAGGAGAGCCCATAAAGTTGAAGCTAAAGATGAAAATGGGGAACCCAAAATCTGCGCTATTTGTATAGCAGATCTCAGTGAAAACGACGGCGAATTTATCGTTGTTCTTGATTCTCAACATGAGTTTATGATAGAAATCATAGTATTAGTTTTGGACGGGTCTTGTAGCCATTTATCGAGCTACAAGACCACGGAATCGCAACATATGAAATATAAGCAGCCTTAAAGAAGAGAAAATATGAAATATGAAATATAAAAATCATTATTATAAAATACATAAAAAAATAAAATTTTGTTCATATAGAATCTAAATTATCATTCTCAAACTTATATTGCTCATATTGATCTTCATAATATCATAAGAATGTAGTCTGTGAGCCAATATTTAGTGTATATAAATGCATCAACATTTTTTTCGAACTAAAAAAACTTCTATAAGAATTAAAGACTTTATGAGAAACCATATATATCAAAACCCGATATTAATAATTGAAGGATTCATGGATCAATTAAAAATTTTAAAACATATAAATATTATATAAATTAAATTGGTAATTCGGTGTATACCAAATTTTTATTCTTTTACCGAATACCAAACCAAATTTCATAATTTCATAAAAATAAATATCAAACCGAATTCCAAATACCGAAATAACAAAATTTCGGTATGGTATTCGGTATTCCAAAGTTTTTGCTTACCCCTAACTATTGAGTATGTAGACGCACATGTAATTATTTGATCATATTTATTGTTACCGTAATAAGATTAATGGTTTAATTCTATGATCAATATTATGATATAGACCATAATCATTTAATATTATAATACGAGAGACAATTATTAATGTGTGAAATTCATGATAATTTAATTGCAATTTCTTGATGGGTAGAATTGCAATTAGTCTAAACTTCATTTATAAATATGAGGTATGATCTTAGTCTAAGTAAAAAGAACAAGACGTTCAGCTCCCCATCTGGTCATCTTCTTACGATCATGTTGAAGATCATTCTTCGGATTTCGGTGTTCTTCATATTATTCATCGTAATGATGAATTCAAGTGTACTTCCGCCGTGCTATTTCCGATACCGAATTTCAGTAATCCTATCATTGAGTTCAAGGTTTGTTTAAGAATGGATCTAAAAATCTTATTTTATAAGAGTAATTACTTTAATCTAGTTTTGTCAATATAATTCACTTTGGTTTGAGTGATTATATTGATATTATCTTGTACTTTGAATGAATTTTTACATAGCATTAGAGCTTTGGTATAGGTTTGTGGATGTCTATAAAGATTTAGACAAAAAACTATTGTTGAAAAATGCATCATTAGGCTTAAATGGTGTAAATTGATCGGCATATAATCAAGTACTACTGAATTTATTGAATTAAGTATGAACTCTGACCAATTTCAGTTCGACTCTGGTGTGTTAAAAATAATGTCACACATTGGATTTGAAAGTAAAATGTTAGGAGATATATCATGAGTTATTAGTTTTATTTAGCCATTACAATGTGATTAACCCTATGTTTTCATATCAACTATCAAAAATCGGATTTTATGGTTGGTTTCAGAGTTTTTTTTAACCCTAATAAATAATTAATTATTATTTTATAATTTGTTTAATATTTATAAAAATCTATGCTAGAAAATCTAAAAATATACTCTCAGAATGCTATACTAAATTTTCCCTCGAAAAATTCCATGATAAACTGTGAAACCATTATATAATGTCCATTCTTCAAAAGTTTTCCAGTTAACAACGCTACTGTTAAGAATATTATCTCACATAGATTGTTAAATAGAAATAGAGTAAATGTCAATATTTGTCCATCAAATTATCAATTTTATCAAATTACATCTCTTATATCATAAAATATCAATTTATGCACCTCATGTACGTATGTTATATCAATTGTAGTCCCCATTAGAAGGTTTTTAAATTTATGGACAAATATACTCTTACTATATATATGAGTTTAGTTTTTATAAATATATATCCTTATTATATAGTTGGTTTTTGGCGGATGACTTGCGAGTACCATTACCACCAAGAGAAAAAAAGAGAGATTAGCCATCCCAAAACATCTCGAAATAAAGAACTAGATGAAAAGAAAAGTAGTCACAAGAGAATTCTAAATATACAATCTAATAAACCATAAAAAATATAATCAAATATGTTGAAAGAGAAAAAGATTCTACAATACAAGATTTACAAGGAAACTGAGTACAACAAAAGTAAATGTCCAACCGCAACTTCATCCTCCATGTACTTGTGTGACCAACCAAATATTTTGTAAGCTTACTTTGCAATCTTTTTAAATTAGTTTTTATGTGACCAACCAAATATTTTCTCTTTTTAAATTAATTTTCATACTTTGTTTAGTTCATTTTATGATAATGTTAGGCATATTATTTGATGTTTATTTGTTTTGTGACTATAATTATTGATATATTGTAATGTTAATTAGTTTGTCAATCACTTTTATGTATTTGTTTTGAAAGTAAAAAATCAAAAAAGCACTTAATTACGAAAATATTCAATTGAGTTCATAAAGTAATCATATTTTTTATTTTGAGTTCTAAAGTAGAGAAAAACATTTGAAAAATATTTATGTATGATAGATGAAAATTGATAATACAAATAATTGAGAGACGACTATTGAAATTTATTTATTGGTTAGCCATGGTCAAGATTCGATAATCACGTGCACATCACATGCAACAATTAAGGTTATTTTGTCAATAAGGACTATTTGTGATAATATCACATGTTTGAGGGATGTAAATTGATAAAATAGATCATTTCAGGTATTAATATTGAAATTTACCCAATAAAAATATTATAATTAAAAGACTACTGAAGTAATTTGTTTGAAAGTAGACAAATCTTAGAATCCATTTCATTTTTATTTATAATTATAATTATAATTATAATTATAAGACTTCTAAAAATTATCACTTATCCATATCATTTTTTTTTCTTTCATCCATATAATCTAATCTTTCCAAATTTAATTTTATCTTTTCATATCTCATCAATTTTATTTATATATTATTCAATATCTCATTAAATATTACATTTAATTTAATATTTTTAACTATTTCATTTGAGTTTCATTTTTATTATTTCATATACCATATTGTTATCTTGTTTTCGAAATATACAATCCAAAATAATTTATGAATTTAAATTTCTAAATTAATCTAATATACATGAGTTTTAAATCATTATAATTTTAATTTATAGTATTACAAATAATATTTATTTTATTTTATAATATTATTATATCAATTATATAATAAAATATAAATATTGAAGCAAAATAATAAAAAAAATATATGAAAAAGCATTTCAGCGAATTGCTTGCGTATTTCCATACAATCACATCGACGCTCATGTAACCACGGGTGCCAATGTGGTGGAAATGGTGGCAAACAATGGCGTATTTCCATACATCATTGTCTGCCCTTACATCTAGTCTAAGTTTTGAAAATAACAATCCTCAAAGTTTAATGTATACGACATAAATGGTCTACAAAATTTTTTTCAACTTTGAAAAATGAGATACTCAATCGAAATCGAATCAAAATTTGGGGATCGATTTTATCACTTTGAGGATCTTATTTACCATATATTGGAAATTTGAAAGAATAAATTTTTCAAAACTTCAAAATTTGTAGACTAAATATGTTATTACAAATTATGGAATTGAATACTTGTATTTCTCATAGAATAATAAAAACAATTCTAACATACAACTTGTTATGCTTTCTCTTTCTCATACAAAAAGAAATTGATTTTCTTGTCTTGTTGCCTAAAAACAAAAATGCCCAATTTGATTATTTTTAAAATCTCATTATCATACTTGTATTATTAAATATATAAATAATAGGTTAGGTTTTTTCGCTGATTTAATTTAGGGCTATTAAGAGCGTTTTAGTGTACTATGTAACGCTAAATCCTTCTTATAACGCAAACATTGTGTTATAAATACATCTTTTATTCTATGTCGAAATTCATTACTTCAACAGTTCCGAGATAAATTTACAGTGAAGTTTACGAAGAATTTGAAATTTCTACGATATCATTTTATTTTGTATGGATCCATATAATAATTCTTGGTTTGATTTTTATCATAATCTTCTGGCATCATCAGCACCGTTTGATGGTAATCGAAAACCTGGTTTGAGCTACCCGGAAAGTACCGATGACAATAGTATTGACAATTTAAGCAGTTTTAAGTATTGGAATACTAGGAATGTATCGCCTAGTCGTAATGCGTCAACTTCACAAGGTATAGTATATTAATAAAATGTGCAAATATCTTTTTCAATTGTGATATTCATACGTATTTCATATAGTGTTTTCGGACGAGAACTATTGGAATTCGGAAGAAGATCCTGAACCGAAATTTCAGGTGGAAGACGAAAATGAGACTGAGAATCTGTAACCAGAAAACGATCTACCGCCAGACAAATATATGCATACTAGTAGTGGTTTAGTTCGCCGACTGCAATGCTAGGCTAAACAAATTGACATAAGATTTATTCATCTAGCAGCACCATTTGTCGAAGGTGACAATGATGTACCCACTTCAAAACGTCGGTACACGAAATACGATGTTGACGAACCTCGTCTAGTCGTCATGATAAAGTTAAAAGATAAGTTTCATTTGCAGTACTACGTTGCACACTTTCATATTCGTAGACGGTGGCAATACAGAGTTATAGAGAGCAATTTGAATAAATGGGTTATCCAATGTTTAAGTAGTATATGTCTATTTCATCTATGAGCCATTTGTTCAGCTTGTGACTCTATCTTTATCGTTTTGAGAACGCTTTAACGTTGTACACAGAACGAGTTAGCGTTCTGAGAACACTAAAGCGCTCTCAGAACGTTAATCACACTAAATTAATAACCACCTTTTAAATAACATTAAAAGGACGAAAAAGCTAATATACCCTTAGCTTTAGGTTCTTAATTATTCTTAGAAAAAGTAGGCTGTTAGACACTTGATATGAGTATACATAAAAATGAGAACAATGATACATTCATCCTAAAGTGTGTATTAGCATACGCCAATGACACACATATTTTAAAATAAAATGTTAATACACATGAACAAAACATCAATATATATGGTAGAAAATCAATAATTGGTGTAGAAGATTTCTTTATTTTCAGTTTTCTTTATCAGATAAAAAACTACACTGAACAATTATCATTTTAAATTTTCTTTCACAAATTCTTTTTTTTCTCATTCCAAAAAATACTCAATATTTATGCAGAATCATGGTTTTAAACCGGTCGAACTGGTGGATCGGAAATGCTTTCTAATGGTCTTATCGGCTTGAATCGGTTTAATAGAAAAATAAATAATAATGTTAATGAACAAGAGAAATATATTTAAAAATATATTTTTTACAAAGAATTCTAAATAAATTCTTAAAAAATATAATTAGGTAATATAAAAAAGTTTTGATATATATTTAAAAAAAAATAAATAGTTTTAATATAAATTCATAAAAACCGGTTTTTTAACCGGTTTTGAGTGAAATAAACCGGTTCAATCAGATTTTTTGGCTCCAAAATCGGTTTTTAAAATAATAAGTCAACCGGTTTGAATCGGATCGGGATAATGAACGATTTCCGGTCGAACCGGCTGGTCCGATCGGTTTTTTAAAACCATGTGCAGAATACAACTTAAATCAATAATTCAAATTTAGTAAATTACTGCATGATGAGTGCACTATATTCCTTAAAATAATCGAGGCTGTTGGATCATGAAATTCTGTCAGATGAACAGCAGGCAGCCCAGATGGGCTAAATAATTAATTAAATAGATATTGGACTTATTGAATGGGACCTTTTCATAAAAATATATTTCGATAATTCATATTGACCCCGCATTTTAAATATAACTACTATTAATGATTACGAAATTTCAAAACAACCTTAAAGTTTAAGTAAATGTAAAATCATGACTCAATTTTTTTAATTACCTAAATATCACAATAAGAAGGGAAATTAAAGAGGTTAAATAGATGATTTTTGAAAATTTAATATAATGTATTTGATTATAGAATATTAAAACCATGATTAAATTCGTGTTATAAACTTATAAGTTATAGAATATTAAAACCCAGCTATATCCCATTCATTCAGTGCCCACCACTTGCCCCACCCCGCAAAGGCTTAGCTAATTGGGTGAACATTGTTGATTTTAAAATTTATTTTGTATAATCTATTAATACAAAATAATCAATAATTGAATATATTTTATACAAAACACAAATTAATTATTTTAAATTATAAGTGTGTTATATTTAACGAGACAAATATAAAATATAAAAAGATATTTCACTATGTTGGACAAAGTTAAATATTTTTTGAAATATTTATATATTGGAAAAATAAAGAATAAACTCTCTCAAACTCGATAAAAGCAAGTTTCATCAAATCACATGGATATATGTAATGAAAATTACACAAAATTTAAGGTGTTGCGATTGAAGATGCAAAACTATAGAAAACGTAAACCGATACTTATATATCATAGTTTTACAAATATATATAATTAAGGGTAACAATGTTGTAAGAAGACTCGTATATGTAAAACTACTACACATCACGTTTAATTTGAGTTAGAAATTTTACAATCTGTCGCAGATCAATCCTCATTTAACTATCCAAATTCAACACAAAGGGTTAGCGAAACATATAACATAAATTATATTCCTTATCCCTCATAGATAATATATTAAAAATGAACTCATAAATTAAATGTTATAATTTAAATTAATATATTAAACTATTACAAGTTTATGAAATAATCCTCAAAGACATGCTCTGGGTGTTTTGTAATGAAGGAATTACGATGTCTGACTGAAATTACAATAATAATGAAGTGTTTTGTACAGCACTAATATTTTAAATAATGCCTAACTGGCAACTAATTATATTGCAAAATATCATACACTATGCTTAGGAGTTAGCAAACATTACATAATAAACAAATAATATGTGGCCTTGACGGACTAGAGGTGCAAACGAAACCAAACGAAAAAAATTGAAACGAGCTGAATTTAAGTGTTTTTAAGGTTAGAGTTCCCCTCGACATAGACAATATTGGGTTCGAGATTCTTTTCGGGTTCGAAAACTTAGAATATATGATTTGATTGAGGTCCGCGTTCAACTCAAGTTAAAATTAATTGAAAATAATATATTTTAATTTATATAGTATTATATATATAAAAATCAATTTAGTTAGCTCAATTTCTAAAAGAACAATTTAAATAATTCAATTTTTATATTTTATCGATTTTAATCAAAGTTACAAAAATAACATTAGTGATTGTATACATTTTCTAGGGCTTAATACGAATTAAATCGAACCAATTTGAGTGCTTTTTCATGGTTCAAGTTTACTCGAAATGTAATAAGTTCAGTTTATGGTTTAATCGACTTAAAAAAACCCTTTAAAACACTCAGATTCGGTTCGAGTTCGAATTTACTCAATGTTGTAGTAAAAAAGACTTAGGTACCAACAATCAATCGGTTTACAATAGAATGAACCTGGTTTTAATTTGTTTAGATTGGGGGAACGATTATGAAATATAGAATAAGCAAAATACACAACGATTTAATATGGAAAACCTCTAGAGAAAGGGGAAAAAACCATCGGACTAAGAGTTTGAAATGCTCTTAGTCGATATATTGATAAAACAATTCAAAACTACAACAGATAAGGCTTATGAAAACTATTAAAACAAGTAAGAAAGTATATTGATGAAATTAGTAGAGTAATGGCTAATTCGCCCGTTCAAAAGGTCCTGTTGAACTTGTCTTGAAGCCTTGTTTTTATAGAGGGGAAACGTACGTGGTAAACGTTCCGTAACAGCCTCTGACAGAGTCGTTTTCCATTGACAGAAAACATGGATGAGCCCGATGTGCAGAAAACGTGAGCAGACATGAAGTACAGGAAACGTGTACATGCCCGAAGCTAGCTATAGCCGTCTGGATCGATCCAGAAGATCGGTCCCCGAAGCGCCGAGTTATACCTAACTCTAACCTTCAGTCCTGATAGTTAATTGGGCTTGCATACTTCTTTAGCTAAGTGGGCCTCGAGTCCTGTTATCTTCATTGGGCTAAACTCTTGTCAAATGTTGGATCATAGGTCTCATAGGTTCGTTTTCCGTTACGTGGGCCAGCCCTGAATAACTTGGGCCTCCTCCAGTTCGGGATACCGAGTTCCGGAGTTCTCATCACTCAATATGTAATAAGTTTGGTATGATGTTTAATTCAACTTCAAAATCAAATACTTAGTGATTCAAGATTAAGTTCGATTAAGGTTCAAGTTCATCTTGAATTTTAGTTTTAGTTGGAATTACTACAAATAATATATAAATATAATTGGTGACAATAAATGTTCATAATTTAAATATCTAAAATTAATATAATATATAGGTTTCATAATTGAGAGTTTATTTTAGTTTGACTACTTGATTAATTGCAAGCTAGCAATAGTTATTAATATAGTGAGCACCCACATGTCTAAGAACATGAGCCACCCACATTTCTATGGATTACGTGTATTTCACTGTATCGGCGTGATTTTATCAAATTTGATCTCTAAATTTTAATTTGATATCTATAGTCACAATATTTTGATTATTTTGGCAAAAAAGATACTCAAGATTTCTCAAATTTGATAGATTCAATCTCAGATATATAAAACTAGTCCCCAAACATTGAGGATCAATTTTTTTGCAAATTGAAGTTTGTGATTTCGACAAATTTTGTCAATAAACTTTAATTTAATATTCAGGGTCTCTATGTTTTGATTATTTTGACAAAAAATGATCTTAATGTTTCCTAAATTTGGCAAATTCGATCACTAAGATTCAAACTGTGAGGATCAATTTTGTTATATATTAAAATTTAAGAACTAATTTTGTTAAAATTTACAAAGTATAATATCTAGTTTTATCAAAATTTATAAAATATGATGATAAATTTTGTCAATATTTCAAAATATCCGAATTAATTTGACCTTTAAAAACTTGTATAATTAAAATTTTCAAAATTAAAATATATTTAGAAGGAATTTGTCAAATTATACAAAATAATATTAATTGTATTTGTAATCAATATAACGAAGACGGGATCACATCATCCTTCCTATTCCTCTCCGCCGTGGCAAAAAAATCCTCCCAAAATGGAACCCAATTCCGATAACTGCCGCCGGCCGGAGGGGCTACTGCATCCTCTTCCAGATCCAAATTCTTCTCTATCATTTCTAATTCATAAAAAACTGTACTCGAATCGAAGAAAAATTGGATACGGGTTGAGCTCGAAACCCGACCCGGAAGATTACAGAGCAAAATTTCCTTCTTTATCTGATAATTCAAGCGCAATTTTGACGAAATCAAGAAGCCAACATGAGAGCAAATTGAAAATGAAGACTAAGTGTGATGAGGGAGAGTTCCGGTCATCGTTTCCATCTCCATATATTGTGACCGGAGGTAGAAGGTCAATATCCGGTTCACAGTTTGAGCTTGCTGAATTGTTATCTACATCTGGTTCTAAAACATTAGCCGTAGATATGCCACCATTTATGCAATTTCACGCAGTGGATACAGCAAGAAAAGCTTATGATAGCTTGGAGAAATTCACTTCAAAGACATTAGCCTTAAAATTGAAGAAGGTAACTCAGATTCCTCCATTGTTTAGCTTGATGAAAATTAAGGTAGAAACTCTCGTCATACTTTCGGTCGGACTTCATAATTTTAATATGATATCGAAACTAGTTCGTTCAAAAATCTTGATTATGAATAACGAGAAAATCTATTTCATTTGAATTCGCAAGTCCAAACTTATCAAGTATTTTAACATGAGAGATTGTCTTGAAATATTAAATTATCTCACCTTTTATTTGAGATCAAAGTTTAATTGATTTATATAGATAAGGGGCACCATAGTAAATAACATCTTTAAGTTCTTTTATGGTGTAATTTCATTCTCTTGTACGTTATATCTGTGCATACTCTTGTTATAATTTCGACTATATTCTATAAATTCAATATGATATTGTAACTAGTTCGATAAAAAATCATGATTATCAATACCGGAGAGTCTGGTTCATTTTAATTCGCAAGTTCAAACTCCAAATTTGTCAAGTATTTAGACTTGAGATATGTGTTGAAATATCGCATTATCCCACATTAGATTTGAGATGAAATATAGATTGGTTTATAAGAGGTACGAGATAACATATAACTTGTCCAAGTTTTTTACGGTGTGGTCTACTCCCCTTATACGTCATATCCGTGTATACTTAATCATAATTTCGGCTAGATTTTATAATTTCAACATGGTATCGAGGCTTGTTCGGTTAAAAATCATGATTACCAACATCGGAAAGTGGTTCATTTCAATTCTCAAATCCAAATTTGTAATATCAAATTGTCCCATATTAGATTTGGAATGAAATTTGGATTGGTTATAAGATAAAAATGAGCATTACCGTACTGAGTGATTTGTTCAAATCTTTTACTGTGTGATCTCTTTCCCTTATATATAATCCTTACATATTTCAGTCATAATTTCGATCAGACTCTATAATTTCAAAAATGACGATTTGATCCTATATTTTGCAGGAATTTGATGGGGTTTACGGTCCTGCTTGGCATTGCATTGTAGGTACAAGCTTTGGTTCATTTGTTACTCATTCAGTTGGTGGTTTCATTTATTTCTCTTTGGATCAAACACTTTACATTCTTCTCTTTAAAACTACTGTACAAAGAGCAGATTGAATTATTCTTACAACCAAAAAGTTGATGTCTTTTTATGTTACAAACTTGTTGCAGATTACTTGTCTTAATAAAATACTTGAAGACGTGAACAAAATGATATATTTTCTCTTTTTGAATGAAGTAGCTTTTAACCTACATTGCACGGGTACAGGTGCGGGGTACGGGGTGCGGTGATTTTAGAAGTATCCGATTTAGGGTGCGTTAAATTCAACATAATAAAATAATCAATATAAATATTAGAAATTTTCAAAATACACAAATGGGTAAAAAATAATGAGTTTTAAAATAATTTACGAATGAAATATGAAATTCTTAATTCACATTTGTTAACTTGTTGTTTTCACCACTTTCCAGTTATCTGTGTAGTTTTTTTCCACACACATAAGTGATTCCGCGTAGCTTCTTATCATCCCACTTTCATTAACCTTAACTTTTTACAAAAATGTGTGGAGGTGTGTGAATCCATGCACCTAACGCACACCCGGTGCGTGAAATTCTCAAATTTTAAGCACTCGTGCAACATAGTTTTAAACATAACATGTGTTCTAGATACGGAATAGAAAGAGAAAACCACGGACCCAAAGCTTGGTCAATTCACTATTACTACAAAACACGGAGTTGCATGTTTTAAGAACAAACGCGTTCTTGCAAAACCAAAACAATGCAAGAAAATAAAAAAAACGGAGTGTCCGAATACGAGAACAGATATTCGACACTATGTGTTGAAATGTCAAATTGTCTCACATTGGAATTGTGATAGAATTTGGAATGATTTATAAGAGTGAATGGTACCATAATAATTGTCTTGTTCAAGTTTTTTACGGTGTAGTTTCATCACCTTATACGTTTCAGCCAAACTCTATAATTTCAACACTATGCAAGATGAGAATTTAAAAAAAACGGAGTGTCCATACAACCTAACTGTGGTAATTTTATGTATTTATATCCACCATTCCTTTGGTGTTGGAGATACCTTTCTATTTGACTTCAGTAATATCTCAAAATACCTCGGGTATATTTATTATTTATATTTGAATTATGCATTTAGTTATTGTATTTTTCACCCAAGGTGTTGCTAGATTAATGTACATCTCATCTATTTTCTCTCTAGATCAAATAACTTGTCTTACAAATCACTTCCACTATCAATTATGCAGGTTAATTCGGATTATAATGATCCATAAAAATATGAAAATATACCTATTAGAACGTTCGCACTACCGAGCATTTCTTCTCTTGTACTCTCCGTATATAAACAAACCGACTTTTGGAATTGTTTTGTGATTTAGCTCAACAGAATTCGGGTATTTATAGTGTTGAATCATAGTTTGAGGGACGATACCATGTACGTAAAAGGAGCAAAGGAAGGATAATAAACACGATTTTAATCGGCATTATTCAGCTGAATGGGGAATAAAGGAAGGGTAATATGTGAAAATCTCAGCCTCCAACTCTCTCCATTTACACAACTTCCCTTCACACATGTCTAGTGGAGATTGTCATCGGAGTAATCCAAACACGACGACCGGAAAAATTATAGCCATCGGAGTTTGAAACTAGACCAGAATCTGGTTTACTATACGAGGCAAGAGATTGAGGTAACTTTGGTTGTGTCGCTTCAATGGAAACTAAAGCCTTCGAGAATTCATTAGAAACAAATGATTTATGGTTATTTGATGTCATTTTTGAGTCCTAATTCTGATCCGAGTCCACTAACAAGCCTCATGGATCAAACCAATTTTGATCGATTTTTAGCATTTAGTTTGGGTTTGCGAACCAGCTACAAAAGCGATTCGGTTCATTAAAAACACGATTCCATGATCTTTTAGACATAACTATAGAATTGGTATCTTTTAAACCAATCTGGGATTCCATGATCCTCCTAGTTTACTCTGTTTCTTTACCATGTTGATCAACAGAATCAACAAAAGTGTATGGCTGCTATCAAAGAACCAACAATGTGTAGAAATTCAGTATTCAATGTGACGATAGTGTGTCGGTGTAGCTCAGTTCATAAGAGGAGTGAATCACATTGAAAATGTTTGGCTAAACCGATTATTTATTATATCACCTCCCTTGTAAAACAATAAGATTTCTATTTCCATAACAGGTGTAAGACAATATTTCTATACTCCCCCTCAAGTTGAACTGTCCTTGGTTCAGTTTAGACTTGCTTCAATATGTTCGGTAGTACTCGAATCATAAGTCGATCATTTTTATCGCCTATGTCCAATGTGATTTTCCACTAAAGTTTTTTTAGTCTAAACCGTTACGCATCATCCCAAAACCCACCATACAACTCCGATATCATGTAGAAATTCAAGATTCAATGCGCCATCGGATTGTCGGTATATAAAAGAAGTGAATCACAATGAAAAGACTTGGCCAAACCGTTTACTTATGCTATCACTTCCCTTATAAACTATAAGATTTCTATTTCTACAACCGATGTAGGACAATATTTCATTACAATAGATCTTAGCATATAAACCAAAATGAACAAGTGCCGTTGGCGCTAAGTCTCTCCCTGTCATTCACAAAAGACAAGATAAGCTTTCTTCTAACAAAAATACATACCAAATTCTTGTATTAGTCCCTGAGTTGTCATAACATTTCAATCACAATTACAATTGTAAGAATGAAGGAATCCCATATGTTATTATGAACAAGTTATTCATAAGAAAGCCAAGGATTAGGAGCAACGTAAGTGTACCCTTCGAAATACTCACCAGCAGTGGGAGTAGGAGCAGGGGAATCATCAAGAGGCATTGTAGTCCAACATTTATCAAAATTTGCTGTGCATTCTTTACCAATAACTTCTGGCTTGAACTTTGGCAATATTTCTCTTGCTTCTAGTTTCTTCCAGTTTATTGTTCTAAACCATTTGTGGGATTTTATCTCTTCTTCTCCCTTTTCATCACTTCCCAGTCTTTTGTTTGGATCTTTCTGTAGCAGCTGCATCAAAACTACTGCGTTTTAGCAAAATGAAAATCACAATCACAATCACAATCACAATCACAATCACAATCACAATCACAATCACAATCACAATCGTACTCCTTTGAGAAGGGAATGCGCTTCGGTGCTCAAATTCGGAGGGAGCTTCAGTTTTTGGTTGATGATTTTTTCTTGGAGCTTCTTCCTGTTTGGATGCACATAGGGGGGCTGGTCAAAGAAACAAGTTCAATATAGAATAGCAGCAAAAAATGCATTTTATGAGCTTCTATCAATCAACAAAGAAAACAAGTTCAATATAGAATAGCATAAAAATATGCACCAGAACAGATATTATGGTTTTCAAGACAAAGTTTCCATGAACAAGAAGATCAACTACACTCAATCATGATTTGATCACATAATATTGAAAAAGTGAATACGCATGACAATATGAACTGGAATTGTCGATCAGTTGATGAATGATCGAAAACATATATGGAATGAGTATTTAAAGGAAATAAGATCGCATCAAATCAACATATATATGATTTGATTATGGATAATCATATATTCGAATATGATCAAATATTAGAAAATATTTGTTAGCTTCTTTAATTATCTCAAACCTCTCCACTATATAAGGAAGCTTGGAGTTCATTGTTTTGAGGGTGAATCTTTATCGATCTTTTGTCGTCTATGAGCAAGAGAGAACTCCTCTCCTGTGTGTTAATGAGGAGACACGCAAATTTGGTCCCCAAAATATGAATATGGCAAAACCACTCACATACTTTCTAAGTTTTGGCAAAAAAAGTCCCAAAGTTTGGTCCGTATGGTTAGTCTAAAAATTTTTCAATTTTGGAAAATGAGGTCTTTGGTCAAAATCAAATTTCGAGTACCGATTTTCCCATTTTGGGGATATGATTTGCCAATTGTTGCAAACTTATAGGACTAAATTTACCAAAACTTCAACAATTTGGGACGAAATATGTCATCACAAATTATGGGGACCAATTTTGCCAAAATTGTAAAAGTTTGAGAACCTAATGTGTCATTTTCTCGTGTGTTAACCATTCCTCCGGCAACTTAGTTTTTCACCCGTCTTTGGGGTTTCCACATTAAACTTCTTGTGCCGTTTAGTTTCTGTTCTTTAACAATATTATTCTCGTGTTTGTTCACATATCCCAACATGAACGATATAGCAAAATTACCTGGCCACTAAGCATTTCATAGAGAAGAATCCCAACACTCCACCAATCAGCATTCTTATTATGCTCTTTAGATAGTAAAATTTCCGGAGCCATATACTCCGTAGTACCACATAGTGAATTTGATCGGCTTGATTCATCCATTTCCTTAGCCAAACCGAAATCCGTTAACATAACCTGAGATAGATAAGAATCACTTGATACAAAATAGATGTAAAACACATATTATAATTGATCATACATGTCCATCAGAGTCCATTAGAATGTTTTCGGGTTTAAGGTCTCGATGAACAATCCCCGTTTTATGAAGATGTGAAACAGCAGATACAATTTCAGCAGTATAAACTCTTGCTTGATCCTCACTGAACAAAATAGATTTCAACTATATGAACATATATTTGTATGCTAACTATTGAAATGATAGGGTCTCTCCGAAATTATAAACCAATCCAAATTTAATCCCAAATCTAATGTGGGATAATTTGATATTTCAAGTTGAAATATGAATAATGTCTCACATTTAAAGTTGAACCAAAATTGGATTAGTTTGTAAGAAGGATTGTAGATTGTTGGAATTATAGAATCTCGCCGAAATAACGACGAAAGTGTGCACGGATATGGCGTATAAGGGGAGGAGACCACACAGTAAAAGACTTGAACAAATCAATTATTATGGTACCCCTTCCCTCTTATAAACCATTCCAAATTTTATCTCAATTCCAATGTGAGACATTTTAACATTCCAAAACACCCCTCAAGTCCAAACACCTGAAAAATTTGGATTTGCGAATTGAAATGAACCGGACTTTCCCGGTATTAATAATCAGGATTTTGACCGAACTAACTCCGATACCATATTGGAATTAGAGAGTCTGACCGAAATAACGACGGGAGTGTGCACCGATATGACGTATAAGGGGAGGAGACCACACCGTAAAAGACTTAAACAAGTCAATTACTATGGCACCCCTTTCATCTTATAAACCATTTCAAATTTTATCTCAATTCCAATGTGGGATATTTTAACATTCCAACATAGATTATAGTAAATGATTTGTTCAAGTGTTTACGGATATTATGCGTTATATCCAAGCACACTCCCACATGAAATTGACTCGACTCTAGAAATTTAACAATAAGAAATGACACCAAGTTGTACCTAAAAATCCGTTGTCTACAGAGATGATAAAATAGATGGCCTCCATTTATGAAATCAAGGATCAAATACAGCTTAGACTTTGTCTGCACAAAAAGTAAAGACAAATGAAGTTCTTTCTCATTACTTTCATGGCGAAGAAGTAAAGCAAATTACCTGAAAAGAGTACCGAAGAGGAACGATGAAAGGGTGAACAATTTTGGTAAGGATGTCTCTCTCAGCTTTCATATAATCAATATGATTGTTCTTGATTATTGTATCTTTTCTCATTACTTTCATGGCGAAAATCCCATCTTCGTTGCCATTTTTTTGCTTGATTCTAACTTGAAATACCTTACCAAACGCACCCTTACCAAGAACCCTTAATATCTCAAAATCAGCAGGACCCATCTTCTCCGCCACACCGGAAAGCTTCTCCGACGAGTTATCATCGCCATCGCTACTATTATGCAATCTGATAGCATCATCCTTCGCATCATCACACGAAGAATAGTAAAGTTCTTCATTTTCATCAGTCTCAAATTCAATTGGGGGTAAAGACTTGGGTAGGGTAAAATGCGGCGAAGGACCAACTAAGGAGTGAGAACGGTACTGAACAACTTCTGGATCGCCGAGGAAACGCGAGGAAGAAGAAGGAATAGAGGAGGGACCGAAGACGTCGGAGAAATCGAGATCTTGAGATGGGTCATCGGAATGAGAAGAAGATGGGATTTGAAGGTGGGCTAGACGAGAAGGTAACAGAGATTGAACAGCCTTTTTCTTATGTGAAGAAGCGCTATAACTGGTCATGGCGGAGGAGAACAATAAAGGAAATCTCGATTCACTGCCAAATAAGGCAGGCCCAGAATTCACAGATATTACATCGCTAAAGGCGATTAGAAACACAAGCGAGCTCCAATTTGCAGAGACGAAGCTCCAAGCTAAACTATTGTCTTATGTCCAGAGATTCCAGATTCGTGGGGCATCTTTCTATTGGTGCTTTCTAATACGATGTCGTTTTAATCATCTTCAATTGCATGCACAAATGCCCAAATTTCGGTTTCTTTACAAAATTACCCATCAAATTCACTTGTGTTTGCGAAAATACCCATCCGTAAGGAATTATCAGAATTCATGACAAAAATTGTAAAAAAGCTAAAAAAAGTTATCAAAAATTCTTATTTTACATTTTATATTTGTTTTTGTATAATGATATTAAATATTCTAATTTAATAATCATTATATATTTATCAATTGAACCCATTTTGTCACAATATTAATGGTATTTTGTCACAATATTATATATATACATAATTTATAATGTATAGTAGACAACCCGTGAACATTTATTATAAATTATTAAAGTGGAGTGGTGATCCGTGAACTTTGAAATCATTTACAATATCACAGGTGAGGAAGAGAATAGTACCAAAATTATAAATACTAACATACATGAGTTCTAAAAATTACAACACATCATATTATTGGTTCAACAAAGATGAAGAAAGGTTATAACAAATGTTTATTTCATTTAATTATTTTTATAAAATTTTATTTAATTATGATTTTAAGAGAAACTGTTTTTAAAGGTTACGAATTTGATTTTTTTGGAAATCAAAACGACTATACTTTGCCAACATTTGAAGGTAAAAATAATTAATTTTATTTTTCTACTTTAATATATTTTCACATTACTTTATAGTTATATATTTTTAGGATTTTATAGAAATATTTATTACTAATATGACAGTTACTATTGAATACATGATATATCTACAAAAAATCAAAAACACAAATCTATAAAAATATGACCATATTTTCATAAATATTTGATTTTATTAGTTTTTAAATTTATTTAATATCTATATTGTTATGGTCCCTTTTTAGGGGGTACCAACAGTCGTCCGGTTAGTTTAACAAACGAACTCGGTTCTGATTTATTTTTGTTGCAGAAGACGATTAAAAACTGGAAATAAACGATGGCACAACGATGTATAGTGGAAACCCCAGGAATTTGGGTGAAAACTACTTGACTAAGAGTAGAGTATACTCTTAGTCTGTTCACTAATCAAATAATCCGTAATGAATACAACAGAGGCTTAATGAAAATGACAAGGAAAAGAAACCAGTAAGAACTCCGGCAGGGTAACGGCCTGTTCTTACGCGTCCAAAAGGTCCTGCTATTTCCGTCGTCGTGCCTTGTATTTATAAAGTTTACGGCGTGTATAGATCACGCTCTGTAACCGCCTCTGACAGGTTTGTTAGAAGTTGTTATCGCGGTATGTAAAACGAGGTTGGGACCGAGCCATGGTCTGTGTGATAGGGCCCGAAGCGTGGTAAACGTGTGGAGGCCCGAAGCGTGGAAAACGTGAGCCTGTAACCGTTCGGACCGAACCAAGGAGCCAGTTACCAGAAAGCGTTTTATATCGCCTAAGGTTATCTTCGGTCCTCTCGTTGAACATCGGGCCGCTTTTCCTTAAGTGTGCAAATGGGCTGCGAGAATTCGTTTCCACCATTTGAATTAGCCCAGCAATTAATGGGCCTTGCACATCCCAATGTACCCGGTCCTAAAGTTCACATCATATATATTATAATATTTTATATATTGTATAATAGTTGTACAAAAGTATGTGAAAGAGTAAAACTTTATATTAAAATATTAAATTATAATGTTAACCCATGAACATTAAAAATCATTTAAAAAATGGGAGAAATGTTAGAACAAAGTTACATCAAAATATTATTTCATTTACTTATCTATAACATATTACTTAAATATGTTTTCTAAAATTATTTTTAAAGGTTACGAAATTGATTTTTGGGGGAATCTTAACGACTCTACTTTACCAACAATTGAAGGTAAAAATAATTATGTTTCCGCTTTATACTTCTCGGAAAATTTATTAACAATTAATTTATTGAATTCTCTTTATGAAATGATGTTTTTTTTGCTTTTATAAATTATTAATATATATTGTTGTTATGAATAAGATATGTTGATATTGATAACCGAGATATGTTGAATGGATCTATAGAAAATCGATATGACGATGATGATTTACTAGATCCTGTGACTGATAGTTTTGGAGATATTCCTCTCCAATACGATATGGGCGGTGAACCGCTTGAATCAGAGTCGGATGATAACGTAGATCCAAATATTTCTAATGAAAATCCAGAAGTTAACAATCAATGTTGGTGGAACCCACCTGGTATGTTCACCTACGATACTCACCCGATGTAGTGTGATTCAAATGTTGGAGCACCAAATCCATTAGAGGAGAGTGACAATTGAATCACGTTGGCAATAGGGACAACATTTACGAGTAAAGAAAATGTAATAGAAGCAATAAGGGAGCATGCTATACGTGTAACTGGTAAAGGATTTGTAGTCTACAAAAGAGATAATATACAATATGAAGTGCATTGTGCTTTGAGAGAAAATGATCTGCCATGCTTTTGGAGAATAAGAGCAGCTCCTGTTGGCAAATATCGTTATTGGACAATAACCAAAATGGAAGACATGCATACCTGCAATGTTACAGGAGAATCATCATTGTCGCACCGAAATATTAATATAGCTCTAATTGCACGAACTCAACTCCCATATTTGATTGAGAAACCTTATAAAAAAGTATTTGATATTCAAACCGATATACGAGTATTATATGGATTTGATGTGTCTTATCACAGATGTTGGAAAGGACTCAGACGAACATTTACCATGATTCATGTTACATGGGAGAATTCAGTAACACATCTTCCGAGATTTTTGCATGAAGTTCAAAAATAAAATCCCGGTACCTTTGTGAGATATCATCCTCATTATAATATTCATGATCCACACACATTATTTTATGTGTTTTGAGCTTTTGGTCATTGTGTCCATGCATATAAATGGTGTCGACCGGTTGTCTCTACTGATGCGACATATTTATATGGTCGATTTAATCATAAGTTGTTGATTGCTGTTGCTTTGGATGCTGGAAATCACGTGGTTCCTTTGGCTTTTGCATTGGTTGATGATGAATCAGGGGACGCATGGTCATAGTTTTTTGATCATTTACAAATACATGTTTTGAAAAATAGATACACGTGTCTCATTTCAGATAGAGCAGACGGAATTCCAAATGATCTACATGGTTGGGCCTTTAGGGAGTCTATTGGATGTCATCGATATTGTCTCTGACATTTGAAATCGAATTTCAACGATGCATTTCATGACAAAAACGTTCGAAAACTTCTATGGCCGGCAGCAATGGCAAGACAACGCTCAAAATTTCATGCAATAATGGAAAAAATAAAGATTATAAACTTAGAAGCTTATGAATGGCTTGAAAAAATTGGTTTTTCGACATGGATACTCACATATGATAAAGGAAAAAGGTTCTTTAACCTTCATATCAAATTTCACTGCATTTTATGTATTTTTATAATTTTTTTTTGAATTATGAATTACATTTTTTATTAGGTTTGTTACTATGACAACTAATTAAGTTGAAGGAATGAATGGAGTATTGCGTAGTGCTCGTAGGCTACCACTTACCACTTTAGTAACGGTAACAATTTCACCACAAATACTTCACTTACTTATTTCAATATAAATATTATTTGTCCACTTAGCTTATTTGTATTTAGTGTAGATTACTTTCAACAGATGTATAGAATACTTCGCAGATCATGCCATTGAAGCACAAAGAATGAAAGATCTACAACCATTAGCAGAGCATGCCAATAAATTTTGTGCATGATGAAACCATCCAATTCCACATTCAAATGTAAAGGTATGAGATAAAAATAAATGGATTGTTACTATGACCACTCGAGGGCGTTGTAAGAGTCATGGAGGAAAGGAGCACATCGTTCATATTCAAGAAAGTACATGCACATGCAACAAGTGGCAATCATTTGGAATTCCATGTTCTTATGCGCAACCGGTTTGAGATATTATTATTTTAAGTAAAATTTATTAACTTTTACATGCATTTTAATGGTTCAGACAATTAGGTTGTTAGGTGGTAATCCCCAACAATATGTGCATGCAACATTCACTGTTTAAACACTGATTACAACGTATTCTGTTCAATTTCATCCACTCCTTCAACCAAACCTATGGGATGATCCACCGATTAATCTTATACATGATGAAAGTCGTAGAAGACCAACGAAAGGGGCAGGTCGAGATATTAGAAGACGTTCAGAAATGGAAATGGAACGAGGCGGGGAAAAAAATCAAAAGTTCGACACTCTAAGGGCAATGTTGGTGCAACACACGGACGAACATCTACATCATCCATACTGATCTCGTCTAAAAAGATTGTGGGTATTTACTTTTAGATCAATCAATTTTTAATTACTCGAAATTTAATTGTTGTGGGGACACATGCAATATACGAGGTTGGGCCCATAATGTGTGGGCTTACGTACTCGGGAGAGCGAAGCTCTACCTTGGTTTTCACTATAATAATCGAGAAGTACAATTACAATGAAACGATGAGGGTTATCCGGGCGAAAAAGGCTCGTAAAATGATCAAATACATTTGGCTGTGCAGTTACTGACGAAACCTCGCGACTACTTGCAGAATCTCGCGAGTTGCAAGGATGCAGAGTACAATCTTGCGACTCAATGCAGAATGTCTCGACTCAGTGCAGAATGTCTCGACAGAGTGCAGAATCTCGCGAATGCAGGGATGAAGTGCACAATCTCGCGACTCAGTGCAGAATCTCGCGAATGCAGGGATGAAGTGCACAATCTCGCGACTTAGTGCAGAATCTCGCGAATGCAGGAATACAGTGCACAATATCGCGAGTGCAGAATGCAGAAAAACAACACCTTGCCTTGGGAAGCGTAATAACCGGTGTGAACCATTTTCAAGTGTCTTGAGACTTATATTTATTGAGAAATTCATCACAACAAGTAAACTTCAGCCCAGAAGCCCAGTTTCATAATCTAGCCCAAAGTACTTAAATAATATCCAATTAAATCGGAATAAATGTCATACCGTCCCGGAGTTTCGAAAATATACCTCGATCGAGAATCAATCGGAAATGTCGACGAGAAAATACCGGAAAAACTCGCATACTAGTTCCTTGCCTCCAGATATCCACATGCAGCCAAATATATCGCAAGAGCTTACTGGTGCACTCATCGGGTGCGAAATTACTAAAATACCCTTAGTCTCGTTTAGGACCAAATCTGTCCGAAACTGATAGAAATGCCAATATAATGGTCATATGCTGACCCGGGAGGTCTAAATCACGAGAATACCCCTGAAAATACACCCTGCCCATCTTTCTTATCCTTCATTCCTTGCTCCTGCGGTTCGGTCCAGGCCGCGAGCTGCCTCAACTCTTCTTCCTGATCGGCCACCTTTTGGTTGACCGCATTCTCCATCTCTTCAAAGAGATAGAAGAAGGGGTCGTCCTCTAAGTTGGGTTCTTCCAAAGATGGAATTATTTGAAAGTTTTCATCTTTCTCTATGAAACCATATGATCACCTGCGGGCTCATAATTCCCGTTAGGTTTCCAATAGTCTAGCCCCAGTGCTTCATCCACCTTAATATACTTATTGATTTTCTGAAGAAGCTTTCTCAAGGTGGATGGCGGGCTCTTCACTAAACTGGCCGAAAGGCCGCACGGTCCCAAGACCTACTACAGAATATCAATCTTGTCCCGGAGCTCAAGCTTGATGCCCCGGGCGGTCCTATTGAATTTCTCTATGAAGGACCGAAGACTCATTTTGGCCGGGATGTATTTCAACTGATATAGTTCCTTCCTGCTTCGAGGCGGTCCTACATTTGGAGTGAACTGCTCAGAGAAAGCCAAAATAAATCCGCCATACGACTGTATAGATCGGGGCGGCAAATTTTTGAACCAAGTTCGGGCGTCGCCTTGTAATCCTGCCGCGAAGATGCGGCACTTCAGTGAATCTGAGGCCCGAACCGTTCCCATGCGTAACTCAAAATCAGCAACGTGATCGATCGGATCACCGTCGCCGCGAAATGTTGTTCTGGGACTGCCGCTCAGATCTCTTCGGAAAAGGGGAGCATCAAATCTCCCAGGGTGGCGGACACGCCTTCAGATTGTTGGGATGACGTCTGGACCGCGTGCAGATTATGCCACCAGTCGTCATCCTTATTTCGCCTAATCGGGGCCTCCATGGCTCTGTTGAATAAACCAAAATTGCGCCCCAGATTGGGTTCGCAATCCTTCAGCGGTTCTCCAACTCCTTAGTGAGCTCGTCAATTCGTCGTTGCATCTGCTCCTTGTCATTCCTAGGAGCGGGAGTTGGAGCTCTAGCCGGGGGAGGAGGAGTGGACCGATATCTCGGCCTCCTCGTCGTTACGCCCCGTCTGATGATTTCCTCATCATCAGTGCTACGCTCATCAGGGTCGCTCTCGTACCCTCTACTTCTTGGAACTGGGCTTGAAACAGCCGGTGGTTCTGTCCCACTTCTCTTCGACGTAATTTCCAGTACCACTTTCCTGACAACAGCTTCGAGATCATGTAAAGTGAATATTGGTGCTGGGAGACTGTCGGGAAACACGTCACTGTCATTCGTCGAAGTTCCAGTCGCCATACCTTTGATTGTCCTATCCCTGGTAGAAACCTCAAGTGGGATTAAAGAATCGTCCCCACGGATGGTGCCAAACTGTTATGGTCCCTTTTTAGGGGTATCAACAGTCGTCCGGTTCGTTAAGAAACGAACTCGGTTTTAATTTGTTTTTTATGGGAGAACGATTGAGAAAATATAAACAACAAAGAGGCACAACAATTTATAGTGGAAAATCCCTGAAAATGAGGAAAAAACTACTTAACCAAGAGTAGAGAATACTCTCAGTCGATTCACTAATCGAATAAACGTTCAAATACAAGAAGAACATAGACTTATGAAGATAACACGGATAAGAAATCGATAAGAATAATCCCGGCAGAGTAACGGCCTATTCTTTGCATCCAAAGGTCCTGCTAATTCCGTCGTCGTGCTCTGTATTTATAGAGTCGAATGCGTGTGTAACCCACGCCCTATAACTACCTCTGAAAGGTTTGTTAGAGGTTGTTGTCGCGCGATGTAAAACGTGGTCGAGACCGAAGCGTGGTCTGCGTGATCTCGCCCGAGGCGTGGTAANCCTATTGAATTTCTCTATGAAGGACCGAAGACTCATTTTGGCCGGGATGTATTTCAGCTGATATAGTTCCTGCCTGCTTCGAGGCGGTCCTACATTTGGAGTGAACTACTCAGAGAAAGCCAAAATAAATCCGCCATACGACTGTATGGATCGGGGCGGCAAATTTTTGAACCAAGTTCGGGCGTCGCCTTGTAATCCTGCCTCGAAGATGCGGCACTTCAGTGGGATTAAAGAATCGTCCCCACGGATGGTGCCAAACTGTTATGGTCCCTTTTTAGGGGTATCAACAGTCGTCCGGTTCGTTAAGAAACGAACTCGGTTTTAATTTGTTTTTTATGGGAGAACGATTGAGAAAATATAAACGACAAAGAGGCACAACAATTTATAGTGGAAAATCCCTGGAAATGGGGAAAAAACTACTTAACCAAGAGTAGAGAATGCTCTCAGTCGATTCACTAATCGAATAAACGTTCAAATACAAGAAGAACATAGACTTATGAAGATAACACGGATAAGAAAGCGATAAGAATAATCCCGGCAGAGTAACGGCCTATTCTTCGCATCCAAAAGGTCCTGCTAATTCCGTCGTCGTGCTCTGTATTTATAGAGTCGAATGCGTGTGTAACCCACGCCCTATAACTACCTCTGAAAGGTTTGTTAGAGGTTGTTGTCGCGCGATGTAAAACGTGGTCGGGACCGAAGCGTGGTCTGCGTGATCTTGCCCGAGGCGTGGTAAACGTGTGGAGACCCGAAGCGTGGAACGCGTGGGTTTGTAACCCTTTGGACCGAACCATGGGATGTCTGTCAGAAACCGTTTTATTTCGCCAAGTTTATCTTCGATCCCTACGCTGAACATCGGGTCAATTCATCCCAAAAGTACTAAGTTGGACTGCCCAAGTTCGCTTCTACTACATGAGCCGATCCAATCGTTATTGGGCATCACCATTGCAGGGTATCCGGTCCTAGGATTCTCATCACATATAAATTGGAAAGTTCGATGTGCTTGCCTCGGGGTACTATATGGATGGGTGATCACTAGGAAATTGCTCGGTGCTAGGAAAAAAAGTATAACCGTTAGAGTTGAGTTACGAGCTCCATTCGCCTGACTTTGAACCAAATCAAACAATATATTGAAAATTTTAATGATTGATTTAGACAAATATTACAAATTAGGAGAATGTGTTTGTTCATAATATACATTAGTTATAATAATTGCATAATTATTAATTTTGGGGATCAAAATTGTACAAAATTACAACTGTTTTTATGTCCCAAACACACTGAATTGTATTATTTGTAAATTGTACATTTTTAAAAAGCTTTCTTTTCCTTTATAAATAAATTGATAATATTAATCAATTGATTTCATTAATTATTATTTATTTAACAATAATATTGAGTGAGGAATTAAAAAGATGAGTCATTCATAAACATAAATATACAACTTAGTTAATCACAATTTTAGTCATTATATACAAATTAAACTCAATGTTATATATTTTGTTTTATATTTATAATTAGTTCATCCTTATAATATAAAAATTTTTACTTAGTCTGTCATATGTTGAAATTTTAAAAATTTACGTATTTTATTTAAAAACAATACAAATCCACTTAATTATTAAAAAAATTATTATTAATCAATTCAATTTGTAATATATTACAAAATATTTTAAATTTTAGTAATGTAAANGCACAAATTATGAAAACAGATTATGCATTATAGAATGCATAATTTGTTTTTTGAAACAGAACAGTATCCATTTTAAATTCTAATTATGAATTATAATCATAATGCATTCTGGTTTTTAACTATAATGCATAATCAAGTTTAGACTTGATTCTGAAAATGTATTATGCATTATACTCATTATTTTTTACGAGAAAATTATGACATTGGCCCCCAATGTTTAAGATAATGTAAAAGCGATGTCCCCAAAGTTTGTAATTTGCATGAGAACCCCTTGAAGTTTCAAAACAGTTTAAAAATGACTCTCGAGTAAATAGTAGTGGTTTTTCGTATAAGTGGTTTTGATAATTTATGCATTATTTTTAAAATTTTCAAAGTTTAGAAACATTGTCATTTCATTTTTTTAAGGTTAATTGATCAATATAAACTATTGAGACGTTTAAAAAATTAACGAGTATTATGATTCAATATAAATGTTTTTGGAAGTTCGGGGATCAACAACGCAATTTTGAAACATGGAAGCCAAAATCACACATTATATCAACTTCGAGACTTTTATGCAATTTACAAATTTTGATGCACCATCTTACATTGTTAACTATATTTTTCATATATATACATTTTTTTCCGAATCAAATTTTCATCTTTTGTATCATAATGAATTCTTTTTTTTTTCTAAAATTTGGTATTTATATTATCACTTGTTGAGTTTCTTATTCAACAATATATTATTTAATATTTTTGTTTTCTTTTTATTATATGATTTTTAAATAAAAAAATATTATTAATTTATTTTGTAATTAAAAATATTATTTTAATATAGAATTATAATTTCAAATTTATAAGATAGAGAGATAATTATTTTGTACAATCTAACTAAATTAAAATTCTAAATTTCAATTACAATATTTTTGCATAACGCTTTTATATTTTATAATTCATTATATGTTTACACAGAACAGTACGTAGATTCTAATTATACATTTTGATTCTGCATTATAATTATAAATTCTGATTGTACATTATATAATTTATGCAGAAGACACACTTAGTCTGTCATATGTTGAAATTTTAAAAATTTACGTATTTTATTTAAAAACAATACAAATCCACTTAATTATTAAAAAAATTATTATTAATCAATTCAATTTGTAATATATTACAAAATATTTTAAATTTTAGTAATGTAAAACAACTATATACAAAACTAATAATTCTAATTTTTTAAAAAATACAAATCATATATTGGTTGCAAAAAGAGGATTTAATCTAATTATTTACAAAATCAAATTTATTAGTAATATTAAATTACTTATTTGGATTAAAATAAAATTTATTCTAATTTTTTAGTAATAAAATTGTAAAGTAGAGTATTAAAAGGGGATAATTATAATTAGAAGAATGATTAATTAAACTAATGACGTCAATCAAGTTGAGTGTGCTGTAGGATTATTGCGGGCCCACTGTATCGCCCGTGGCACGCCACTCTTCATCACGGCGCCCCAGTCCACCTCCGCCGTCTCAACCCGCCGGAGAATCTCCAAAATCCTCTTAGCCTTATCCTTAGCCCGATCGCTCCCCGTCTCCGCCACCCTAATCAACACTTCCACCGCGCCGCAACTCATCGCCACCGCTTTAAATTTAAAACCCCCATCACTCAATAAATGCAGCGCCGCCGTGCAGTTTTCCAGCGCCGATTCCGACTGCAATTCCCGACCACGCAGCACGTCAACCAGACACTCCACAGCCTTGTTATTAAGCAGCGCCGCCTTCCCAATATCGGAAGCTGCCACGTTACACAAAATAAACGCCACACGGGAAGCTACTTCTCTGTCTTTCAGAAGCCCCAGTAACACAGCGGCGGCGCCGAGCTGAACGATTCTCGTCCGGTTACTCCGTACAAGGGTCAAGTGATACAAAGCCAAAGCTGAATCTTGACGGCTCCGCGTTGACCCTGATCTCAGTTCATGAACCAGTGGCTCAATCGCTCCGAGAACTCCGATCGCCGTTCTGTTATCATCTTCCACGGCTAAACTAAAAATTGCGCCGGCGGCATGCTCCCGGGCCTCATCAGACCCATTTTTCAGTATATCTATTAACACAGGAACAACCCCATTTCTCAAGATCTTAAATTTATTACATTTCTCAAGTGAAAGATTCACAATCGCCGCCAGAGCGTTGATCTGCACGGCGGCGTAACGTGAACTTAACATTTGCCGAATAGCAAACAAAAGCTTCTCCGAACAAAGCGCCGCCCTAGCTTCTACGTTATTTCTAGTCGTCTTCCTCAAGAGAATCACAGCTTGTTCTTGCTCGTAAACATCTAAACTCTGCATCATAGTAACAAAATACTCATCTTCTCCGGATGATTCAGACAATACGTTAATTACAGTCTCATTTGGAACATTTCCCGAACACGAAGAAGGTGAAGAACTGTAAGAAAGACAAGAAGGTCGAGTCGCAAAAGGCAACATAGACGAAGAATTGTTGGCTATCACAGATTCTTCTGAGCTTGAAGAACCATAAAAATTCCCGGTAACACACTCAGTAGCGGCGCGTGAAAACAGAACCACCGGAGTTTCCGGCATACCTTGTATCAGTTCCCTCTCCGACGCCGGAAAGCTCGGTTTTCCCCGATTCTCCGAGGAATCCATAAGAGAGCGAACAATACACTCTACCTCAGCATAAATGGGCTCCTTCGGAAACTCCAGCCTATTCCGTAAGCACCAATCGTGAATAAGATTCTTAAGCACCGTATTCGGAACCATCGATGAGAAATCCGGCGTTGCCCCATCGGAAAGCGACGGCGTGAAACCCAAATTTCTGCAAACGCGGACAGATAAACCCTCGAAACTTTGACCGGAAGAAACAACATACGGGTCGAACATCAATAACTTGGAAATGGGGCAAATATACTCCGGTGGCGGCTTCTTCCTTCTCGCCGGAGAAAATCTAAAGAAGCGAGGAAACTTCCCATTTCTTCCCATCTCCGATCAACTTTCCACCGTGAACATAAAAAGTAAAGAAAACCCAAATTAGATGAGGTATGAAATCATCAAAAGATCCGAGATTTGGGAAGAATTAGAAATGACTGAGTCTGCCTCGACGAAATATTTCCGGATTCTCAGGCAGAGGAAATTATCAGAGATGACGACAGGCCGTTTCGCAAAACAGAAGAATTCGATTGAATTGTAAAATTGCATATGGGTCCCTAGTTACTTTATTAATCACATTTTCGCCCATGTCCAAACCTTCATCATGTAACCTTCTTTATTTATATGTAGATTCATAATTACAGTTTTAATGTTGTCTTGTAAAGTTTCCAAATTAATCATTTGATATTTATTAAAGTTTGGCAAGACACAAAATAGTCTTAGTCTCTGGTAATTATTTTTATTATGATTTTCAATATACATTATGGCAAACGAGGTTTTCATATTTTGTAATATTTGTACCAAATTTGATGAGATAATAACACATTTACTCTCCAAACATTCATATTTTTGTTAAATTTGGTATTTTAAGTTTGTAATATTTTGACAAATCATATCCATAAAGTGGTAAAATCGGTCATTGAAATTTGATTTTAATCGATGATTTCAATTGCAAAACTAACAACTTTGGGATCGAATTATGTCACTAAACTTTGATGATTAATTATGTCATAACTTACAAAGTATAGAGATCGATTTTGTCATTTTCATACTTTGGAGATCACAATTATCATAATCATATAATTTTAGAAACCAAAATTGTCAAAACTATGAAATTATAGCAACGTTTGCGTGTCGCCCAAATTTGATCAATATTTTTAAAAATTATATAAACTGATGTCTTCCCAAAAATCAAACTTTATGGTGATATTTGTCAATTTTTTCTATTTTGCAATACATATTGAAGTTTGAGAATTAGTTTTGTAAAAATGCATAGTTCGAAAATTGAAATTGTTCTATTAAAGATTGGTGAACAACCTATGTTTTTATACCGACATCAAAACTGAGCATCACCGATATTTTGACTGGTACACAATTTATGACATAATTCTGAGTTTTTTTGAGTTAAACCTAAAAAATTACATTTTTTTAACACAAAATCTCGGCATATGACAATATTCGTATCAATCATATTGTTATAGTCCATTTTTAGGGGGTACCAACAGTCGTCCGGTTCGTTAAGAAACGAACTCGATTATGATTTGTTTTTAGTGGGAGAACGATTAAGAAACTGAAAACAGTAACGAGACAAAACAATTTAGAGTGGAAAACCCCGTGAAATGGGAAAAAACCACTTGACCCAGATCAGAGAATGCTCTTGGTCGATTCAATAATCAAAATAAAAGTTCAAGTATAAGAAGGACAAAGGCTTATTAAGATGACGAGGATAAGAAAGCGATAAGAATAATCCCGGCAGAGTAACGGCCTATTCTTCGCATCCAAAAGGTCCTGCTAATTCTGTCGTCAAGTTCTGTATTTATAGGGCTGATGGCGTTTGAGATTCACGCCCTGTAACCGCCTCTGACAATTCTGTTGAACGTCATTATCGCGCGTTGTAAAAAGTGGCTGGGACCGATGCGTGGAAAATGTTACTAGACCCGAAGCTTGGAACACGTGGAGAGGCCCAAAGCTTATAACGCGGGCTGTAACCGTTTGGACCGACCCATTAGGTCGGTCCGTATGCATTCATTGTTACAACAAACTCCATCTTCGATCCTGACTTCTTAATGGACCTTCGGGCTAGTTAATCCAAATGGGCCAAAGTGACCATCTTGGGCCGCATTAGTTCGTCTTTAATTATTCGGTCTAGCTTCTTAGATTGGACCTAACCCAATAGAGGATATTCGGTCCCGGAGCCCTCATCACTAGCCCCTCGGACTTGGGTGACATCGCATAGGTGATATAAGGCCAATCATATGACGGCTCGAGCACTTTCAGGACCGTTCCCGATGACGGAAAGCGTCCTAGGGACCGATCTCATACTTGGGCAAATTTTGAACTGTAAGTGAGCGTATCGGTTGCCTCTTTTTCGTGTTATTTTTATTTAAACGATAAAATACCAATTTGCGTCTTTACGTATTCTGTTAACTGACAGGCGTGCTCTGCGGGTACAAACTGCAATTGCCTGTAGTAATCTTACGTGGCAACACCTGATATGTCGGGATTTTACTATTTAAATCAGGGTTTCTGGGACTGTTCACCCCACCGCCTAATTGCAAAAATCGTCGCCACAGCAACCGACGCGCAGCATTCTCGCTTTTGCCCATTTCCGACCACTCTTACCTAGTTTTCTTAAGGTAACGACCATGGCACCTCGTAAGGCTAGGTATCCAACCATGTCCGAGTTAGATATTGAAGAACTTAGATCTAAGTTCTCAATTCCCGCTCATTACTCCATCTGGATGGGAAAGGAAGATGTCCCTTATTTCCTTCCAGTGGAAATAAACGTTTCGGCCAGTGTCTTACCTGTTAGTTATGCTTCCCTGAAGTGCGGGTTACGTTTTCCGCTACATCCATTTGTAGCGTCCGTACTTCAGGAGATCCATTGCCCTACCTATGCCCTGTTCCCGGGTAGTTACGTATATATTGTGGCGTTTATCTTCTATTGCCATGAACAGGGTGTAGCCCCAACCTTAGAAAGTTTTTTCAATTTGTTTCTGGTTGTGTCCCGAAGGGGTAAGGACTTATTAGGATGTCGCAAATTGTATTATATTGCGATGCGCACCAAAGAGTGCGCGATAGTGGATAAGGAAGAGTCCTTACATGAGTGGGAATCTTGTTATATTTGGATAACATTGCGAAGGAGGACCTGTTGAAGGTGTGGCCAAATATATCTCATTCTCTCATAGGTAGGTTGGACCGCACTAGGTTCAATCCATCTCGTTCAGACATCGCAGCTACGCTAGCGATGTTCCTTCCTCCCGAAGCACGTCTTAGGAGGGTGGGCCTGCTTCGAGAGGAGAGGCTAATAAGAATAGGAATCGTCGGTAGGACTGGAGCCCCAGCCCCAGCCCCGAAGGGAGTCTTTTCTTCTCCAGATCCATATAAGGGATCGGGTATTAAGTTAATTCTTATGTTATCATTCCTGATCCTTATATATTTATTTTGCATACTCAACCGACACGATGCCAAGCTCCAGATTTAAGCGTATAACTGCAGCTTCGGTCCGTCCTTCTGGTGGATGCCAAGGAGCAACCAGTAGTGCGGAGCCCTCTGAATCAGCGACGGGTAGTACGCTGATTCCATCGGGGACGTCAACTGGAAGGAACCCCCCGATCCAGACCGGTCCCCTTAGGTAAAAGGAAGAGAACGGCCAAAGCAAAAGCCCCAAAGATTGTCAAACGGCTAAAGAAGGGGGACGATTCTTCGATCTCTACCAAGGGGATCGTTCTGAGGGACCCTGCCTCGGGCCCTAAGACCAACTCCGACTAGGGAGTTGCTTTGGGTCTGCTGGACATGTTCAAGAGGGGGAAGAAGTTGGCTTCCTAGAGGAGCGCCTTCCTCGAAGATTTCCGCCTATATAGGGAGCATAACCCAGACAACGTTCAGCCAGATGTGTCTGTGGAGGAATTAATTGAAGGTTTCCTCAGCATCGCAACTAAGGTAAGCATGCCCGATTTCAAGGCCCGAAGGTTTATATTCTGACATTGGCATCCTATGCAGATGTTGAGAAAAGGCTTTACCGCTGCGATCGCCGTGGAAATGAACCAGGGTGATCACGTTGTGTCCCAGGAAGTCCAAGACCAAGTTGACCTTGCAAAAAGGCAAGTTGGGATCAAGCATGATGAACTGGTTTCGGTACAAGAGGACTGGGACCGGTTGGATAATGAGTTGTTAAGAGCTGGGACCGAAATCTCACTATTAACAAGTCAGATCTCTGAGCTGGAGAAGAAAGGGAAAGCAGCTCAAGAGGATATGGAAGCCAAGCTACATTCCAAGGACGATGAGTTCAAACAAGCCTAAGCTCGGGCCCAAGAGAAGAGGAATAAACTTAACGATCTTCTGCTTCGGGCCCAGGAAGAAAAATCGAGCTTGGAGGAGGAGTTGACTCAAGCCCGTGCTTCGGCTCAGAGTTCGGTCCGGGAAGCGGTCCTGGGATTCGCTCAGTCCCCCTTGTTATTCGCTTTGGCGGATAACATTCACGGGGTATACATTGCTAAGTATCTGGATAACATGCGAGATCAGGTTACGAAGCAGTTCGGGCTTTCCCGAGAGGATGACAGGTGGAAGATGATCGATCCTTTGGGGAAGGATGGAAACTTTCAAGTAATTCCATCCTTGGAATAGCTCGTTCTAGAGAATGATCAATTCTTCTATCTGTTCGAAGAAATGGAAAGGGCGATCAACTAGAAAGTGGCCGATCCAGAAGAAGAGTTGATGCAGCTCACGGCCCGGACCGAACCGCAGGAGCATAGAACGGGGAATAAGGAAAATGGGCAGGGTAGTTAGGTTCAAACTGTATTTTTGTCCCTACTTTGTTCCTTACTCCTGATATAAGCTTCTTTCCCTCTCAACTCCATCTTTTTAATCGTCAGAATAAATTATTGTAATTGATCTTCTGAGTAAACTAGAATGTTTCGTATTAACGAGTGTATTTAAATAAGTGTAAGATCGGGGCTGCTTATAGGGTACTAACACATCGGTCCCCACCATTACACTTGGCTCACTCGGATTAATTTGGACTGGATTGGTCGTTTTATATTGTGTGTGGATCGCTCTTATTCCATCATTGGGATCATAGCTGAATTGGAAAGGCGCGGCCCAGGTTCATTATGAGTCCATAACAAGCTTCGGGCAAACCTTTGTTTTAATGAAGTCCCGTAGGTTATATTGGCCAAGCTTTTGTTCTACATATGTCTCACGGTAGGGCCGAACTTGTGTTTCAATATGCTAACTACTTCATTCCTTCTTTTGTGGTGGATTTAGCAAGTACAAGGGCCGTTCCCCAAGAATGAAAAGCCGCTGAAGGGGGTGTCTTAATTCGTAGTGAGTTCTGGGAGAATCGCAACTTATCCATGGTACTGGGCAAGTGCAGGAGCATCTGACTCGTCAGAGCGATCACTGCGACTTAGGAGAGCCTTGCGGATAAGAAGCTTCGGTCACCAGTCCAGACTCGTCCTAAGTCATCCAACTCCAGGATCGGTCCATCACTCAATTAGAAACAGTTTGTTTTGTACTTACCTGTTTTTTCTGCTTACGTTTATTGAGTCAAACCTTTTAATGGAAAGTTCACAAGAAATACAACCTTAGATTAATGACATTCCAAGTTCGGGGGATTTCGTCACCATCCAATGTTTCAAGTTTATACGCACCAGATTCCAGTTTCTTCGATATTCGATACGATCCCTCCCAATTTCTGTCTAGCTTTCCAACATTCCTCTGCACCTTTATGCTTCTGAGGATGAGGTCGCCTTCAAAGAATTCCCTTGGGAGGACTCGCTTATTATGTGCCCGTTCCATAGTTCGCTGATATGCGCACATCCGTGCGTAGATCACATCTCTCTTTTCCTCGATCATCTCGAAATCCAACAATCTCCTTTCGCCGTTCATATCCTCATCATACTGAGATATCCGGGGCGATCGAATGGCAACCTCCACCGGGCTAACTGCTTCGAACCCATATACTAATGAGAAGGGTGATTCCTGGGTCGTTGAGCAAGGTGTAGTTCGGTATGCCCATAGTACCTCGTAGATATGTTTAGGCTATTTCCCTTCAAAATCTTCTAACTTGGTATTCAATCCTTTCATGATAACCTTGTTAGATACCTCCGTAAGTCCATTAGTTTAGGGATGGGCCACTGATGAGAAATGATGGGCGATGCCCAACTTGATGCATAAATCCCATACGCTTTTTCCACGGAAATGTGTCAAATTATCTGATATGAGTGCTCGGGGAACCTCGAAGTGGCTCACAATATTTCTCCATAAGAAGTGATTGACGACCTTCTCTGAGATGACGGCCACTGCTTCTGCTTCAATCCACTTCGAATAATATTCAACTGTCACAATACAGAATTTCCTTTGACCTATTGACCGAGGAAAAGGTCCGAAAATGTCAATCCCCCATCTGTCAAACGGACAAGGCAATGGGGTGACAGATAAGGGAGCCCCAGGCAGTTGTGAGATCGGGGAATGGTACTGACATATGGCACAACGTTTAGTGTATTTCTTGGCGTTTCCGAGCAACGTCGGCCAAAAATATCTGGCTCTGATGACGCGGTAATATAAAGATAGAGCCCCTGAATGAATGCTGCATATCCCTTCATGAACATAAATCATGACGGCTTCAGCCTCAATAGGGGATAAGCAACGCAAAAGCGGGCTCTCAAAACTCTTTTTAAACAATCGTCCGTCAATTAGGACAAATCTCTTAGCCCAGACTTCTATTTTTCTGGCTTCTGACTTGTCTTCAGGAAGATAGCCGTTTGTTAGATATTTAATAAATGGGTCCATCCAATTGGGTTCCCCCGGAGATTCAGTAGCGCTAATATTCAAGCTCTAGAGTTCGTGGCATAGAACCCCAATTTATTCAACTGACTGTTCGGTCACCGATATCTCGACCGAGGGTCGGTCTTGGATATGGAACGAAATAGTGCTCGACTCTATGTCAGGTATGCCCGCGGCCAACCTGGCGAGCGCGTCAGCAACCTTATTCTGTTCCCGTGGCACGTGGTCAAGAGAAAACTCACTGATTTTTTTGGATAGTTCCAGAACTTTGGCGCAATATAATTTTATCATCGGATCATGAGTTTTAAATCTCCCTGCGAACTGTTCCACTACTAACTTTGAATATGAAAACATTTGAATTCTGCTAACTCCCATCTTTCGGGTCAGGGTCATTCCCGACAATACAGCTTCGTATTCTACCACATTTGTGTTCCAGCAAAGGAAAATTTTACTGCGGAATGAATAAGATCACCTTGTAGCGTTGTTAATGCCCGCCCCTCTTCCTCCGAAAGTCGACCCATCTACATAGACCGTCCAACGATCATCCTCTTGGTTTAAATATATGGAAGATCGGGTCATTTCAACCACAAAATCAACTAGAACATGAGCCTTGATCGCCCTTCGGGGCAAGAATTCCAGATATATAGCGCTGAGTTTGATAGCCCATTTTGCTAACCTCTCATTCAAATCCGGTTGTTTAAGGACCACTTTCAGAGGTCCTTATAGACATAAACCGTTCGGCCTTCGAAATAATGCTTCAGCTTAAATACAGCTTTCTTCAAAGCCAGCATGAATTTTTCTAGGGTGGAGTATCTGGTTTCGGCAGACACCAGAGAATGACTTACATAATAAACGAGTCTGTGAATGTCATCTCGGATGGTCACCAGAGCTGCGCTGACGGCAACTTCTGATACTGCAAGATACAACCCCAAAGGTTCATCACATGTTGGACTCACCATCACCGGGGGAGTGCTTAAATAAGTCTTCAGCTCTGAAAAGGCCCGATCGCATTTTTCGGTCCAGTCTAGATGACTTGTTTTTCTTAGCACTCTGAAAAAGGCAAAGCCCGGTCTGTAGATCTTGAAATAAATCTGCTTAGCGCAACGAGTTGGCTAGTAAGCCTCTGAAATTCTATTTTGTTTCTTGGAGGTTGCATATCAATGATAGTCTGCACTTTCTCAGGGTTAACCTCTATGCCTTTTTCTGAAACGTAATATCCTACAAATTTTCCACTTCGGATCCCGAAGCAGCATTTGTTTGGATTTAGTTTGAGCTTATATTTGCGGCATACTTCAAAACAATGAGACAAATAAGAAATATGATCTTCATCATTCATAGATTTAACAATCATGTCATCAACATATACTTCCATCATATGGCCGATCAGATCTCTAAAGATTTTGTTGACCAACATTTGATATGTTGCTCCAGCGTTTTTCAGACCGAAAGGCATGACCACATAGCAATAAATGTCATCTTCGGTCATGAATAATGACTTCTTCTGATCTTCCTCAGCTAGAAAGATTTGATGGTACCCGGAGTAAACATCCATGGTACTCATCATTGTGCTGCCAGACACAGCATCTACCAGTCGGTCAATATGAGGCAGGGGAAATGGATACGACTCACAGCTTTTGTTAACATCGGTGAAATCAAAACACATTCTCCATTTCCCATCTGGTTTGGAAACCACTACCGTGTTTGCAACCTATTCAGTATAGTGGATCTCTCTGATAAACCTTGACCGCATTAGTTTGTTCACCTCAGCCCGGATGATCTCGATTTTTTCAGGAGAATAACGTCTCCTCTTCTACCTAACATGCTTCATTCCAGGCTCGGTGTTGATCCGATGCTCACTATCGGATAGGTCAATCCCCAGAATATTGTCCGGGGTCTAGGCGAATATATCCACATGACTTCTCATCAGGTGGATCAGCTCCTTTTCAAAAGCAGGGGTTAAGTGTGCCCCGATGCAAGTAGTTTTAGTTGAGTCATCCTCAACCAGATTAATCAATTTGAACCTCATGGGTTCCATTGCTTGCCTCGGATGCGGCGGCTCTTCCAGCAAATCCACCCGGGCCTTCTTAACAGGTGTCAAAGTTCGGCACGAGCTCATGTAGCATTGTCTAGCTACTTTTTTATCCCCCTTTACAGAAATAACTCCATGAATGGAGGTGAATTTGAACATTATATGATAAGTAGAAGGGACCATCTCGAACTTACTGAGGCCGGTCCGTCCGATAATGGTGTTGTAAGCCAAGTTGATTTCAACGACAATGAATTCCAAATCCTCCGATCGGTCCCTGGATGGTTCTCCAATGGTAACTGGGAATAGAATCTTCCCACATGGAATGACGCTCCTCTGGTCGAATGCCCAGAGAGTTACATTAGCGATCGGGAGGTCATGAGCAACAGCCCCAACATTTCAGCAACTTCACGCTTAATCAAATTGCACGAAGCTCTGGTATCCACTAAGATCCGGTGGACCCGACGGTTCCCAATGATTCCAGTAATGGTAAGGGGATAATCGCATGGATCGATAATCCCTTCCCGATCGGCCATAGTGAAAGTATTGTCCTCCCCGAAGGGAGAGGACAGCTTAGCTGGATCATACTTAACCAGTGCCACATATTCGGAGTCTCCGCGCGCTGTTCTCTTTCGGTTCCGGACCGATTCATTTATTCTCAAACCACCGGAGATAACATAAATATCTCCGGCTACTTCCCTGGGTGTCACCTCGTTCTGAGGAGGTTGGGCACCTGTTTCGATGGGTGGAGGAGCGGCCTGCTCCTGTCTTCCAGATAATGCCGATCTGGAAGATTATGGCGATAATCCACCGGAGTCTTGGGGTTGCGATAGACTGCCGCAAAGATCTATTCGGAAAAGGGGAGCATCAAATCTTCCAGGGTGGTGGACACGCCTTCAGATTGTTGGGATGACGTCTGGATCGCGTGCAGATTATGTCACCAGTCGTTATCCTTATTCCGCCTAATCGGGGTCTCCATGGCTCTGTTGAATAAACCAGGATTACGCCCCAGATTGGGTTCGTAATCCTTCAGCGCACGCATGCTCTCCAACTCCTTAGTGAGCTCGTCGATTCGTCGCTGCATCTGCTCCTTATCATTCCTAGGAGCGGGAGTTGGAGCTCTGCCCGGGGGAGGAGGAGTGGATCGATATCTCTGCCTCCTCGTCATTACGCCACGTTTGATGATTTCCTCATCATCAGTGCAACGTTCATCAGGGTCGCTCTTGTACCCTCTACTTCTTGGAACAGGGCTTGAAACAGCCGGTGGTTCTGTCCCACTTCTCTCCGACGTAATTTCCAGTACCACCTTCCTGACAACAGCTTCCAAATCTTTTAAAGTGAATGTTGGTGCTGGGAGACTCTCGGGAAGCACGTCACTGTCATTCGTTGAAGTTCCAGTTGCCATGCCTTTGATTATCCTATCCCTGGTAGAAACCTCAAATGGGATTAAAGAATCGTCCCCACGGATGGCGCCAAACTGTTATGGTCCCTTTTTAGAGGTACCAATAGTCGTCCGGTTCGTTAAAAAACGAACTCGGTTATGATTTGTTTTTTGTGGGAGAACGATTAAGAAACTGAAAACAATAACGAGGCAAAGCAATTTAGAGTGGAAAACCCCGTGAAATTGAGAAAAAACCACTTGACCCAGAGTATGGAATGCTCTTGGTCGATTCAATAATCAAAATAAAAGTTCAAGTACAATAAGAACATAGGCTTATGAAGATGACGGGGATAAGAATGCGATAAGAATAATCCCGGCAGAGTAACGGCCTATTCTTCGCATCCAAAAGGTCATGCTAATTCCGTCGTCAAGTTCTGTATTTATAGGGCTGATGGCGTTTGAGATCCACGCCCTGTAACCGTCTCTGACAATTCTGTTGAACGTCATTATCGCGCTCTGTAAAACGTGGCTGAGACCGATGCGTGGAAAATGTTACTAGGCCCGAAGCTTAGAACGCGGGCTGTAACCATTTGGACCGACCCATTAGGCCGGTCCGTATACATTCCTTATTATGACCAACTCCATCTTCGGTCCTGACTTCTTAATGGACCTTCGGACTAATTAATCCAAATGGGCCAAAGTGACGATCTTGGGCCTCATTAGTTCGTCTTTAATTATTCAGTTTAGCCTCTTAGATTTGATCTAACCTAATAGAAGATACTCGATCTCAAAACCCTCATCACATATCAATCGAGACAATATCGAAATTCCAAATCAATATGAAAATATTGTTTGAAATTGTAATCAATCGGTGTAAAATAATTATGAAGCTGATACATGGGCTTGGTCATTAAAAGGCCCGCCCATTTTATCTCAGTCAACGGCCTGGTTTTCAAGTTGGCGCGTTTACTATCACCGAAGAACAGTTAATTGTCGGCGAAGAATCTCTGACGGCGAGCGAAATGTTTGCGAAATGGGTGTTGATATTTCTTCTGATTATCACAAGCTCATGCACCGTTTCTTGCTTGTTAAAGGCTGACCCATTCGCTGCTCAAAAGAAGCGTATGAGTGATAAAGTTCGTGGGATGTACGGCTACATTCTCCGTTCTTTTTTTCTTCAATATCCACGTGAATTTCTTAGATTTAGTTATTTATGTATTTGGGCGTGTCTGAAATTAGATTTTTCTTGTTTCTGGGCTAGAATATCTTGTTTTATCAATGTTGTAATACCAGTTCAGATGGATTGTGGTTAATGATTGCCTGTAAGGGAAAAATGAATCTTTATTTCATGTCAATGTTGTGTAATGATTGGTGTTTTTCAGCTATTATTAGATATCCTCTCTTATCTTTTTTAGGAATATTCTTTAGGCAATTGATGGTTCTAAGTTACATTCGAATTTAATTGAAGTAAAAGAGATGATTTTTTGAAATATGTATCTGCTTAACCTCCCTGCTGTAACAATGTTGATGTGCCTTTTCCTCTTCATTTCAGGTTCTATCATGCCTATGACAACTACATGGAGTTCGCCTTTCCGGTCCGTCAAATTTTATCTTTAACTACACCTGTTTCATTTTGTTTTTTTTACTATAACTCTGTTTTTAATACAGATCAGTTTTGTTTGTAGCATGATGAGTTGAAGCCTTTGAGCAAAACTTACACAGATTCTCTTGCGGAACTTGGAAATTTGGATGTAAGTTTTTTTACCCAGATACGTTTGGTAAGTTATATTGTTAAACAACAATTTTAACTCTTTTTTACTCCAAATTTTAGCTTCAACATCTGTCGGTAGGGTACAATGGATCAGCTCTTTCACTTATTGAATCCTTATCCAGGTTTTTTGAATCTTTTCTTTTTGTCGAAAATGTATCTACAAAAGAAATTTGCATTCTGAAGCAATGACTTCTGTTGGCTTTCTTGAAAATCTTTTTATGTTGCATCATCACGCCCTTGGCCATTAAACACCACATGACTTCTTACAGCCTTGCAGTCTTGGGAGACAATGCGGAGTTTGAAATGGCAGTCATTTGGCTTTCCGAAAATCTATCTTTTGACGTTGACGTGAGAGTAAATCTGTTTGAGGTACTATTATCAGTTAAAAGAAAAAATAATCATGCTGACTGAGGCTACAATAACATCTCATGTATTGTAGCCTTTCCGAGATTTACTATTGTGGGCTTATTGTGATCTTGAATGCACTCAAAGTATTTTTTTTTTAACGGAATGCAAAGTTTAATTAAATCGGGAATAAAAATAATTATTCCCATCAACCGACAATTGACCTCGAGCAAGTGGTGCTCGTAGTATTTTGTTTTGCTCTTGATCATAGTCTATGTTTATTTGATTTTTTCCTTTAATGATGTTTTGTAGTGCAACATAAGAGTACTTGGAGGACTGGTTTCTGCTCATATTCTTGCAACTGATTCTACAAGCAGGTTCAAAAATGGAACGTACAATAATCAACTTCTTGTCCTAGCTGAAGATTTGGGAAGGAGGCTCTTGCCTGCATTCGATACCCCTTCTGGATTGCCTTATGCATGGATCAATTTAAAGGTACTATTAAATAATATATAGTATAAATTTGATTTAAATCGTACTCAATTCTAATGTATTATTACTTATTTTTGTTCCATTTAGTATAGTTTTCTATTTATCTCTATAATTATGATGTGGCAGTATGGTTTGAATGCGAATGAGACAACCGAAACAAGCACATCTGGTTGTGGTAAGTGCTCATCCTTTTGCTTAGTCTAGTATGTTGATGAATTTTACATATAATTTTAATTTGAGAAAATGACACCTTCAGTCCCCAAATTTTACGCTTATCGCAAATTTGGTCACCATAATTTGTAATGGTATATTTAATCCTTGAACATAAAAGTTTTGGCAAATTTGATCCTCTAAGTTTGCAACATTTGGCAAATCAAATCCCCAAAGTGGCAAAATCGATCCCTGAAATTGATTTTGGCCGAGGACCTCATTTGCCAAATTGAAAACTTCGGGGACTAAGTATGCTATACCTTCTAAACTTTGGGGACCTGTTTTGCCATATTCATACTTTAGGGATCAAAATTGATGCAATCATAAAACTTTAGGGACTAAAATTGTCAAAACCATGAAACTATAATTTAGTGCTCTTGGCGTAGGCTCTCTAATTCTTGAAATGGGAGCTCTATCACGTCTAACTGGCGATTCAAGATTTGAGTTAGTAGCTTTTCGTGCGCTTCGAAAATTATGGAGCATGAGGAGTTCTTTGAGTCTCTTAGGCACTACGCTTGATGTTGAAACTGGTGAATGGATTGAGCACTCCTCTGGAATTGGTGCAGGTATGTATTTTCGGTTACAAATTACAATGCTGTCGGTTCACCATTTTTGAAAACGCCATCTATTTTATATTCAGTGTAAATTTTCTTAGCCTCATATTTCTCCATTTGTTTCTCATCTTTAACAGGTGTTGATTCGTTTTACGAATATCTGTTTAAAGCATACCTTTTGTTTGGGAGTGAAGAATTCTGGAGGATGTTTCAATCTGCTTATCTTGCAGTACAGAAATATTTTAGACATGGTCCTTGGTAATAAATGTTGGCTCTGCACTTATTTCGTATTATTCTCGGCAGTTCGTACTTTTTAATGCTAATTATGCTATAAATTAGTTGACTAAGTGAAAGCCGTCCATTTGCTAACATTCCTCAGGTACCATGAAGCTGATATGAGGACAGGGAGAGCAACTTATTGGCAGCTTACCAGCCTTCAAGCATTTTGGCCCGGACTTCAGGTTGATACCAACAAATTTATATTGTTATCGAAATATTGCTTATACGTTTTTCGCTGCTTAGGTTCTTCTTGGGGATATTGCAGCAGCAAACTCATCCCATCGTGAATTTTTCAAAATTTGGCAAAAGTTTGGAGTATTACCTGAGAGGTATCATTTTTTTCCCTTTGCTTTGTTGATTTTTGACCATTGAATAATTCGAGACACATAACGAATGCACTTGCAATAGCATATTCTCTTGAATTGTTGTTATTTCTCTCCATTTATATAGGTATCTCTTGGATCATCAAATGCTTCATCCTACAGAAAAGTACTATCCACTGCGCCCAGAATTGGCAGAATCAACTTTTTACCTTTATCAAGCAACAAAGGGTAAGTTCTTTTGGCTTTAAACAAGACATTTTTCGTGTTTTTTTCAATGGGGTAATTTTTAAAACTCCTACAAATACCTTACCTCTAGACCAATGAAGAAATCTATAGAGAATTTGGGCCCGTTTCGCCCTCAAAACTCGTCTTATCTGATCTTCCTTGCTAGTTCTTCTTCATTTTGTCGTGCAAGGTGATCGTAAACCGGTCCCTCGTGTGTTGTCTTCTTTTCTTTTTGGTCCCTATAGTGTTTAGTATGCGAGTTTCCAGCCGTAAAGCTTGTTCTAGAGAAAGTTTATGCTATCGAATTTTCATGCATTGTGATTAATGTTTTTTGTAATCAGATCCATGGTATTTAGAAGTCGGCAAGACAATTGTGAATTCTCTGAATAAATACAGCCGGGTTGACGGTGGGTTCGCCAGCATTAGAGACGTGACGACTATGGAATTGGAAGATCATCAGCACAGTTTCTTCCTTGCTGAGATGTGAGTCCCCTGAACACATCTCTAAGATCAGATTAAGCATACTTCCATGAGGATCAAGTATTCTGTGGTGAGAAATGCTTTAATATTTATAGCCTAGACTGCTTTATTTCTATGCATTTTAGCCAGTGTTAAGGGAATGCGAGAAATGTGTATAGTCGTTGCAGTTTGCTCTTAAAATTGCGTTTTTTTCGACTCTTTTGATCATCTGTTTAGAGATGCTTTAATATTTGTAGCCTAGACTGCTTTATTTTCTATGCATTTTAGACAAGTGTTAAGGGAATGCGATAAATGTGTATAGTCGTTGTGGCTTGCTCTTAAAATTGCGTTTTTTTTATACTCTTTTGATCATCTGTTTAGAAAATTATGGAGAGTTTGTATGTGTACTGCTTTAGGTGCAAGTATTTGTATCTTCTATTTGACGACTCGTTTTTGGCCGATCGTAATTACATATTTACGACGGAAGGTCACCTGATTCCCATCGTAGCCTCTTGGCATGAGACACTTCCTGAGGCTTATACATCAAGCAACTGGACTTCTTTTAAGGTATCATTCCTCTTCTTATTTGTTTTCCAATAGGATCAAGAAATGTAATGGGCAAGATGCAAATTTGGTCTCATAGTTTCGTGGTTGTGGTAATTTTGGTCCCTAAAGTTTTATAATTGTGGCACTTGTGATTCTTAAAGTTGAAGATGGCATAAGCGATCCATATACTTTGTTTTTTTTGGTATATATGACGAGAAAATGATGTCTTTAGTCTTTAAACTTTCATATTTTTGGCAAATTAGGTGCTTATTATTTGTAATAGAATATTTAATCTCCAAATTTTAAAGTTTTTGCAAATTTGATGCTCAAAGCTTGCAAAATTTGGTAAATCAGATTCTCAAAGTGCCAAAATAGATCATCGGAATTTGATTTTGGTTAAGGATCTCAATGGTCAAAATTGAAAACTTTGAGGATAAATTATACAATAAAATTAAATTTTGTGGAATGATTTTGTCAAAAGTTACCTGATAGGGACTTGTTTTATCATTTTGATAATTTAAGGATCAAAATTTTCACAATCATAAAATTTTGAGTATCAAATTTACGTGTCGTCATATATGACATAATTTAACTCGAAAGTATTTAATTTTGATAACTGAGGATTTAGGTTAAAATCAAATTTTATGGATCAAATTTGCCACTTTGGTAATATGACTTGCCAAAACTAACAAAATTTGGGGATTCAAGGCATCATTCCCCTGAATTTGCATTAAGGTTTAGGGTTTAGGAAAATATATCAGGCCACTTATAGTAAATCATTATACTTAACCTCTAGTTGTCTAATATGTCTCGTGGGTCTTACATTGAATGCATCATTTGTTCTTAATTACATTATTTTCACAACCATGATTATTCAGGATGAAGATGCTCGAAAACACGCAAGTCCAATGTCACTACAAATATGTCTATCAGGCGTATTGCTCCGCAATCACCCCGAGTTCGAGAGTGTGTGCCATGCCCTGGATGCTCGTCCTGATCACAGATGCATAACAGACGATGAATGCGGGATTGATTCGACTTCGTGTAGAAGAAGATCTTGCAGCATGTCGGGTTTCTGTGGCCGGTGGCTCTTGATATAAGTAACCACACAATACACCAAAATCAATTCTTTATGGTGAAGAATAAAATTTGTGAACTAAATGAACATTTTTTTCCTTTTTGTTTTACAAGCAACAAAAACAAAGCTTATATGTTATTTAAAATTGTGGGTTTTGAGTGAACCAGAGATTTTTTAATTTAGTTTAAATAAAATTATATTTTGTTATAAATAAAACGATTCGAAAAATGTGGAATAAGATAGATACTAATCTATGATCATAAACATAATACTCATACCTTCAATATTCTTGTGCGTTTTCATAAGACACAAATCAATTCTATTTATAGACAAAATATATGAATATTTGTGGAAGGCAAATATTCATATAGATAATGAGATATTAATTCAATGACTAATTCAACTAGTATCATTAAATATATCTACCTTATTAATTAGATGTAAAAGTTAGGTGTATAAGATATTTTGTATATTATAATTTAGATTGTCTTTTCCGGATTTAGTGGGATATGTTTCTTTACTTTGATAAACATCCACCTATATATTCATAACACTCCCCCTTGGATGTTTATTAATATCTGCTCTCATGGAACATCATCGTCCTTCTTCCATAGTTGATTTGGAGAATTTTCTGATGAAGATGTTTTTATTGTTATTTCTTGTATTAGTCTTACATTATATTATTGTTGTTTATCTTTTACAAAATATGTAACAGAAATGTATTTATTNTTCCAATAGGATCAAGAAATGTAATGGGCAAGATGCAAATTTGGTCTCATAGTTTCGTGGTTGTGGTAATTTTGGTCCCTAAAGTTTTATAATTGTGGCACTTGATTCTTAAAGTTGAAGATGGCATAAGCGATCCATATACTTTGTTTTTTTTGGTATATATGACGAGAAAATGTGTCTTTAGTCTCTAAACTTTCATATTTTTGACAAATTAGGTGCTTATTATTTGTAATAGAATATTTAATCTCCAAATTTTAAAGTTTTTGCAAATTTGATGTTCAAAGCTCGCAAAATTTGGCAAATCAGATTCCCAAAGTGCCAAAATAGATCATCGGAATTTGATTTTGGTTAAGGATTTCAATTGTCATAATTGAAAACTTTGAGGATAAATTATACAATAAAATTAAATTTTGTGTACTGATTTTGTCAAAAGTTACTGCATAGGGACTTTTTTTATCATTTTGATAAGTTGAGTATCAAAATTCTCACAATCATAAAACTTTAAGGATCAAATTTGTGCGTCGTCATATATGATGACATAATTTAACTCCAAAGTATTTAATTTTTATAAATGAGGACTTGGGCTAAAATCAAATTTCGTAGACCAAATTTGCCACTTTGATAATATGACTTGTCAAAACTAACATAATTTGGGGATTCAACGCATCATTTATCTTAATTTGTATTAAGGATTAGGGTTTAGGAAAATATATAAATCATTATACTTAACCTCTAGTGGGTCTTACATTGAATGCGTCATTTTTTTCTTAATTACATTATTTTCACATCCATAATTATTCAGGATGAAGATGCTCGAAAACACGCAAGTCCAATGTCACTACAAATATGTCCATCGGGCATGATTGCGGAGTTCGAGAGTGTGTGCCATGCCCCGGATGCTCGTCCTGATCACAGATGCATAACAGACGATGAATGCGGGATTGATTCGACTTCATGTAGAAGAAGATCTTGCAGCATGTCGGGTTTCTGTGGCCGGTGGCTCTTGATATAAGTAACCACACAATACACCAAAATCAATTCTTTATGGTGAAGAAGAATAAAATTTGTGAACTAAATGAACATTTTTTTCCTTTTTGTTTTACAAACAACAAAAACAAAGCTTACATGTTCATTTCTTATTTAAAATTGCGGGTTGGAACCGATTTTCAGTGATTCAGAGATTTTTTAATTTAATTTAAATAAAATTATATTTCAAAATATTTGAGATTTATAAGGTCAAATTCGATCAATAAAATCGATTTATGTTCATATCATTCAAAGATTAACTTCACTACAAAGTTCAATAAAAATAAGTTCAAATTTTCAAAGTCTCATTTCCCGGCTTCAGCTATGCTTCCAAGAGATGGCTTCCATCCCTTTGTTTTCGTTGACTCTGATGATCTCCTTGGCTTCTGTTTTTCAACAAAAAAGTAACCATTTTTGAAGAAGAAGTTTTACTGCTTACTTACAGTTACAGATCATGAAGAAGAAGAAGAAGAAATTAACCTGGTGTATCTGAGTCTTTTCACCGTCGCTGTTAATTTTCCCAACTTCAAACACCATGCTAATTTGCTTCATCTTAGCTTCTTTCTTAGCTATGAATCCTCTCATCACTTCTGCTACATTCAAAAACTAACTTCAAATTGTGGCTAAACTCAATAATCACAAACCCAGAAATAAACACACAAACCTTGAGAACTAACGAGTCTGTATACATGGCCAAGAAGAAGGGAATCACTGTGTTTAAGAACCTTAATCTTGGTGATCCGAACAGGGTTTCCTTTTCCGGTGACCGGAGAAGAATATACAGTGGTTGTAAGAACAAGCGCTATATAATGACCCTTATTTGTCTTCATTATTTGGCTTGCAATAATCGGAGCGTAATGCCTTTCAGATTCCCCGTTTTGATGCTGGATTATTAGACATGGTGAATCAACAGCTTGACAGTTTCCCATTCTTCTCTGTAAAAATACTCAGTCGCCGGAGTTATTTTGCCTTTATATACTCGTAACAAGATATACATACATATACATACGTATTTTTTTATGTCCCACATCGGAATTTGAAATAATGACGGATGGGAATGATTATATAAATATTTAATTATTATAAATATGTTTGGAAGGCGTGAAGTTGGCATAAGTTGTTCTTCTGTCGCGTGTCGTCTTTCTCGTTACGCGAGCACGGCTTTTTCATTTATGTTAATAAATTTACTCCTTTGATTTAAATTAATCCTTCAATTTTTNAATGTTCTAAGAGCAAGTTAGGAAAGAAATATCAATATCAAAGATAAAATGTAATAGAGCTTCGTGCTGATAACGTGTTATAAATAAAACGATTCGAAAAATGTGGAATAAGATAGATACTAATCTATGATCATAAACATAATACTCATACCTTCAATATTCTTGTGTGTTTTCATAAGACACAAATCAATCCTATTTATAGGCAAAATATATGAATATTTGTGGAAGGCAAATATTCATATAGATAATGAGATATTAATTCAATGACTAATTCAACTAGTATCATTAAATATATCTACCTTATTAATTAGATGTAAAAGTTAGGTGTATAAGATATTTTGTATATTGTAATTTAGATTGTCTTTTCCGGATTTAGTGGGATATGTCTCTTTACTTTGATAAACATCCACCTATATATTCATAACATATTTCAAAATATTTGAGATTTATAAGGTCAAATTCGATCAATAAAATCGATTTATGTTCATATCATTCAAAGATTACAAAGTTCAATAAAAATAAGTTCAAATTTTCAAAGTCTCATTTCCCGGCTTCAGCTATGCTTCCAAGAGATGGCTTCCATCCCTTTGTTTTCGTTGACTCTGATGATCTCCTTGGCTTCTGTTTTTCAACAAAAAAGTAACCATTTTTGAAGAAGAAGTTTTACTGCTTACTTACAGTTACAGATCATGAAGAAGAAGAAGAAGAAGAAGAAATTAACCTGGTGTATCTGAGTCTTTTCACCGTCGCTGTTAATTTTCCCAACTTCAAACACCATGCTAATTTGCTTCATCTTAGCTTCTTTCTTAGCTATGAATCCTCTCATCACTTCTGCTACATTCAAAAACTAACTTCAAATTGTGGCTAAACTCAATAATCACAAACCCAGAAATAAACACACAAACCTTGAGAACTAACGAGTCTGTATACATGGCCAAGAAGAAGGGAATCACTGTGTTTAAGAACCTTAATCTTGGTGATCCGAACAGGGTTTCCTTTTCCGGTGACCGGAGAAGAATATACAGTGGTTGTAAGAACAAGCGCTATATAATGACCCTTATTTGTCTTCATTATTTGGCTTGCAATAATCGGAGCGTAATGCCTTTCAGATTCCCCGTTTTGATGCTGGATTATTAGACATGGTGAATCAACAGCTTGACAGTTTCCCATTCTTCTCTGTAAAAATACTCAGTCGCCGGAGTTATTTTGCCTTTATATACTCGTAACAAGATATACATACATATACATACGTATTTTTTTATGTCCCACATCGGAATTTGAAATAATGACGGATGGGAATGATTATATAAATATTTAATTATTATAAATATGTTTGGAAGGCGTGAAGTTGGCATAAGTTGTTCTTCTGTCGCGTGTCGTCTTTCTCGTTACGCGAGCACGGCTTTTTCATTTATGTTATTATATTTCCCAATTTATCACAATTAAATTTACTCCTTTGATTTAAATTAATCCTTCAATTTTTATGCAGTGTTAGTTAATTAAAAATAATATAAATTATTTAAATTAAATACAAAAATAAATGTATAAAATTTATTGATTAATGTATGAAGAATATAAAGGGAATAAAAGGATTGTAAGGAAACAATTTAAAACCTAAGAAAATAATAAATTATTTTTTACATAACATAGAAATTTGACATATTATCGATTTTAATTCAAAATTATTAAATTATTGACATGGAATAAGTGTAATGAATATAGTAAAATAAAGTTTAGTTATTTATAAATCATTTTTTTCGAAAATTAATCATTTTCCAATATCAAAATGATTAAAATTGAATTTGTGATCATTTTGAGAACATATCATTTATAATAATATAATGTAACGAATTGTATTATTCAATTTGATTTTGAAAATATATAATTGAACTTCATTTTCAAATTTTAAAATTCAATTACATCGATCGTGTTAGCTATATAATTTAATTATTGACGTTGTGTTAAATTGGAGTGAATATCATTTATAATATATGGTAATGAATTGTATTATTCAAATATTAAAATTCGATTACATAGCGCGTATTAGCTATGTATTTTATCAAAATTACATGATGATACGTAATTTATCAAAATTATTTATTTAATAGTATAAGAACCGAAAATAATATATTCCAATTGTGGATTATTAAAATAAAAAGTATACTAAAAAGTTAGTATATTAATCTTTTTATGTCTCAAAAAGAGATAAAATAAAAGTATGTAAAGGCCGGCCACTACACTATTCCCAGAGTACAACAACAAATAATTAAGACTTTATAATTTGTCTCACCCAATTTCATTAAATTACTATTACCTTCCCCCGTTTAATTGCATTTAAATAATAAAATATCGTCATGGAAAAAATACATATTTTATTAAATTACTTCTATTATAAATATTAATAATAGAAAAAAAAGTTATATTTTATGAAAAAAATACAAAAAATATATTTTATTGCTGTAAATACAAAAAAAATACATATTTTATGAAAAAAAATATTTATATGACGTAAAATATTAATAGGACTATGTATTATGTATTTTGTAAATAAAAAAGTTAGATTTTATTGCTGTTTCCTATAGACTGAACATAATGCTGGCACTTTGTGCTTTAATTTTATCAAACAAAATGATGGGAATCTCTGCCTAAAATGCACTTGTATTTTTGGTATTATAACTTTTTGGTCCCCAAAATGTTTCAAATATAAAATAAATATTTGAAAAAATTAAAATATATTGTGGAAATTGGTTAGATACTGATGAGAACTCTAGGACCGGGTACCCTGTAATGGGTGAGGCCCGATAACTGTTGGGCCAGTTTAAATAATCAAAACGAANGACTGAACATAATGCTGGCACTTTGTGCTTTAATTTTATCAAACAAAATGATGGGAATCTCTGCCTAAAATGCACTTGTATTTTTGGTATTATAACTTTTTTGTCCCCAAAATGTTTCAAATATAAAATAAATATTTGAAAAAATTAAAATATATTGTGGAAATTGGTTAGATATGTACCATCTTTTAAAAATATGTACAGATTGACATGACGAAGGAGCACAATACATCAGTATACTGGATATGTATCGACTATACATTATATTTATCAATCTGTATTGTTGACAACCCTTAAATCGGATATCAATGATGCGTTTTTGTTGAGAACCATTAAACCCGGTACCAACGAGGAGTCCTAAACCAAGATGAAGGTGGTCAGACCCAAGCGGGATGCGACAGCTGAAATTATCAAGTACTGGATCAGTCCCGACGAACAGCTTAGGGCGATCGGTCCCGGCGAACTGCTTAGGGCAGTACATCGATCGATCCCAGCAAACAACTTAATGCCAAACAGACTCGATCGGTCCAGGCAGACTGCTTAGGGCAGTAGATCGATCGGTCCCAGCAAACAGCTTAGGGCCATACAGACCCGATCGGTCCAGGCAGACTGCTCAGGGCAGCAGACCGATCGGTCCCTGCAGACAACTTAGGGTCATACAGACCCGATCGGTCCAGGCAGACTGCTCAGGGTAGCAAACCAATCAGTTCCGACAGACAGCTTAGGGTCATACAGACCCGATCGGTCCAGGCAGACAGCGTAGGTCCCAGCAGACTGCATATGTTTTAACAGGCTGGATGTGGGTCCATCAGCATGCATTCCATGCTTCAGGCTCAACTACGCTTTCCAGTATGTGAAAAACACCTTGTAAGAGATGGTTTCAGGACGTGGGCCACACGTGTTTCCCCCTCTATAAATGCAGAGCTAAAAGATAAACTCTGAGATACCAATTTTGAAGAACCATAACCGCTGTAATTTCATTTCCGCTGCTCTTATTCCCTTTGTATATTTCATTGATTTATGAATGAATTTGTCGTGGAGGTTCTCCTCTCGGAAACGTGGTTTTTCCCCTTTCTTAAGGAGTTTTTCCACGCTAAAATCGTCTGCGTTCTTTCCATTTTCTATATTTCAAGTTGTCTCTACAAACAACAAATAAAACCGATTTTCAGAATTCGATGACTGTTGGTACCACCTAAAAAGGAACCACAACATGTACCATAATATAAAATAAATTAAATTATTAACCTGTAAAATACATAAATTTTAATATATTCTCAGTTTATATTCTTTTTAATTCAAAAAAAAAAGAATACATAAATTCTAAAAATTTTATATATTTTTTTGCTAAATTAAACAAGTTAGATCTGACTCAAAGTTTAAAACTCGTACCAGTTCCAAGATGAGATAATTTTATAGAGTTGATTGAATGAATGTTGGCATCGATTCGCGATTCGAGCAGTCTAACCGATTGATATGAATCGATTCCAACAAGTATGGTAAAAATTTATAAAAGATTGAATGATCATGTATTAAAATACTTATAAAATTAAAAAGAGTTAAAAAAGAACAAGTGATTAACCACAATGGTAATAATATTTGTTATGATAAAGAGACCGGGGTACCAACAGTCGTCCGGTTCGCAATAAAACGAATTCGGTTTTGATTTGTTTAGAATGGGGAGACGATTGTAAAATAAAATGGAAGCAAATAACACAATGATTTTAACATTGAAAATCCCTTGGAAAAGGGGAAAAATCATCTGATTAAGAGCTTGAAATGCTATTAGCCGATATATTGGTAAAATGGTTCACGTTACGAACATAAGGAGCTAAAGAAAATGACTAAGGCGATAAAAAAGCGCGAGAAGAGAAATCGGCAGGGTAACAGTCTATTCCGCGCATCCAAAATGTCCTCCTAAACTTGTTATTTAGCCATGTATTTATAGAGAGGAAGACGCATGTGAATCACGCTATATAACCACCTTTGATAAGGTTGTTTTCCTATGCTGGAAAACATGGTTGTGCTCGAAGTGCGAACAATGTGAATAGGCCCGAAGCGCGGAATGCATGCATGTGCCCGGAGAGCAGAGCACGTGAACTGTAACCGTTTGAACCGATCCAAGGGGTCGACCCGAGTATCTTAGTTACTCCTAACTCATCTTCGGTTCCGAAACATAAATGGGTCTTCTGTCCAATAATTTCAAATGGACCAAGTTAAAGATCTTGGGCCGCGCATGTTCGTATATTGTCATATAGGCTGGTCCAATATGACCGGATCTCGTCCAATACGTGGTACATGATCCCAGAGCCCTCATCAATATCCAAGTCCATTGTAAATTTCAATGAAATTTGAGTGAATTTTTGTCTAGACTCATATAAAATTTATTTTGTTCGAAAGTTGTGAAGTTTGTTAATTGGGTGGGGTATTTGCTAATCAACTTTATTTCTTATTTTATTATTCTAGAATCTAAATCAAATGTATCAATCTTCATATTTCAAAACTTTGGATAATGATATTTTATAGTAAGTCTTGATTTTAATTAATCAATCCTAATTTAAAATTTTATATTACATGCTTTACATTTCAACTATCATAAAATAATGGTAGCAAATCTTTTTATATTCATAAATCAACTTAATATTGAATTTTGAGTTCGTAAAAAATTTTCATATACGTATATCACTTCGATTATGGATATAGAGTTTGTAGAAGATTTTTGTATACATATTTCACATCGATTATGGAATTAGAGTTCGTAGAAGATTTTCATATACGTATTTCACATCGATTATGAATTTAGGGTTCGTAGAAGATTTTCGTATACGTATTGCACATCGATTATAAATTTAGACTTTGTAGAAGATTTCCGTATATGTATTTCACTTCGATTATGAGTTTAGAGTTCGTAGAAGATTTGTTTATACATATTTCACATTGATTATGAATTTAGAGTTCATAGCAGATTTTTGTATACGTATTTCACTTCGACTATGGAATTTAGAGTTCGTAGAAGATTTTCACATACATACTTCACTTCAATTATGGAATTAGAGTTCGTAGAAGATTTTCGTATGCCTATTTCACATCGATTATGAATTTAGAGTTCGTAGAAGATATTATTATACGTATTTCACTTCGATTATGAATTTAGAGTTTGTAGAAGATTTTCATATGCATATTTCACTTCGATTATGAATTTAGAGTTCGTAGAAGATATTCGTATGTGTATTTCACATTGATTATGAATTTATAGTTCGTAGAAGATTTTCATATATATACTTCACTTCAATTATGGAATTAGAGTTCGTAGAAGGTTTTCGTATGCGTATTTCACATCGATTATGAATTTAGAGTTCGTAGAAGATATTATTATATGTATTTCACTTCGATTATGAATTTAGAGTTCGTAGAAGATTTTCATATACATATTTCACTTTGATTATGAATTTAGAGTTCGTAGAAGATTTTCGTATGCGTATTTCACATTGATTATGAATTTATAGTTCGTAGAAGATTTTCATATACATATTTCACTTCGATTATGAATTTAGAGTTTGTAGAAGATTTTTCGTATACGTATTTCACATCGATTATGAATTTAGAGTTCGTAGAAGATTTTCATATACATATTTAACTTCGATTATGAATTTAGAGTTTGTAGAGGCTTTTTGAATAATTATGAATTTAGAGTTCGTAGAAGATTTTTGTATACATATTTCACATGGATTATGAATTTAGAGTTCGTAGAAGATTTGTGTATACGTATTTCACTTCGATTATGGAATTTAGAGTTCTTAGATGATTTTCATATACATACTTCACTTCAATTATGGAATTAGAGTTGTAGAAGATTTTCGTATGCATATTTCACATCGATTATGAATTTAGAGTTCGTAGAAGATTTTCATATACATATTTCACTTCGATTATGGATTTAGAGTTTGTAGAAGATTTTCGTATGTGTATTTCACATTGATTATGAATTTATAGTTCGTGGAAGATTTTCATATACATATTTCACTTAGATTATGAATTTAGAGTTCGTAGAGGATTTTCTAATAATTATGAATTTAGACTTCGAAGAAGATTTTCGTCTTTTGTATTGAATAACTGATGAGATAAAATACTAAAAGAGTTTAATCAACAAGTGACTGAACCACAACTGCAACAAAATCAAACTGATGGAAAATACTGATTCAAATTGAGGGGTAAAGAGTAAAATTCTCCACTTCTTGCATCTCCCTTAAATGACATAAACTTATCCCACCAATGTTTCCCTCTATCTTTTCTCACCTGTTCTTCCTTCTTCTGCAGTGTAATATCGAAGAAAAACGCCAACACCCCCGCAACAAACGCTTGTGATGCAAACGGCACGTTCACTATGTCGTTAAACTGTCGAAAAATAGTTATAAACTCAATGTTGAAATATATCCTTGTAGAAATACAAAAAAATTTAGTTTATAAGGGAAGTGATATCACAAGTAATTGGTTTGGTCCAATCTTTTTTAATATGATTAATTTTTTTATAAACTGGGCTACACCGACACTATTTTGGCCTATTGAATCCTGAATTTCTATATGGTACCGAAGCTACAGGGTGAGTTTTGGGTTGGTCCGTATTGGTTTAAAAAAAAACTCTACTAGAAAGCGCATCGGGATTAGGCGACAAAAATAGATCAACCTATGATTCGAACAATATCGAGTATATTGAAACAAGTTTGAACCGGACCAAAGCCAATTCGACTTGAGGGGGAGTGCTATCACAAGTAATTTAGTTTATAAAAGGTGTGATATCATAAATAATTGGTTTGGCCCAAACTTTTTCAATGTAATTTACTTCTCTTTGTTATGGGATGTACTACACCAACACTCTTCCGACCCATTGAATCCTAAATTTCTATACTCAACTGGTTTTCATTGAGTTTTTAGTGTTTACTTACCCATTGTGCTGATGTGTGTACAGGGCCATATCCCTTTACAGCTCGGTGCTCGTTAAAGTATTGCGGGATCGAGAACCCGAGAAATATCGAAATCGCAAGTATGAATTTGTTTCTGAAACTGTTAAGTTGGCAGAATTGAAGAAACCCTAAACCTCCAGCACCTGATCATGTAAAAAATGTAAGTGATAAGTATAAGAGATTGAAACGAGATTAAATCGAACCTGCGTATGCGAATAAAACGCAGTACAATGCAGCGATTATTGGAGCCGGAATTGAGGCGAAAATAGCTCCGAATTTCCCTGTTAACATTTTACGATGTATACATGTAAAGAATAGATCGAGAGACTGTTCGTGTAACTAGAATATACCGAGAACGGAGAAGAAAAGCATGAATCCAGCAGATATTTGAACTACCCTTCGGCTTCCAACTCGAGTTAGTGCTATTAACCCGATGTTTTCGCTGCGTATTAGTCATTTTTTATGTGATTATTATTTCGAAAGTGAAGCTTATAATGATAAAGTTGTTACATTGCGACGGAGGATCCGTTTCCCGTTCCAAATAGACCGGAGATCAAGATTCCGATGCCCTGAACAATGTGATCATATTAAGAAGTTAAAGGGATGATTTAAGCATGAAAGAAGTGTAACCTGCCAGCCTATTCCACGACCGAGAATCGAAGGCGGTAACGGAGTTGCACTAGCCCATCTCGATGCACCAATCAAGCCTCCGGTCGACTGAAAAAGTCGAACGAAATCGTAAGTTTGATCAGACGAAATCTTCGAATATTAAGTGTGTATTATGCACAAATTATATAATATATAATCAAAATTTATTATTAGAATGCATAATCAAAATTTATAATTAGAATATCCATAATGTTGTAAAATATAAAATATAAATGCGTTCGGAATAAATAGTAAAAATATATTTATAATTTTACATATTAATTGTAAATATGAAACTATAATTTTCAAAGAAAATGATATTTTTAAATATAAAAGAAATTAATAATATTTTTATAAAAAATAATATAACAAAATGAAAATGTTACAAAGATGTCATTGAATAAATAAACAACACAATATAACCTCTAATTAGAGAAAAAAGAATTCAATATTGTAAAAAATGTATATATGTAAATTTACGAATTAGAATATATTATTAAAATCAAATCTGAACTTCACTATTCATTACTTGAAAAATCATAATATAGTATAAATCACAATTTATAATCAAAAATATAAAAACATTGCTATGTTTCAAAAGCATATAATATGTTATCATAATTTTTAATAAAAAAATGCATAATATTTTTCATAAGAGAAAATGATATGTTTGGTCTCCAAAGTTTGATGATTTTGACAAATTTAATCTCCAAATTTTTATTTGATATTTATAATTCTCATATTTTGATAGTTTTGACAAAAATAGTCCACATCGTTTCCAAAATTTGGCAAATATAGTCTCCATTTGGCAAAATTAGTCCCCAAAATTTGACGATCAATTTCGCCACATGTATTAAACTTTGAGCATTAGATTTACCAAAATTTACAAAGTATGAGGACTATTTTTACCAAAAATACAAAGTTTGATTACTAGATTTGTCTCGAAAAAATTTTAATGACTAAATTTGCAAAATGAAGAAAATTTGATGATCAAATTTATCAAATTATATAAACTTTGGAGACCTTAAATGTCATTCGCCCGTTTCATAATGTATGCAAAACACATTCTAAGTGAAGCTTACCTCTACAAGAGCAACAAAGACAGCCATCATCATTGCGAAAGCTTCACCGGCATCGAATGTCGGAGGTCCCCATTGAAATGGATACGGAACTCGTATCCTGAAAATCGAAACTTATTCATAAAAACAACATTATTATTTACTCCTTTTCTCTATCAAAAATTCACCATGGAGCAGCTTCAAGAAGTCCTGATCTATCAGTTCTGCAACTATTTTGTGTTGCCAATGGCTTCCCGTCGTAAACTCCGGCAATCGTAATCACATGGGCGTAAATCCAAACGATCGAAACCGTTATAAGAACCGAAAACCGATCACAAAGATACTTTCCTCGATATAACAAAGTCGATAAATACTACACAAAAAATGACATACTTATGATCAATAACAATGAGTTTGTTTGGTACTCCGATCAAAATAGCGGTGTTGTAGCCGGTTGGTAATATTGTGATTTTGTTAAGGTACACAAAACACAAGAATAATTGAGATGTGATTATAGTTAAAAAATCATGATTCGATGGTTGTTGCTAAAACCAACTATATCTACATCGTGATTTTGGAAATTACTATATTACCCTTATTTTTGCAAGTACATAAATAACTTGTGTCTTCATTATTACAAATAAAATGGTATATTATTTTACAAAAATCATGATCATGATATCATAATTTTACCAAACATACTTAAAAAATCACGATCATTGTATCTCACCACACCACACCACATCACAATTTTTGAAAGCTATACCAATACATGTTATGAGAAGAATATACATATACGAAGATGTACCTGTGAAACAAAGATCAAGAGAACGAGCTCCGGTAAGCCGACTTCTACGCATTTTCCGACCTAAACACCAAAGCTTATCATATAGAATCCACTGAGATTACGTGTTTTTCGACGAAAAAACGAGAACATACCCCGGGAAAGGCGAAAGTATAGAGACCGAAACCGGTAAGAGCAACTAAAGGAACCACAGAAATAGGACTTAAAAACCTGTATCATAAGCAAAGATATGTAAATTTAAGCTAAATGTATAACTCGAAAATGATTATCGAATCGAAAAACCTTGCAACGGTACGCCAAATGCCACTAAAACCGAGAACTATTTGAATTGTAGAAGCTACCATGAAAGCTCCTTGAGTAGCACGCATGATTTTCCTAAACTTCTGCAACATAAAAAATTTAGTTTATATAACAAAATGGTTATGTCGAAATGTGATGAAAATGATAACGAACCGTAACAGGATCGGGATCGTTAAATCTACCCGAAAGAATGATTGAGATTGTAGGAGCAACAAATGTGTATGATGCACTTATAACAACTGGTAATCTTGTTCCAAACCATGATTGAAGTAAAGTGTTAAGTCCAGCTACAAAGAGTAAAGTTTGAATCACTTGTGCTTTCTCTACCTACATCAACAATAATCAAAGATTATAGAATCGACCCGTCGAAATTCGGAAACCATTAGGATGTTGAAATAATGAAATTGTCCACATCTGAAATTTAATGTGGTGTTGATTGATTTATAAAAGGAAATGTGGAGTATAGTAAATGACTCGTTAAAATCTTTTAAGGTATGATTTCCTCTTATATTTATACTTTACATCCGAGCACAATCCCCACGTAAATTAACCAGACTCTAGAAAATTAACATAGTATCGAAGAGGATTTGTAAAAATCCCGAGTGACATTGATGATGGTTAGTCCGGTTGAATGAAATTGATCGGTTGATAATCCATCGATTTAAATTGTCTAGTCCAACTTGTCAGGTGGTTGGATTTGAGAGATGTGTTGAAATAATAAAATTATCACACATCGGAAATTGAATGTGGTGTGGATTGGTTTATAAGAGGGAATGCGGACCATAGTAAATAACATGTTCAAGTTTTTACAGTGTGATCCCCTCCCCTTACACGTTACATCCGAGCACACTCCCACATAAATTGACTCAATTTTAAAAATATAACATAGTATCAAAACGAGTTGGAAAAATCGTGAGTGACTTGCTGAGGGTTAGTCCAGCTTAATGAAATTGGGTCGGTTGGTAATCTACCGATTTGAATTGTCAAGGTTGGAATTGATGAAAGTATATTGAAATAATGAAATTGTCAAAAATTGAATGTTTATAAAAGGGAACGTAGATCATAGTAAATGACTTGTTGAAGGCTTTTACTGTGTGATCTCTTTCCCTTATACATTACATCCGAACACACTTCCCACGTAAATTGATATACTTACGAAATTTAACAAATGAAATAAGAATCAAGCAAAATTCTCACATCTCCTCCTCCCATTTGAGGCACTAAAGCAGTAGGAATAATGATTATCGTACCCAACATTACAAGGTAATGTTGAAAACCAAGAAGAATTGCTTCAGCTGCAAAAGAATCATCGAATTAAACCCATAAAGAAGACCAAAAAATCAATTGAAACTAATGAAGAAAAAAGGCTTTACGCCATGGCGGAGGACTGGTTATGCAATAATAAACATTTGGGAGTTGATCTTTAGGTATATGCGGCGGCGGGTCGTCAGAAGATTTCACGGCTGCCATTTTTATCAGCAAAATCTACACCAAAAAAGATTAGTACTCAAGCAGCGTGAAGCAAATGTATTAATGCATGAAAATAATCGAATCTGAAAAAGAGAAAAAGAGGGTTTTTAAGCTTTATAGCAATGTTCTTGCCTAAAGCTGAGACCTTTCTTCTTCGTCTTGAAGAATAAAAAGTATATCTCTTTGAGAAAGGAAAAAAAAGATTCAAAAAGAATAACTGGTCGTCTTTTTGGTCCAGGGCAAAGTTCAAATTCTTCTTACTGTAAAATTGTAAGGGAAGAAGTTATTGCTTCATTAAATGTATTTCTCGATATTGACTGTAATTATTTTATTTAATGAATTTGTTTGAAACTTTGATTTAATATATTTCTTAATTAAATTATTGGAAATAATTTTTTTAACTCGATTTTAAGTTCAATTCTCTATTTTAATTTTTATTATAATGATGGTGATTGATATTTGATATCCATGTATTTTATTGTGAATCTTTAGTTTTAATTGATATAGTAAATGGAGAATATAAACTTAAATGAGATTCCCTTAAACTTACAAAATTGTAGAATAACATTTAAAATTATATATATCATTTGTTTTTTATCCACCATAGCTAATAGGGTTTTTATTCGATCCGAACGAACCGAACATGTTCGTTCATATTTTTATTCGAACGTGTTCATGTTAGTTCATATTTTATTCGAACGTAAAAATATGTTCGAACATTGTTCAAATTATTAAGTGAATGTTCATGTTCGTTCGAATAGCTTGTTCGAACATTGTTTGTACGATTTGTTCGAACATGTTTGTACTATTTGTGCGAAATTCATCCAAAGAGTTCTTTATGTGCTAACTCATCCCCATTTTTTATATAAATTGGTTCATCATAAAAAACAATAACTTCATCCTAATGGTTCAATGACAGTGACGAACATTCATCTTGTTTCATATTTGACATTTTGAGAGTTTTGTAGAATATCAAATGTATTCTCTTTTCAGTATTTTGAATCCAATGAAGAATTGAGAAGTAATTCACAACGCCATTAGAGTTAAAAAGTGAAAATTGTGATTTTGTAAAGTTTTTTAAACTTAAATATTATAATAATATATTATAATAAAAATTAATTCAAATAATATATTTGTTCACATTTGTTCACGAAAATGTGTATGTTCATTCAAATTATAAACGAACAAAAAATAATGTTCGAACAATGTTCATATTTTTATTCGAACGAGTGAACACAATCACATACGAGCCGAACACATATTGTTCACGAGTTGTTAGACCTTTAACAACCCTAATAGCTAATGAATTTTTAATTAATTGACCGTAATAAATTGATGAAATAAATTTAAAAATGATCCTAATTAGACCTTTACAGTTAGAAAAAGTATGCAAATGTAACGTTGAAGTTCTGAAATTGTGGTTAAAAACCGAAATATTTTGTATTTTATGCAATTTTCAAACTTCAAATGTCAAATTTATGAAATTTTTCGAACTAAATGTCTAATATGCGTAGTTTTGGGATATTTGAATCAATTTAGCAAATCTTTGAATATTTGAGGATCAATTCAACGATTCTTTGAATATTTGAGTATTAAAATAACATCATTTCAAAATTTGGAATGCCGTATTTGAATTTTAAATGAATCGTTAGATTGTCATTTAAAATGTAATGTCATATTAACATTGCATTTTTATTTAAATTTGTGGGCTAGTAATTCATATTTTTACTACCTTCATATGCCATATTTTAAATTTAATAACTTGGAGAGAATAAAATTTAAACGTAAATTGAAGGGTCGTAGACAAATGTCATATATATTAAATGTTTAATACTTACAATGTTTCATAAATTAAATATTATCGTGTAAACATTCTTAAATAAAATTGTTTTATCCAAACAATGGTAGATTAAGTTGTTCGGAACGTGAAGTGTTAAAACGTAAAAAACGTAGAAAATAGGAATTATATTCGTAAACTAATCATAGAATACCCATTTGCAAGATTAGTTGTACCAAAAAATATTTATCTTCAAACTACCTTAAATTAATTCTCCACTTTTATAACAAAAATGCAAAAAATATTAAAAGAATGTTTTGCACATTTATTAATTATTTAATGAATTATATTATTTGTACAAATTTATGGGAATATTTGGCCAAATTTGTTAAAAAGTGTGGGGGCTACCTTGGGAATCCAAACAAAGATAGGGTCATTTTATTATTATTGTTTAATATAACAATTAAATTGTAATTGAACAAATTTTGCAAAAATATGTTGCACCAACTAGGATCACATGTATGAATTTCTTAATTTTTTACGAATCCGATTATGGATTTTTATGCATTTGTTGATTAAAAAAGTATAAGTATTTTATATTTTTTCGACAATCAAATAATATTTCGATATCCAATACATTGGATTACATAAATTTACATTTTTTTTATATTATTTGAAAATTAGCACCCAATACGCATCATGCGCACCCCACATCTTATACACAATGGGTGCGTTGGGTTGGACGAATCATAGAACTCGTGCAACACAATTCAAAAGATGGGAAAATGTGAGTTGGACAAGTTAGCAACACGAATTAATTGAGTGATAGATGTTAGTATTTTAGAATTCATTAATTAAATGAAAGAAAACTAAATGTTAATGTGAGATTTGAAAATTTGAAAATTTGAAATTTGAGTTGGTTATTATCTGGAATATCTTTAAATATATTTATGTATTAATAAATGTGAGAACAATAATTTGATGTTAACGTGTCACCTATGTATAGGTCAAGATAATAATTAATAATAATAAAATAAATAAATATTGGTAGGTGGCAAATGAAAAAATATAACGCCTTTATGTAATAGCAACACACAAATTTCACCAAATTTATGCATGAGGTAAAGTTGAGTTTGACTTATTCGGCTTCATTCATATTATAATTTGAGAAAAACTTGTTCTAGAATTGTTCATATTTCTAAATTTGTGTTCATATTCGTCTTCGTTTTCATGTTTTCTTTGTATTCAATTCATTTGTGTTTGGATCCGTTCGTTTTATGTTTGAGTTCCTTTTAGAATATGTTCTTCATGTTAGTATAGAAATAATGTAAAAAACTTAAAATCGAGTGTTTGCTAACATGCTTATGTTCGAATTTTTATTCGAACTCATTTTATAGTTAAAATAGTGTTCATATTTTAATTTAAATAAATAAATATAAATACAAACAAATCAACTATGTATATTTATATTTCTTAATAACCTTAATCACAACTCACTATTAGGGGTGGGGAGTGGTACACATTATGTTAGGTAGGACGGGTAACGGTTACAAGTACAACCATACTATTTCCACCCCGTTGCCATCCTTAGTCCCTATTATACTGGGTTTGTTTGGTTCAACTTTTTAAAATTACGGTGTGGAGAGATATGATGATCGTGAATTTTTAAGTATGTTTGATAAAATTACGTTATTATGATCGTGATTTATGTAAAAATACTAATATACCCTTATATATATAAAATAATAAATATGATTGTATTATAATTAATAGAAATAAGGATAAATGAGTCTTTTTCAAAATCACGATTATGCCACAGCTGGTCTTAATAGTTGTAATGATATCTTGATTTTTTTAACGATTATTACATCGCAATTAAGTTTGTGTTTTTTGTGCATTAAAAAAATCACGATTTGAATATTTCACCGCTATTTTGATCGTGGTACCAAACAAACCACAATCAAAATGATATTGGGCTGACCCAGTTTGGGAAATAATATTGGGCCCGCAGGGTTGTCTGAAAATGATCATAAACTACAATTTTTAAATTTAAAATCCGTCTACCAACGGTCAAGCACGTGGACATTAAAAATGTGAAATGTAAAACTTCTACTCATAGTTTCGGAATTTTTGTCCTAAATTTTGATAATAACATTAATAGTAATCCTCGAAATATATTCGGGCAAATAAGATTGGAATATTCTATAATATTTGATAAAATCGATTCTCAAATTTCAATATGGGTGACAAAACTGGTCATCGATATTCAATTTTGACAATTCAAGTAGTCACCAAAATCAAATATTGGGGCATGTGTTCTTACTTTGGGTATAACATTTGTCGATTTTGTAAACAACATAGAGATGACCTCATGGATTATAACACGATAAGTTTTTGGCTTGAATTTGTATTTGTATATGTGGTTTTTAGTGATTGGATCATGATTGAAGTTTTCTTTGATTTTCAGGTAAAATTTCCGTGTGTGCTTAATCTGCAACGAATCAACTAACATACTCAAGTTCGAGAAAATAAAAAGTGTTCTTTTAACCTGGTTAATATTTTGCTTTAGTTTGATCACGTTCTTTGACTTAACAATAAGTTTGTTTAGGATGGCTATTAAAATATTGAGCGTTGTGATCATTAATTTTTAATTTTGTTTGATAAAATTTTGGTATTATGATAACATATTCCAAAAAACCTTTTACTTTTTACATTAAAACCAAAAAATTAAGAATTTACCTATAAATACACTCCATTTTTCTGTATAAATATGTATCTGATTGAGTCGAACTCTCTTATTCGATTTGTTCTTGTACGAAAAATTGGCTTATGTCTTTCACGACGTTATTATGTAGTTGATGTATTTGTAAATTATTTGTGTAATTGATGATTCAAAGGAAAGTTGGTGTATTTTGAGATGGTAGAATTGACAAGGACACTCATTTTTAGAATAAATAAAAAAATTATTTGTTATTATAGACTTAAAGTTTATATTAACACTAAATAAAAATATATTCATATATTTTTTATTTAAAAATACAAATAATCTGAGTATTATAATATTGTCATTAAGTAGAACTATTACATGATCCGAACAGTCCATGAACAATACGTATTCGGTTCGTATGTGATCGTATTCGCTCGTTTGAATAAAAATATGAACATTGTTCGAACAATATTTTTTGTCCGTTTATAATTTGAACGAACACAAACATTTTCGTGAAAAAATTCAAACGTTCGTGAACAAATATATTATTTTAATTAATTTTTATAATAATAGATTATTATAATATTTAAGTTTCAAAACTTTTACAAAACTTTCTTATATTGTTACTGAGATAGTATTCTTCTTGAATAATTGTTTGATTATTTATTTAATATATTTATTTATTTTTTATTTTGTTTGTAAAACAACAAAATTTGTTTTTTAGTGAACTTCGCACAAATAGTACTGTTATGATCAATTTTTAGGAGTACCAACAGTCGTCCGGTTCGTTAAGATACGAACTCGGTTTTAATTTGTTTATGGTGGGGAGACGATTAGAATAAGTAAATGAAGAAATCAGCAAGACAATTTAGAGTGGAAAACCCAAGGAAATAGGGAAAAAACCGCTTGACTAAGAGCAGGAAAAGCTCTTAGTTGATTTACTAATCAAACAGTTCATACAAAAATACAGTAGATGTTTATGAAGATGACGAGGTATAAGAAAGCTATAAGAACTCCGGCACACTAACGACCAATTCTTATGCGTCCAAAAGGTCCTGCTAATTCCGTCGTCAAGCTCCGTATTTATAGAGATGAAGGCGTGTGTGATCCATGCCCTGTAACTGTCTCTGACAAGTTTGTTGAAGGTTGTTGTCGAGCGATGTAAAACGTGGCCGGGACCGAAGCGTGGTCTGCGTGATCTGGCCCGAGGCGTGGTAAACGTGTGGAGGCCCGAAGCTTGGAACGCGTGGGTTGTAAGCGTTTGGACCGAACCATGGGCCACCTGTCAAACACCGTTCTATTTTGCCAAGTCTATCTTCGATCAAATCGCGGAACATCGGGTCAGTTTATCTCAAATTTACTAAGCAGGGGATTTTGGGCTGCGCAAGTTCACTTTATTACATGAGTCGGCATAATTGTTATTGGGTCTTACCTATTGCAGGGTATCCTGTCATAGGATTCTCATCACTAGCCCCTCGGGCTTGGTTGCCATTGTAGAGGTGACGCAAGGCCGACCACACAATGTTATATATGTTCGGGAGAATATAGGATCAAGCCTGCTCGTAATGAACGTCCAGAGGACCGATCCTTCACTTGGTCAATTTAAGATGTGGATTTGAATTCAAAATATCATAAACGTTCATTTTTGTATCACTATTAAATATTAATATCCATACATGCGCCCTTCCACATTCTACTATTCAATAGGCGTGATGAGTGCGTACAGACTGCAACCGTCTATGATAGTCCTACGTGGCAGCTTACAATTAGTCGGAAAATTACTATTTAAATCGGCGTTTCGGATATTGTTCCTCTCTATCGTCATTTCCCGAAGGAAAAAACGCCCAAACCAAGTTCTATGCGTTTTCGTTCCTGTCTATGCTTAAACTTTTTCCTACCGATTTTCATCAAGGTATTAGCTATGGCTCCTCGTAAGATGAGATACCCAACCATGTCTGAGTTGGATATCGAAGAATTTAGATCTAGGTTTTCGATTCCGGCTCATTACTCTATATGGAAGGGGCGGGAAGATATTCTTTGCTTCCTTCCAGCGGAGATGAACGTTCCGGCTACCGCTATCCCTGTCAGTTATGCATCTCTGAAGTGTGGGTTACGTTTTCCGTTACACCCATTCGTAGCGGCTGTACTTAAGGAAATCTATTGCCCGACCTTTGCGTTATTTCCGGGTAGTTATGTGTACATAGTGGCGTTTATTTTTTATTGCCACCAACAGAGCATGGTCCCGACCTTGGAGCATTTTTTCAATTTGTTCTTGGTCGGGTCCCGAAGGGGTAAGGGTATGTTAGGATGTTGTAAGTTATATTGCATAGCTGTGCGCACTCCTTGGTGCGCTATAGTTGATAAGGAAGAATCTCTTCATGCATAGGAGTCTTGTTATGTGTGGATAACAGTCCCTAAAGAGGACATGTTAAAGGTGTGACCACTTATAACCCACCCACGCATAGGTCAGTTGGACCGAACGAGGTTCAACCTCTCCCGTCCGGATATCGCAAACACACTTGCAATGTTTCCTCCGCCCGAAGCACGTCTTAGACGGACAGAATTGCTTTGGAAGGAAAGACTGATAGAAATACGGGTCGCGGGTAGGACATGAGCCCCAGCCCCGAAGGGAGTGTTTTCTTGTTCAGATCCATCTGAAGGATCGGGTATGAAGTTATATTTTTACTCCGTCATTTCCTGATCCTTATATATTTATCTTGCAGATTCAACCGAAATGATGCCAAGCTCAAGATTCAAGCGTTTGGCTGCTGCTTCGGTCCGTCCTTATGAAGGACGACAGGAAGCAACGGAAAGTACGGAGAAGGCTGAATCAGCAACATGGGGTACGTTGGTTCCATTGGGGTTGTCCACTGGAGGGAACCCCCCGATCCCGACAACCAGCGCAGACACACTAACCCTACGTTGCACAGGACATCATTCAACGGGCGAAGGGCCCGCAGTTCGGGTATTTGGAGTGGTAGAGGAAGTGATAATGGCTAGGATTCAATCTTTGAGCCTATCCAGCCTCTACGAAATCGGAAATAGTTCCGGTATTAGCGCTGACATGATTACTTTGTTGCTGCAGGTAGCCGTTCCCGTGGAGAGAGTTCTCCCTGGCCCCAACCTTAAAGCGAACGTCTCCCTACCGCCGATCCCCTTGGGCAAAGGGAAGAGAATGACCGAAATAGCCGCCACAAGGGTTTTTAAAAAGCTGAAGAAAGGAAGGAATGCTTCGGTCCCTACCAAGGGGACTGTTTTGAAGGAACCTGCATCGGGCCCTAAGACCAACTCTGACTGGAGAGTTGCCTTGGGCCTGCTGGATATGTTTAAGAAAGGGAAGAAGTTGGCCTCTTGGAGGAGTGTCTTTATTGAAGACTTCTACCTGTATGGAGAAAAAAACCTAGACAATGTTCAGCCGGATATGTATGGGGAAGAAATAATCGAGGGTTTCCTCGACCTCGCAATTAAAGTAAGTTCCCTTGATATCAAGGCCTGAATGTTTATGTTCTGAAGTTACTATCTTATGCAGATGCTGAGGAAAGGTTTCACAACTGCCATCACCGTGGAAAAGAACCAGGGTGGCCAGGTTGTGTCCCAACAAGTTAAAGATCAACTTGATCTTACAAAAAGACAAGTTGAAATCGGTTCCGGTCACGGTGAGAGGACCGGGACCGATTGGACAATGAACTGTTAAGAGCTGGGACGGAAATCTCGCTCTTAACAGACCAAGTCTCTAAGCTGGACAAGAATGAGAAAACGGCTTAGGGTCAAATTTCTGAACTGGAAGCCAAGCTGCGGGCCAAAGAGGATGAAGTTAATCAAGTCCAAGCTCCGTCCAAGAGAAGAGGAATAAGCTCAACGAGCTTCTTCTTCGGGCCCAGGAGGAAAAAACAAGTTTGGAGGAGGAGCTGGCTAGAACCTGCATTTCGGCTGAAAGTTCGGTCCGGGAAGCAGTCCTGAGATTCGCTCGGTCCCCTTTGTTATTCGCTCTGGCAGATAACATACATGAGATGTATATTGCTAAGTACATGGATAACATGCGGGATCAGGTTACTAAGCAGTTCGGGCTTTCCCCTGTGGATGAGAGGTGGAAGACGATCGAGCTTCTGGAAAAAGATGGAAACTTTCAAGTAATTCCATCCTTGAAAGAACGTGTTCCACCACTAACTTTGAGTCTGAAAACTGTTCTACCACTAACTTTGAGTCTGAAAACATTCGCACTTTGCTAACTCCCATCTTTCGGGCCAGGGTCATTCCCGATAATACAACTTCATATTCTACCACGTTATTTGTTCAAGCAAAGGAAAATTTAACTGCGGAATGAATAAGATTACCTTGTAATGTTGTGAGGGTAATGTCTGCCTCTCTTCCTCTGAAGATTGATCCATCTACGTGGACAGTCCACCGATCATCCTCTTGGTTTAGAAATATGGCTGACCGGGTCATTTCGACCACAAAATCAGCGAGGACCTGAGCCTTGATCGCCATTTGGGGCACGAATTCCAGATACATAGCGCTGAGTTTAATAACTCATTTCGCTAATATCTCATTTAGATCCGGTTGCTTAAGAACCACTTTCAGAGGCTGGTCAGTGTAAACATAAACCGTTCGGCCTTCGAAATAATGCTTCAGCTTAGATACATCATTCTTCAAAGCCAACATGAACTTCTCCAATGTAGTGTATCTAGTTTCAGCAGGCACCAAAGAATGACTCACATAATAAACAGGTCTGTGGACGTCATCTCGGATAGTTACCAGAGCTGCGCTGACGGTAACTTCTGATACCGCTAGATATAAGGCCAAAGGTTCATCACAAGTTGGGCTCACCATCACCGGGGGAGTGCTTAAATAAGTCTTCAGATCCGAGAAGGCCCGATCGCACTCTTCGGTCCAGTCTAGATTACTTGCTTTTCTTAGCACTTTGAAAAAAGGCAGAGCCCGATTTGTGGATCTGGAGATAAATCTGCTTAGCGCAGCGAGTCGGCTAGTAAGCCTCTGAAATTCTCTCTTGTTTCTTGGAGGTTGCATATCATTAATAGTCTGCACTTTCTCAGAGTTAACCTCTCTGCCTTTCTCTAAAACGTAATATTCTAAAAATTTTCCACTTCGGATTCCGAAGCAGCATTTGTTTGGATTTAGTTTGAGCTTATATTTGCGGCATACTTCGAAACAGCGAGAAACTGCTTAGAGAAAGCTAAAATAAACCCGCCATAAGACTGTATGGATCGGGCCGGTAGATTCTTGAACCAGGTTCGGACATCGCCTTGTAATCCTACCGCGAAGATGCGGCACTTTAATGAATACGAGGCCCGAATCGTTCCCATGCGTAAGTGAAAGTCGGCAACGTGATCGATCAGATCTCTGTCGCCGCGAAACGTCAGCAACTCCTCGGGGTTGCGATAATGTCGATCCGGGACTGTCACCCAGATCTCCTCGGAAAAAGGGAGCATCAAATCTCCAAGGGTGGTGGACACGCCTTCTGATTGTTGAGATGACGCCTGAACTGCATGTAGATTATGCCACCAGTCATCATCCATATTCCGCATAATCGGGGCCTCCATGGCCCTGTTGAATAAACCAGGATTGCGCCCCAAATCGGGTCCGCAATCCTTCAGCGCGCGCATGCTTTCCAACTCTCTAATGAGCTCGTCAATACGCCGCTGCATCTGCTCCTGATCATTCCTAGGAGCGGGAGTTGGAGCTCTGGCTGGGGGAGAAGGAGTGGATCGATATCTCGGCCTTCTCATCGTTACACCGCGCCTGATAATTTCCTCATCATCAGTGCTGTGCTCATCAGGGTCGCTCTCGTACCCTCTACTTCTTGGAACAGGGCTTGAAACAGCCGGTGGTTCTATTCCACTTCTCTCCGACGTAATCTCCAGTACCACCTTCCTGACAACAGCTTCCATATCCTGTAAAGTGAATGTGGGGCTGAGAGACTGTTGGGAAGCACGTCACTGTCATTCCTCGAAGTTCCAGTTGACATGCCTTTGATTATCCTATCCCTGGTAGAAAACTCAAATGGGATTAGAGAATCGTCCCCACGGACGGCGCCAAACTGTTATGGTCCTTTTTTAGGGGTACCAACAGTCGTCCGGTTCATCAAAATACGAACTCGGTTTTAATTTGTTTATGGTGGTGAGACGATTAGAATAAGTAAATGAAGAAATCGGCAAGACAATTTAGAGTGGAAAACCTCAAAAAATGGAGAAAAACCACTTGACTAAGAGCAGGAAAAACTCTTAGTCGATTTACTAATCAAGCGGTTTATACAAAAATACAGTAGGGGTTTATGAAGATGACGAGGTATAAGAAAGCTATAAGAACTTCGGCAGAGTAACGGCATGTTCTTATGCGTTCAAAAGGTCCTGCTAATTCCGTCGTTAAGCTCTGTATTTATACAGATGAAGGCGTGTGATCCACATCCTGTAACTGCCTCTAACAAGTTTGTTGAAGGTTGTTGTCGCGCTATGTAAAACGTGGCCTGCGTGATCTGGCCTGAGGCATGGTAAACGTGTGGAGGCCCGAAGCGTGGAACGCGTGGGATGTAACCGTTTCGATCGAACAGTGGGGCCACCTGTCAAACGCCGTTCTATGTTGCCAAGTCTATCTTCGATCCCATCGCGGAACATCAGACAAATTTATCTCAAATGTATTAAGCTGATGATTTTGGGCCGCGCAAGTTCACTTTTATTACATGGGTCGCCTAATCGTTATTGGGTCTTACCTATTGCAGGGTACCCGATCCTAGAATTTTCATCAAGTACAAACATATTTAAACAAATCGTACGAACACTGTTCGAATAAGTTATTTAAACGAACATGAACATGAACATTCACTTAATAATTTGAACAATGTTCAAACATATTTTCACATTCGAATAAAATACAAATGAACATGAACACGTTCGAATAAAAATAAGCACGAACATTAACACAATGAGTTCGATTCATTCGTATCGAATAAGAGCTCTATCATTAAGCCTTAGGGAGTCAATTTCCCATATTGATTTTTATGACCCGACCGACCCGTAAAATCGTTTTCGGCAGGCCCACATGATCGCAACGTAATTTGGACAGACGGATATTTATACAGTTGAAAAAAATGGAAAGGTACGCTACGCAACCCAGTAGGGTTTGAATGATGACGATGTCTTCTTCCAAAACACATAAAAAATTTTACAGCGCTTAAATGGAATTCAATTTCCAAATGAATACAATTTAGAATCAAATCATTCAAATTTTCTGCAGAATTTAGCAATACACAGATCTGAATTTCATGTATACAGATGCAAGAAATTGGGGAAGGAAGACGAAATTGAAAGAAACAAGCTTCGATTTCCCCAATCGACGGCGAAATTGGGGAATTCAGCTCAAACTTGGTGCAGGTTTAGGCAAATCTAATGTGCCCTTAGCGTACCTGGAAGAGAAATTGCGAGAATAGTAACCGTCATCTGATTCCTCATCTAAATTCCCAACTCCTTCATCGAAATTCATAGCATAACTCAACGGATCGTACTGATAACTTGCGTTTTTACCACTGCCGCGATTCCGATTGAAGCGTCGGATGAAAGTTTTCCATCGTGGACCAGCGAGTAACTCCGACCATTCACGGATCTTCTTCAGCGCGTCGACTCCACGTTCCCAAATTGCTTCCCCACCCATCTTCTTCCACCACGACGTATTCTCCTCCCTTCCTGAATCCGCTGTTCTGTTGAAGCAGGGCAAGTTGAAACAACTACCGCGACGGTTGTGGAAGAGCGCCTCCGATGCTTCGTCGATTGGATCCATAGTTTGGCGTGTAAATTCATGACTCTCCATATCTCACACATACAATCGATTAATCAATTCACAGTAGATCTTCGAACTTCGAAGTTCGAACTCCTCCGAACTATACACATGAAGCAGGATTATGTATAACAGAGAAGCAGTGAATCCAGAATCAAATTTCTTCAAGGAAGAAAAATCGAAGTTTTTTTTCTGAGGAAAGTTAACCGCCGCAGGAAGATGATGATATTGGGAAGGGAAGCAATTTAGGCTTTTTTATATCATGATAAAAAGACGGTTGTACCCTTCCCCTAACATGCGCCCAAAACAAGACAAAAAATTTGAAGTGAAAAAATATATGCATAAACTTATTACAAATATTTCTAAATCAAATAATATTCCAAACAATTTAAAATATCTTTAATTTTATTAAATTATTTTGAAATTAACGATTAAAAAAATGTTCATCATAAATAATTTAAATAATACTATTTTATTGATTATGATAAAATTTGAATTTTTTCAAAAACAAATTCTCACACAAATATAAAAAAATTAATGTATGATATAATTGACATTTATTAATATCCATAAAATCAATATGAATTTGATCTGAAACCGATCCTTTTGAAATTAACATTTTTTCGATCTATAATTATCATATTGGATTAGCAAAAGCTATTCAGATCGGATATCTGATCTATGCACACTCTCTAATCATACGTAGTAATGCATTACTAGACGTACAAGAATTTCAAATAAAGTAATTGACATGACCATCATTTTATGTTAGTTAAAATTAAATTTAGTTACCAAATCACTACAATAATTTCAAACAATTTGATTCCTTTGATATAACAAGATGGCAAGGCCATTTTTAAGATTTACTTATTTTTTAAAGTAGTATATGTATAATTTAAAGTAATGCAATATATATGTCATTCTTTAATAAAAGTAAAAATAATAATTTAATTATTAAATTAATGTGAGTAAATATTTAATATTAAAATAAATAATCATATTATACTCCTTATGTCCAATAGAGTCAATTGATGTGGACCAGATGGAGACCTAAATGACAACAAGATATTTATAATTTATGAATACGATGTTTTGTCATTTCAAATTACAATTTTTTTAAATTTGTAATTTATTTAATTCATGTAAAAATAATACAAATTAAATCACTCAACTTTGTAGTATTATTAATTTTGGTCCTTATTAACGAAATTACCCCCGAAGCTTTATATATTTGTCATCTTTTTATATCTTTAACATTAGCTAATCGTCTTACAAATGGATAAATTCTTCTACAATGACTAAAAATTATTTGTAATGTTTTTAAATAAAATACAAAAATAATTCAAAATATGAAAGTAGTAAATATGAATGTTTTTATATGGATCCGTAATTTTGTTGTTTTTTGGCTAATTACGTTGATATATAGACAATATATTAGTTGGTATCGAAAATATATATTTGATTATTATATTTACAAAATTCAAACAACCCTTAATTTATTATTCAGTTGATTATTTTTGGAATCGGAATCTCACACAAAGTTTATGTATTGACCCAATGTTCTTGTATCTAGCAATGTAAAATAAAGATATTTGTTTACTCCGAAATATCTCGAGTATATGGTATAACACTGGATATGAAAAAGATTGATATTTTAAATTTTTTTATGAAATTAGCTATAGTTAGAAGTATGGAATACATTACATAAAATAAATTTACAAAATAATGGGTAATTATGTCCATAATGATCACAATTGACAATAATACAAAATTTATATATTTAATATATATTATTTTAAATGAAGGATTAATATTTAGATACATAATGAAAAAATCACAATTTGAACGGTAAGATTGTTCCTTTTATGTTCTAACTAATCTGAACCACACATTTATTATCCATGAATCATTTCACATATTTATTCATTACCTTAAAATATTAAGAAAATAACTATTTTAGTTCTCATACTTTACTGATTTTAGTTAATTTGGTACTCATATTTTGAAATGGGAGATTTAATTCTCAGAATTTATATATTTTGTCAAATTTGATCATCCAAATTTTCAAAATATGACTAATTTAATCCCCAAAATTGCAAAATAAGTTCTCAAAGTTTGAGAAGAACAATATTGGTACTCAGAGTTTACATATACTGGAAATATCAGTCCTTAAAGTTCATAAATTTTGGCAAAATTAGTCACCGACCAATTTTAACACTGTTAGAATTAAAAATTGAAAATTGGGCCGGTTTTGATATGTTTATCTATTTGAATAGAAACATGTAAGAAACCTTATATGATTTTCATGACAATCCGAAATTTTTGTTCTGAAACGAATCGATATAACGACACGTTTTGTATATCATACAGTGGTAATAACGTATACTAATTATTATATCAAACTATGCGATTACATATACTAATTGCACGTTCCGAAGACTTAATTTGTCAACCCAAAGTTTGGGACTGAATTTGCCAAATAACAAAATTAAGGGATTCAAATTGACAATTTAAACTTTGAAGACCTCAATTGTCACAATCAAATAAGTATGATAACTAATTATGCTACATACACAAATCTTTGAGGATTAATTTTACCAAACCGCCTAAATTATGGGGGCTTGTTTTGTCATACTAAAACTTTGATGAACTCAATTACCAAAATTAGCAAAATATAGAGACTAAATTTGCCAAAACTATAAAATAATAGGGGACTAAAAATGCGTGTCGCCCTAAAATATTTTGTTGTGGTCCCTTTTTATGGGGTACCAACAGTCGTCCGGTTCGTTTAGCAAACGAACTCGGTTCTGATTTGTTTTAAATGTGGAAGACAATTAAAAGCTGGAAATAAGTAAATGCACAGCGATGTATAGTGGAAACCCCAGGAATTAGGGTGAAAACCACTTGACTAAGAGCAGTTTATGCTCTTAGCCCGTTCACTAATTGATTATGAGACTAAATAACTAATTCATAATCAATACAGCAGAGGCTAAAGAAAATGACAAGGAAAAGAAAGCGGTAAGAATTCCGGCAGGGTAATGGCCTGTTCTTCCGCGTCCAAAGGGGTCCTGCTATTTCCGTCGTCTTGCCCTGTATTTATAGAGTTCATAGCGAGTGTAAATCACGCTTTGTAACCGCCTCTGACAGGTTTGTTAGAGTTTGTTATCGCGGGATGTAAAACGAGGCTGGGACCGAGGCGTAGTTTGCGTGATCGGGCCCGAAGCGTGGTAAACGTGGGAAGGCCCGAAGCGTGGAAAACATGAGTTGTGACCGTTCTGTAACCGTTCGGACCGAACCCAGGTGCGAGCTGGCAGAAAACGCTTTATTTCGTTAAGGTTATCTTCGGTCATCTCGTTAAACATCGGGCCGCTCTTTCTTACGTGTGTAAATGGGTTGTAGGGGTTCGTTTTCACTATTTGAATCGGCCCAACGGTTGCTGGGCCTCACCCATCACAAGGTACCCGATCCTAAAGTTCTCATCACTAGCCCCTCGGACTTGATTGCCAATCGCAGAGGTTATACAAGGCCGATCACATGATGTTTGCACATTCATGAGAACGCGGGACCGTACCTGTAGATAGTGAGAGTCAAGGGGACCGATCTTTGCCTTAGTGTATGAGCTAATTACATTTGAAACTCAATAACGTATATTTAAGTTATATTTTTATCTCCGTTATTCTTTAAATATTAATATCTCGACCAGCGCCTCTTCACATTCGACAGTTCAAGAGGCGTGATGAGTGCGCCCCGTACAGTCGTTGTTTTGGGCAATATTACGTGGCGGCTCAAAATTGGCTGGGAGATTAATATTTAAATCAGGATTTTGGGCACTGTTTCTATTCACAGTCATTATCGCGAAGGAGAAATTGCAGCAAGTTCTTTGTGCCCTCAATCAATTTTTCTTCCAACCCTTTTTCAACCCGTTTTTCCTAAGGTATACACTTATGGCTACCCACAAAATACGTTACCCTTCTATGTCTGAGTTGGACATTGAGAAGTTTAGGTTTAGGTTTTCAATTCCGGCACATTACTCTATCTGGAAGGGGCGGGAAGATATTCCCTGTTTCCTTCCGGCGGAAATGAATGTGCTGGCATCGGCCATTCCGGTCAGTTACGCCTCTCTTAAGTGCGGGCTTCGTTTTCCGCTATATCCCTTTGTAGCGGCTGTGCTTAAGGAGATCCACTGCCCCACTTTTGCGTTGTTCCCGGGCAGTCATGTGTATATAGTAGCGTTTATTTTTTATTGTTACTAACAGAATCGAGCCCCGACCCTAGAACACTTCTTTAATTTGTTCTTGGTGGGATCCCGAAAGGGGAAGGGTCTGTTGGGTTGCTTCAAGTTATACTATATAGCTGTGCGCACCAAAGAGTGCGCAATTGTAGATAAAGAGGAATCTCTCCATGCGTGGGAGGCCTGCTACGTGTGGATAACAGTCCCCAAAGAGGATATATTGAAAGTATGGCCGCTCCTCACCCACCCACGCATATGTCAGTTGGACCGAAGTAGGTTCAACCCCTCCCGCACGGACACCGCAAACACGCTTGCGATGTTCCCCCCTCCCGAAGCACGCCTTAGGCGAATAGATCTGCTTCGGGAGAAAAGATTAATAGAAATAGGTGTTTCGGGTAGGACCGGAGCCCTAGCCCCGAAGGGGGTTTTTTCTAGTTCAGATCCATCAGAAGGATCGGGTATGATGTAGTGTTTATATTTTAATCTTTCCTGATCCTTATGTATTTGTTTTGCAGATTCAACTGAGACAATGCCGAGCTTGCGCTTTAAACGCATGGCAGCTGCTTCGGTCCGTCCTTCTGAGGGACAAAGGGAAGCATCGGGCAGCGTTGAAGGAAGTGAATCAGCAACGGAGGGTACGCTGGTCCCTTCGGGGTCCGGGGACCCCCCGATCCAAACAACCGGCGCGGGCACGCTGACCCTTCACTGCACAAAGCAGTCTTCATCTGGGGACAGGTCTGCGTTTCGGGTATTTGGAGTGGTAGAGGAGGTGATAAAGGCTCGGATTCGTTCTTTGAGCTCATCCAGCCTCTATCAAATCGGTAATGCCTCCTTCATTAGTGCTAAAACTATTACTTTGTTGCTGTAGGGAGCCGTTCCCGTGGAGAAGGTTCTCCCCGGTCCTCAGCTCAAGGTGAACGTCTCCCTGCCGCCGGTCCCCTTAGGAAAATGGAAAAGGGCGACTGAAGCGGAAGCCTCGCAGGAGCTGAAGAGGCTGAGAAAGAGGGACGGCGCTCCGGTCCCCACTAAGGGGATAGTTTTGAAGGAGCTTGGGTCGGGCCCGAAGACTAACTCCGATTGGGGAGTTGCTCTGGCCTGATGGACAGGTTCAGTAAGGGGAGGAAGCTAACCTCCTGGAGGACTGCTTTCCTAAAGGACTTCCGCCTTTATGGAGAGCAAAACCCAGAGAACGTCCAGGCGGACGTGACTGGGGAAGAAATCATGGAAGGCTTCATCGACCTCACCACTAAGGTAATTTTCACTTGACATGAAGGCCCGAACCTTTACTTAAGGATATTTGTCTTATGCAGATGTTGAGGAAAGCGTTCACAACTGCTATCACCGTGGAGAAGAACCAAGGTGGTAGCGTTGTTTCCCAACAAGTCCAAGATCAACTTGACCTTGCAAAAAGGCAAGTTGAAATAAAGCATACTGAGTTGGTCATGGTACGGGAGGACCGTGACTGACTTGACAATGAGTTGCTAAGAGCCGGGACGGAGGTCTCACTCTTAGCTGATAAGGTCTCTGAGCTGAAGAAGACGGGACAAACAGCTCAGGGACGTATTGCCGACCTGGAGGCCAAGCTGCGGGCTAAAGAAGCAGAAATCAACGAAGTCCAAGGTCGAGCCCAGGAGAAGAGGAATAAGCTGAATGAGCTTCTCCTTCGAGCCCAGGAAGAGAAGACGACCTTGGAGGAAGAGTTGACAAGGGCCCGCACTTCGGCCGAAGGTTCGGTTCGGGAAGCGGTTCTGGGGTTCGATCAGTCCCCTTTGTTATTCGCTTTAGCGGATAACATACACGGGGTTTATACTGCAAAGTATCTGGATAACATGCGAGAGCAAGTTATCCAGACGATCGGGCTTTCCCCTTCGGACGAGCGTTGGAAGATGATCGAGCCACTTGAAAGAGATGACAAGTTTCAGATTATTACGACCTTGGAAGAACCTGTTCTAGAAGAAGACCCTTTCTTCTATCTCTTTGAAGAGATGGAGAAAGCGGTCAACCAGAAGGTGGCCGATCGAGAAGAAGAATTGAAGCGGCTCGCGGCCCGGACCGAACCCCAGGAGCCCGAAGTGGAAGATAAAGAGGAAGGGCAGATTAGTTAGATCTAGTCATTACTTTGTATCTGCCTTACTCTTTATTCAATATAAAGCTTTTTCCTTCTTCAGCTCTGATTATTTTAATCACCAAAACGAAGTGATATAACTAACTTATAAATAAACTAATAAGTTTTACTTTAACGAAGTTGTTTTAATCACTAAGTATAAGATCGGGGACTCTTACAGGGTGTTAACCATCGGTCCCCGACATTATGTTTGGTTTATTCATATCAATTCTGATTGGATCGGTCGTTTGACATGGTGTATGGGTCACTCTTATTCCGTCCTTGGAGTCAATACTTGATTGGATAGGCGTAGTCTGCGTTTAATATGAGTCTTTACAAGCTTCGGCCGAACCTCGGTTCTAATAAAGTCCCTTAGGTTTTGTTGGCCAAGCTTTGCTCATAATACGTCTTATATTAGGACCGATCATATGTCTCGATATGTTGATTATCATTCCTTTTATCGTAGCAGATGTCGTAAGTACAAAGGGCCATTCCTAAAGACTGAATGCCGTTGAAGGAAGTGTTTTAGTTCGTAATGAGTTCTGGGAGAATGACAACTCATCCATGGGGCTGGCAAGTGCAGAAACATCTGACTCGTCAGAGCGGTCACTACAACTTGGGAGCCTTGAGGACAAGAAGCTTCGGTCACCAGTCCAGATTCGTCCTACTCCACTCAACTTCAAGATCGGTCCATCATTCCATTAGAAATAGTTTATATTTGTACTTACTTGTTTCTACTTACGTGTAAGAGAATGTATTTCATTGAGTCAAACATATTAATCGAAGATTCACAAGAAATATCGCCTCAAATTCATGACATTCCAAGTTCGGGGGACCTCTATACCATCCAACGTTTCAAGTTTATACGCACCTGATTCCAATTTCTTCGATATTCGATACGGTCCCTCCCAATTTCTATCCAGCTTTCAAACGTTCCTCTGCACCTTAATGCTTCTAAGGACGAGATTGCCTTCAAAGAATTCCCTTGGGAGGACTCGTTTGTTATGGGCCCGTTCCATAGTTCGCTGATAAGCACGCATCCGTGCATAGATTGCATCTCTCTTTTCTTCGATCATCTCGAGGTCCAATAACCTCCTTTCACCATTCATATTCTCATCGTATTGAGATATCCGAGGTGATCGGATGGCCACCTCCACCGGGCTAACAGCTTCGGTCCCATACACCAATGAGAAAGGTGATTCCTGGGTTGTTGAGCGAGGTGTGGTTCGGTATGCCCATAGGACCTCATAGATGTGTTCGGGCCATTTACCCCCAAAGTCTTCTAACTTGATTTTCAATCCCTTCAGGATGATCTTGTTAGATGCTTCCGTGAGTCCATTGGTCTGAGGATGGACTACTGATGAGAAATGCTGAACTATGCCCAACTTGGTGCATAAATCCCGTATGCCTTTTCCACGGAACTGAGTCCCATTGTCAGATATGAGCGCTCGGGGAACCCCGAAGCGACTCACAATATTCCGCCATATAAAGTGTCTGACCACTTTTTCTGAGATAATAGCTACGGCCTTTGCTTCGATCCACTTCGAATAATATTCCACCGCTACGATACAAAATTTTCTTTGCCCTATGGACTGGGGAAAATGTCCGAGGATGTCGATCCCCCATTTGTCAAACGGACAAGGTAAAGGGGTAATCGATAGGGGAGCCCCAGGCAATTGCGGGAGTGGAGCGTGGTATTGACATATGGCGCAACGCTTAGTGTACTGTTTGGCATCAGCGAGCAATGTTGGCCAAAAATACCCGGCTCTAATAATGCGGTGGTATAAAGATCGGGCCCCTGAATGAATGCCGCATATCCATTCATGAACATAAATCATGACGGCTTTGGCCTCAATAGGAGATAAACATCGCAGAAGCGGGCCCTCAAAACTCGTTTTAAACAAGCGTCCGTCGACTAAGGTGAATCTCTTAGCCCGGACCTCTATTTTCCTGGCTTCAGACTTATCTTCAGGGAGATATCCGTTCGAGAGGTATTTGATAAAGGAGTCTATCCAATTGGGTTCTCCTGGGGATTCAGTAGCATCAATATTCAAGCCCTGGAGTTCATGGCATAGAGCCCCGATCTCTTCAATAGACTGTTCGGTCACTGGAATCTCGACCGAAGGTCGGTCCTGAACGTGGACCGAAATAGTGCTTGACTCTATATCCGGTATGCCCGAAGCCAATCTGGCGAGTGCATCGGCAACCTTGTTTTGTTCTCGTGGCACATGGTCAAGAGAGAACTCGTTTAACTTCTTGGATAACTCCAGAACTTTAGCGCAATACAACCGCATCATCGGATCATGAGTTTCAAATCTCCCTGCGAACTGTTCCACTACTAACTTCGAGTCTAAGAACATTCGCACTCTGCTAACTCCCAATTTTCGAGCCAAGGTCATTCCTGACAATACTGCCTCATATTCTACCACATTATTTGTTCCAGCAAAGGAAAATTTGACTGCGGAATGAATAAGATCACCTTGTACCGTTGTCAGGGTGATGCCCGCTCCTCTTCCCCCGAAGGTTGATCCATCTACGTGGATCCTCCATCGATCATCCTCTTAGTTATGATAAATGGCCGATCGGGTCATTTCAACCACAAAATCGGCTAGAACCTGAGCTTTGATCGCCCTTCGGGGCAGGAATTCCAGATACATAGCGTTGAGTTTGATAGCCCATTTTGTCAATCTCTCATTCAAATCCTTCTGTTTAAGGAGTATTTTCAGAGGCTGATCCGTATAGACATAGACCGTTTGGCCTTCGAAATAATGCTTCAACTTGGATACAGCTTTCTTCAAAGCTAGAATGAATTTCTCCAAGGTAGAATACATGATTTCAGCAGATACTAGAGAATGACTGACATAGTAAACAGGTCTATGAATGTCATCTCGTATGGTCACCAGAGCTGCGCTGACGGCAACTTCGGATACCGCAAGATATAACCCCAAAGGTTCATCACAAGTTGGACTTACTATTACCGGGGGAGTGCTTAAATAAGTCTTTAGCTCGGAGAAGGTCCGATCGCATTCTTCGGTCCAATCCACATGGCTTGCTTTTCTTAGCACTCTGAAAAAAGGTAAGACCCGGTCTTTGGATTTCGAAATAAACCTGCTCAGCGCGGCTAGTCGGGCAGTAAGCCTTTGAAACTCTCTTTTGTTTCTCGGAGGTTGCATATCAATGATAGCTTGCACCTTTTCAGGGTTGACCTCTATGCCTTTATCTGAAACATAATATCCTAAGAATTTTCAACTTCGGATCCCGAAGCAGCACTTGTTGGATTTAGTTTGAGCTTATATTTTCGGCATACTTCGAAACAACGAGACAAATAAGAAAGGTGGTCTTCATCATTCATAGATTTTACAATCATATCGTCAACATACACTTCCATCATATGGCCAATCAACTCTCTAAAGATCTTGTTGACCAACCTTTGGTATGTTGCTCCAACATTTTTGAGACCGAATGGCATAACCACATAACAGTAGACTCCATCTTCGGTCATGAATGATGATTTCTTCTGATCTTCCTCATCCAAGAAGATATGGTGATATCCATAATAAGCATTAATGGTGCTCATCATGGTGCTACCAGAAACAGCATCTACCAGTCGGTCGATGTGCGGCAATGGGAAAGGGTCTGACTCACAGCTTTTATTAAAATCGGTAAAGTCGATGCACATTCGCCATTTCCCATCCGGTTTGGAAACCACCACCGGGTTTGCTACCCATTCAGTATAGTGGATTTCTCTGATAAATCCCGACCGTAGCAGCTTATTCACTTCCGCCCAGATAATCTCGATTTTCTCTGGAGAATAGCATCTCCTTTTCTGCCTAACATGCTTCGTTCCTGGCTTAGTGTTGATCCGATGTTCACTTTCGGATCGGTCAATCCCCGGAACATCATCCGGGGTCCAAGCAAATATATCCACATGGCTTCTCAACAAGTGGATCAGTTCTTTCTCAAAGTCAGAGGCTAAATGAGCCCCGATGCGAGTTGTCTTAGTTGAGTCATCCTCAACCAGGTTGATCAATTTGAACCCTACGGGTTCCATTGCTTGCCTCGGGTGCGACAGCTCTTCCAGCAGATCAACCCGGGCCCGTTTAACCGGTGCCAAAGCTCGGCACGAGCTCATGTAGCATTGCCTAGCTACTTTCAGATCCCCCTTAACTGAAATAACTCCATGAATGGAGGGGAATTTGAGCATCATGTGATAAGTAGAAGGGACCGCCTCAAACTTACTCAGGCCGGTCCGTCCGATAATAGCGTTGTAAGCCAAGTCGACTTCAACGATGATGAATTCCAGGTCTTCAGAGCGGTCCTTGGATGGTTCTCCAAGGGTAACGAGAAATAACATCTTCCCGCACGGAATAACGCTCCTTTGGTCGAACGACCAAAGAGTTATATTGGCGATCGGGAGATCGTGAGCAGTAGCTCCCAACATTTCAGCGACCTCACGCTTCATCAGATTGCACGAAGCCCCAGTGTCCACTAAAATTCTGTGGACACGTCGATTTCTGATGATCCCAATAATGGTAAGGGGATCGTCACATAGATCCATGATCCCTTCCCGATCAGCCGGGGTGAAAGTGATGTCCTCTCTGAAGAAGGAGGACCGTTCCATGGGATCATATTTTACCAGCGCCACAGACTCGGAGCTCTCAGCAGAGTCTCCGTGCGTAGTTCTCTTTTGGTCCCGAACCGATTCATTTATTCTCAATCCTCCGGAGATAACATAAATATCTCCGGCCACTTCACTGGGTGCCGCCTCATTTCGAGGAGGTTGGGCACCAGTTTCCGCGGGTGGGGGAGCAGCTTGCTCCTGTCTCCCACCCTCATTCTGCCGGGGCTGCAGCCACGGCCCCGCCATCTTCTTCTTCGGCCCTGACCACGGTTCTCACGACCGTGTTGGCCTTTTTCTTGCTCTGGCGGAGGAGACCTTCGGTCCTCCGTCCGATCGTTGTAGTTTCGGGGTTGTCCCCGATTATCTCTTCCCCGCGGCCTGTGACGATCGTCACCTTGGTGGCCCATTCGGGGGGATTCCGCTCGCTTGCCCTTCTGACCATTGCGGTCGGACTTTTCTTTACTCATTGCCTCTACTGTCTCTTTCAACAGCGGGCACTTCAAGGTCTGGTGATCGCGATTGTGATGAAACTCGCAATACACCCGATTGTCCTCCTGCTTCGGGGGGACGTCTTTTTCACTCACAGCCGCTACTTCTCGCGACTGTTTCTTAGGGTAGGAAACCCAATGATCACCTGAGGGCTCAGAATTCCCGCTAGGCTTCCGATAACCAAGCCCCAGCGCTTCATCCGCCTTAATATACTTGTTGATTTTCTAAAGAAGTTTTCCCAAGGTAGATGGTGGGCTCTTCACCAAACTGGCCGAAAGGCCGCACGGTCCTAGGACCTGCTGTAGAATATTGATTTTATCCCGGAGCTCGAGCTTGATGCCCCAGGCGGTCCTATTGAATTTTTCCATGAAGGACCGAAGGCTCATCTTTGCCGGGATATACTTTAGCTGATATAGTTCATGCCTGCTTCGTGGCGGTCCTACATTTGGAGCAAATTGCTCAGAGAAGGCCAAAATAAATCCGCCATACGACTGTATGGATCGGGCCGGCAAATATTTAAACCACGTTCGGGCATCGCCTTGTAATCCTGCCGCGAAGATGCGACACTTTAATGAATCCTAGGCCCGAACCGTTCCCATGCGTAATTCGAAATCGGCAACGTGATCGATCGGATCACCATCACCACAAAATGTCGGCAACCCCTTGGGGTTGCGATAATGCTGATCTAGGACTGCTGCCCAGATCTCCATAGAAAAGGGGAGCATCAAATCTCCCAAGGCGGCTGATATGCCTTCAGATTGATGAGACGATGCCTGGACCGCATGCAAATTATGCCACCAGTCATCATTGTTACTTCTTCTGATAGGGGTCTCCATGGCCCTGTTAAATAAACCAAGATTGCGTCCCAGATTAGGTTCGCAATCCCTCAGCGCACGCATGCTCTCCAACTCCCTAGTGAGCTCATCAATTCGTCGCTGCATCTGCTCCTGGTCTTTTCCAGTAGCGGGAGTTAGAGCTCTGGCTGGGGGAGGAGGTGTAGACCGATATCCTGGCCTCCCCATTGTCACTCCACGCCTGATGATTTCTTCTTCATCAGTACTGCGCTCGTCAGGATCACTCTCGTATCCTCTGCTTTTGGGAACAGGGCTTGATACAGCCGGTGGTTCTGTTCCACTTTTCTCCGACGTAATTTCCAGTACCACCTTTGATATTACCCGGGTATATTCTCTTGTATTTATTCTCACCCGGGAGCTCGTCTAACGTGGTTATTGGTATTTTCGGTATTCTTGGTATTTCCGATATTCTCATATTTTTATCGGATGGCATTCTCAAGTGGTATTCTCGTAATTCTGGCTTGTCGAGCGACATATAAAGCCTCTGTAAGCATTTTGAGATACCTCGGGCCATTTCGGCCCCGGGCGAAGCCAGGGGTATTTTCATCATTTGCCACCGGGAGTGCACCGAACAGGTGCAATAATGTTGTCTAGCTGCGAATTCGCTATCTAAAAGCAAAGGATCAATATACGAGNAGGTTCCTAAGCGTTGATCCTATCAAAAAAGAATTATTAAATGTAGCTCCTATATGAATATACGGATGAGGTACCTAGCAGTTCTCTACTAAAGTGGGAGGGGGGACCGGAAGGAGATTGAAGGCAACCAGGATCGGAGCGTAAAGTAAGGTCTTCACGGTCCAGTCAGCGCCGTCAGACCTAGAACAATCGAGGAACGCCTTCCTCAGGGATCTCGGAAGGGACGTCCGGAATTTGGGGCTGTAGGCCTCAGGGAAAAATGGTTCCCCTTCAATGGGGAACCGCCAAGGAAGGCTCAAGGGAGACAACCTCGTCTCCCCCACCCCGCTGACGAAGAAGAAATGTTTCTTCCAGTCATGGTTGGAATGGGGTGCGGAAAAAGGAAGCGGGCTCGTCTTGTGCCGCGGGCGGAAATATATACAACCCTGGGCACCAAAATTGACGGCAGCACCGATATAGAATATTCGAAAGAAAAAATCTACGGTTAGGGGGATACAATTCACCTCCATAAATATTATGAAGGCGATGACTAGAGAGATTGAATTTGGAGTTAGTTGGAAAAAATGAATTTGTAGATGCGAAAGCAATTCTACAAGGAAAGGATGGAAAGGGAAGCGAATGCCACATTCTAAATGTTCGAGAGAAAATGTATGGGTGGCAATCGGAGGCGTCAAAAGGCGGTCGCTAGGATCAGGTTGGTATAGCACACAATCGGAAGAGAAATAATATTGTTCAAGAATCGATCTCCACTTCCGAGAATGCATGCTATGAGGTTTTCAAGATGAGTTACCCTCTCGAAAAAATGAGAGTTTACGGTGGAAAGGCAGGGAGGAAACGGGGCTGAAAACGAATCGAAACTCCCCGGATTGGATGAAGAGTCTGAATGGCTTGAAGATGAGGTGGCAGACCCCGAAGATTCGGTGCGATCGGAAGACATTGGTAAATTTAAAATCAAATTTATTTTTTGAAGTTAATTTTACAATTTTTAAGTCCGAGTCGCGACAAGTGGAAGTTTCGTCGCGAGTGGTACAGTACTCGCGAGTTATCGTCGCGAGTAGCACAGTCTGTTTTAAGTTATACACGTTTCGTCGCGACTTACGAGTTTGGTCGCGAGTGGTACAATATTACGATATGTCTCGAGTGGTACAGTGGTATGACTGATCGCGAGTGACACAGCTGATTCGTCGCGAGAAAGCTGATTCGTCGCGAGAGTCCAGAAACGCGCGAGAGAGAATGAATTGTGAGGAGCGAGCAGTGTATTTATAGGGGAAAATCCCGGGCCGGAAAATCCCGATATTTTTACCCGAGCTCAGAATCTGACGTACTTAGTGTCAAAACGATCGTATCGACGAGAGAATTTCAACCGTGATAAGAATTTCCTCGGCGGGGCTCAAGAATGATAACTGACCTTCGGGACGAGCTCATGATATATGGTTTACGACTCAGACTCTGAATCTGAAAACCAGGGGACTATTGATATTACCCGGGTATATTCTCTTGTATTTATTCTCACCCGGGAGCTCGTCTAACGTGGTTATTGGTATTTTCGATATTCTCGGTATTTCCGATATTCTCATATTTTTATCGGATGGCATTCTCAAGTGGTATTCTCATAATTCTGGCTTGTCGAGCGACATATAAAGCCTCTGTAAGCATTTTGAGATACCTCGGGCCATTTCGGCCCCGGGCGAAGCCAGGGGTATTTTCGTCATTTGCCACCGGGAGTGCACCGAACAGGTGCAATAATGTTGTCTAGCTGCGAATTCGCTATCTAAAAGCAAAGGATCAATATACGAGGTTCTCGGGAATTTTCTGATCGCATTTCCGACTAATACCTTGTCCGGGTTGGTTCCCGAGGCTTCGAGATCAACATGGCATTTATTATATCATAATTAGGAATATTTAATCATTTTGGGTTAAGTGAGGTGGACTAGGCTTATGGGCCCAAGAGGGTGAGTTCTGGGCTAAATTCCTCTATAAATAGGAGTCACAAGGCTTCGAGATAGGATTCGGACTTTTATCACGCTTCCCAAGGCAAAATATGATCTCCCAGTCGCGACCAAACTCACTACTCGCGACCAACCGCCAACTCGCGACGAGTGGCCATCCAAGTCGCGACCAGTCGTCGATTCCCCGCGACCAAGCACCAACTCGCGACGAGTGGCCAGCCAACCTAGTCGCGACGAGTCCTTCACCTCGCGCCCAACCGCGTTAGTCACGACCAGCCCACCTGCCTGCACTGTTCATCCGCGTCCAGTGCAACGCAACTGCACATTCGATCGTTTTTTGAGCCGTTTTCGTCCGTATCGTCATTATCATCTCATTGTAATTGTACTCTCCAAATATTATAGTGGAAACCAAGGTAGAGCTTCGCTCTCCCAAGGACGTAAGCCCACACATTGTGGGCCCAACCTCGTATATCGCTCGTGTCCCCACAACAACCTAATTTCGAATTAATTATAAATAGACTGATCTAAAAATAAATACCCAAAATATTTTTAGACTAGATCAACCTTCCTGACGACAGCTTCCAGATCCTGTAAAGTGAATGTTAGTGCTGGAAGACTGTCGGGAAGCACGTCACTATTATTTGCCGGAGTTCCAGTCGCCATGCCTTTGATTATCCTATCCCTGGTAGAAAACTCAAATGGGATTAGAGAATCGTCCCCACGGACGGACTCTGTTGTGGTCCCTTTTTAGGGGGTACCAACAGTCGTCCAGTTCGTTTGGCAAACGGACTCTGTTCTGATTTGTTTTAAATGTGGAAGACGATTAAAAGCTGGAAATAAGTAAATGCACAGCGATGTATAGTGGAAACCACAGGAATCAGGGTGAAAACCACTTTACTAAGAGCAGTTTATGCTCTTAGCCTGTTCACTAATCGAATAATTCATAATCAATACAACAGAGGCTAAAGAAAATGACAAGGAAAAGAAAGCGGTAAGAATTCCGGCAGGGTAATGGCCTGTTCTTCCGCGTCCAAAGGGTCCTGCTATTTCCGTCGTCTTGCCCTGTATTTATTGAGTTCATAACGAGTGTAAATCACGCTCTGTAACCGCCTCTGACAGGTTTGTTAGAGGTTGTTATCGCGGGATGTAAAACGAGGCTGCGATCGAGGCGTGGTCTGCGTGATTGGGCCCGAAGCGTGGTAAACGTGGGAAGGCCCGAAGCGTGGAAAACGTGAGTTGTGACCGTTCTGTAACCGTTCGGACCGAACCCAGGTGCCAGCTGGAAGAAAACACTTTATTTCGTTAAGGTTATCTTCGGTCCTCTCGTTGAACATCGTTTTCACTATTTGAATCATCCCAGCGGTTGCTGGGCCTCACCCATCACAAGGTACCCGATCCTAAAGTTCTCATCATATTTGCATATTAAATATCTTTTATATTTTTAAATGTGACCATAAATTGTCCATTACAAATTTAAATAGAAGGATCTCTACAATACCTTTACATTTTTAAATATACATTGAAACTATAAATATTAAATTTTGATTACTATTTTGTATTGTTAGCTTCAAATGAGTTTTTCCATATTCTTTATCAATTTACATAGAATTCAAAACTAGATAGGGAATTGAATAAGACACATAAAATTTTTCATGAGAAATTGAGTGTTGGGAGAAAACCAAGGACCAAGCTAGTCACTATCATTATAGGAGGATTCGTTTAAATATACGGATGATTTGGCCATTTAGTACATTGTTGAAATAAAAATTATGTCTATAAAGATTAAGTTTAACAATAAAACTAAACTGAGAAACGTAATTTCTAAATGTTTTATAGTCGGATGACATTTAAGGTTCTCATAATTGAAATGAGTTAACAAATTTGATCCTTAATATTTTCTAATTTTACAAAAATTAGTGCTCAAAATTTTTGGATGTTAAAACTAGTTCTCATACTTTGCAAATTTTGGCAAAATTATCCTCTAAGTTTATTGTATATTGCAAAGTTGGTCTCCAATATTACGAAGGAGAAAAGCAAATTTGATCCCCAAATTTAGTAATCCTGATTTATAACTGTAATAATAGTCCAAAAATTTTAAAATTGTGCAATTATAGTCTCATACATTATTAAGCAAATTTGGATCCCGATATTGCAACAATGTTGGTATTGGGAATGTATGAAAACCAATATTTTCATACCGGTCATGAATTCTGTACATATCTGGACCGATATGACCGCTACAGGCAGTATACCAGACGGCATATCGGGGATATCAAATTTTGTTTTTGTATATATATTATAAATTTAAAAATAATATTTAATTAATTTTTTAAGGTAGTACATGAAAATATCCGGAATCCACAACAATACCCGGTGCAGGGTAGAATCGAAAAAAATACTTGTACTATTTGATATTTGGCTTATCTTCCGATATACCTACCGGTATGAAAATATGGATAAAAACACAAATTATAGTCATGTATGATGTTATAAGCGATGAAATCGAAAGTTTTTATGTATTAGTATGTAGTCCGAACACGAATAATCAATATTCTTATATTGATCTAAACATATTTATATGCATCTCAAGCCGTCATACGTGAATCACAAAAATAATTTTGGTCAATATTAATCTTGAATACCTCAAGAAACATGTTGGACTTTCATGGGAGATAAAAATTATAGAAATAACCTTGAGCAATACAAGTTATGAATGTACTTGAAGACTGTCGGTAATCTATGATAGTTACCAAAATACTTACAAAGAATATCAATGTGGAACATATTTTTCTCACCGTTTAGGAATATAGTTCCGATTAGGACGGGAAATCAATACCAAAGTTATTTTATTTTATTATTTTAAAGTAATTAAAAATAATAGTATTTTATATTATTTTGGGTTCGGACATAGAAAAACCAAGTTCCGACATTAGTACTTGATAAGAGATTAATTTCTCCTCCTAAGACTTGAAATCAATACCGTGGCTGATAATTTTTCATATGTACAATCTTTATTCATAGTATGATCTCGTCTAAAAATATTTTAGAGTGTTAATTTTTAGATCAGTTAATTTTTAATTACTCGAAATTATTTTGTTATGAGGACACGAGCGATATACGATGTTTGACCCACAATGTGTGAGCTTACGTCCTCGGGAGAGCGAAGCTCTACCTTGGTTTCCACTATAATAATCAAAGGATACAAGTACAACGAGGTGATAATAATAACACGGGTAAAAACGGTTCGAAAAACGATCGAAAACACTCAGTCGAGCTCGAAAGGCTGGCAGCCGCGAGTTGTGGTCAACAACTCGCGAAAAATACTGTATCAGCAACAAGTCGCGAGACAGGCTGGGTAGCAACAAGTCCCGACTACGTGCAGCAGAGCGATAACTCGCGACTACGAGCAATAAGTCACGGATGCAAGATGAAGAGCGATAAGTCGCGACTCAGGCTAGGAGGCAGGCAACAAGTCGCGGCTACGGACGAAAGGTCGCGACTCTACAATATGCAGAATAATATTTTGCCTTGGAAAGTGTGATAACAGTCTGAACCTGTCTAAATGCACTCGGGCTTGTATTTATAGAGAAATCCAGCCCAATTACACTTACTTGAGCCCATGAACCCAGTTTACTTCACTTAGCCCAAAACACTTAAATAACCTCCAATTATAATATAATAAATGCCACGCTGATCTCGAAGTTTCGGGAACCTATCCCGGTCGAGATATTAGTCGGAAATACGATGAGAAAATACCGGAAAACCTTGCAAATTACTTCTTTGCCTCCAAGTAGTGAATACACAACCACATAACATCGTTGCACCCGACCGATGTGCTTCCGGGTGGCAAATTACGAAAATACCCCTGGCCCCGTCCGGGGCCGAGATAACCCAAAACATCTCAAAACGCCTACAAAAACTGTATATGGGGCCCAGCGAGCCTGAATTACGAGAATACCCCCTGAGAATGTCTTGCGATAGACATTTGAAAATACCGAAAATACTACGTAACCATGTCGGACGAGCCCCCGGGTAAGAATAAATACAAGAGAATATACCCGGGTAATATCAATAGTCCCCTGGTTTTCAGATTCAGATTATGAGTCGTAAACCATATATCACCAGCTCGTCCTGAATGCCGATTATCGTTCGGGAGCCCCGCCAAAGAAATCCTTAGTACGGTTGAAATTCTCTCGTCAATACGATCGTTTTGACACTAAGAACGACATATTCTGAGCTCGGGTGAAAATTTCGGGATTTTTCGACTCGGGATATCACCCCTATAAATACCCTGTATGCCCTTCATAAGTCATTTTCTCGCGCGGAATCCTGAGCATTCGCGACTTATCGTACCACATCTCGCGAACACTGTGCAATCCGCGAGCATTTGAGCACACCTTGCAACAACTCGCGAACACTGTGCAATCCGCAAGCATTTGCACACACCTTGCAATACTCGCGAACACTGTGCTTCTCGCGACTTGTCGTCAATAACTCGCGAGTTCCAGAATCACTTGCACTAACTCGCGAGCATTGTACCACTCGCGACTAAACTTCCACAACTCGCGACTAAGGACTTGAACAGTAATTCTCGCGACTTTTCGCCAATAACTCGCGAGACACTTAACAAAATTTGTAAAAATAATTTCAAAAATAAATTTGAATTAAATTTACCAATGACTTCCGATCGCACCGAATCCTCGAGCTCCGCCACTACTTCATCCTAAGATCATTCGGACTCCTCATCCGGTTCGGGGAGTTTCGATTCGATCACAGCCCTTTTCCTCCTTGCCTTTCCACCATTAATTCTCATTTTTTCGAGAGGATCGCTCACCTCGAAAACACCCTCGGCCCTCAAAGTTCCGCAGTTAAAACCCTCAAATCCTTTAACCAACCTTATAGCATGCATGCTCGGAAGTGGGTATCGATTCTTGAACAGCATTATCTCCCTTCCGACTGTGTCTTATACCAACCTGAACCCACCGACCGTCTTTTGACACCTCCGATCGCCACCCACACTATTTCTCTTGAATATTTAGAATGTGGCCTTCGTTTCCCTCTTCATCCTTTCCTCGTAGAATTGCTCTCGCATCTACAAATTCATCTTTTCCAACTGAACCCTAATTCAATCTTTTTTGTCGTCGCCTTCATAATATTCATGAAGGTGAATTGCATTCCTTTGACCATATACATTTTCTTTCAAATCTTCCACATTAGTACTGCAGTCAATTTTGGTGCCCAAGGTTGTATATTTTTCCGCCCGAGACACAAGACAAGTCCGTTCCCTTTTTCTACTCCCCACTCCAATCACAACTGGAAGAAACACTTTTTTTTTGTGGTAGGGGATACGAGGCTGTCTCCTCTGAGTTTTCCTTGGTGGTTCCTCGTTGAAGAGGAACCATTTTTCCCTGAAGCCTACGGCCCTATTCCTCGGACGACCCTTCCGAGACCTCTGAGGAAGGCACTCCTCGATTGCGCTAGGTCGGACGGCGCTGACTGGACCGTGAAGACCTTATTCTACGCCCCGATCCTGGTTGCTTTCAACCTTCTTCCGGTCCCTCCCCATTTAAGTAGAGAACTACTAGGTATCTGAATCGTATATTCATATCGGGGCTAAACTTGATAACTCTTCTCTGATAGGAAAGAACCTTAGGAACTTGATTTAACTTGTTTTAAATTTTCACTTCGCGTTTCTCACCTAACTTACTTGTCTTGCAGATAAAAAAATGGCTTCTGCTAAGGATCCAACAAAGAAGGGGGACCGGCTGAATTTCCTCCGTGACATACTTGCAGAGGATGATAAGCTCATCTTTGAGGCGCCACTGGGGACTCGGAACCGAACTGTCGCGGCCGAGTTGGCGTCAAGTCTACAAGAGGTGGCATCCCCGACTGGGGAAATAAGACGCGCCACTCCTCCACCACCACAATTTGTGCAACGATGGTCGATCCCGAGCCGGAAAATGAGGAGCCGGCTGCAGCAATTACTGAGAGTCCCGAAGATCTAATCCCCTTGTCTCGGCGATTAGAGTACGCTGCTGAGGATCCCACCCCCGATGAAGGCATGTACGACTTTGCCGAAACATTAGTGGATATCATCGGGGACGATGAGGAGGGTGAGATTAGCGAGGACCAGCCGATGGACCCGGTGGTGGAGGAAGTATGCCAAGAAACCCATCCGGAGTGAGAGACCAACCACGACACCCGTCCGGACAAGGGGAAAAGATCGGCGGAAGGTCCCACCGTCTTGGAGATCGCGGAACCCATCAGAAAGAGTGGGTTAACCGCTGAATTTATCGACGCCTTCCGTATACATGACATCCCGAGACTAACAGTTAAGGAATGGCTCGATATGGGACGCCGGGCCGGCTTTGTGTTGATAAAGAACGGACTCACCTTTCGAATTCCTGAGAGGTGACAACGTATCGAATTGGCCGGCCCTGGCATATTTGGAGCGGAACCCAGAGTTGCCGCCTCGTGGTCGGGATGACCACACGGTGTTTACCGACGTTGGTCGGTTNAACTCGCGATACAACTTCAACCTCTATCCACTTAGAGAAATGCTCCACAGCCACGATGCAGAACTTCTTTTGGCTAGGTGCCTTCGGAAATTGTCCTAAAATATCGATGCCCCACATATCGAAAGGAGATGTTGTCGGCAGAGGCTTCATACTAGCTCTTGGTACATGATGTACGTTCAAATGGAACTGACAAGCAGGACAGGCCCGAACAAAATTCACACAATCTTTTACCAGCGTTGGCCAAAAATAACCGGCCCTCTTAACCTTGTTTGCTAAGGATCGACCTGCTGAATGATCACCACAGTCCCCAGCGTGAACTTCTTCTATACGGTATTTGCCTGTACTGGGGACAAACATCGAAGATATGGGCCTCCGAAATTCTTCTTATACAGTTTATCATTAACTGCGAATCAGAATGAGCATGCAAACGAACGATTCCAATTTCCACTGCCAAGTTAATACCAAATATCAAGGCTTCATACTCGGCGACGTTGTTAGTTGCGGGGAAGCGCAACTTTACAGCATATTCATGTTCTTCACCAGACTTCCTTTCCTTAAAATAAACACCGATACATGCTCTCCCTGCAGACACCGATCCATCTACAAAGGCGTCCCAGTACTCCTGAATACCCAACTCTTCCTACCGAGTCATCTCTACTATGAAATCCACTAACACCTGGGCCTTTAACGCTCGCCTGGAGAAATACTCTATCTGATACTGGCCCAATTCGATATTCCACTTTGCTAGCCTGCCAGAGGCATCAATCTTTGATAACACACTTCGGATAGGCTGATCTGTCAAGACTGCAATATGATGTCCTTGAAAATAGTGCCTCAATTTCCGCGAGGCGACTATCAGAGCTAATACGAACTTCTCTAGATCAGTATATCGGGACTCCGCTCCCTGCAATTTCCTGCTCACATAATATATCGGTCTATGTTCTTTAGCTAAGTCTGACTAACGCGGCGCTCACTGCCTCTTTTGTCACCCTGCCGGAATTCTCACCGCTTTCTTTACCTCGTCATTTTCATTAGCCTCTCTTGTATTGACTATGAGTTATTTCATTAGTGAACAGGCTAAGAGCACAATCTGCTCTTAGTCAAGTGGTTTTCACCTCAATTTTTGGGGTTTCCACTATATATCGCCGTGCATTTATTTATTTCCAGCTTTTGATCGTCTTCCACATTTAAAACAAATCAGAACCGAGTTCGTTTATTGAACGAACCGGACGACTGTTGGTACCCCTAAAAAGGGACCATAACAATATATTATTGTACTCCGTTTATGCTCGATGTTGGAATTATAGAGTCTGACCGAAACAACGACTGGATTACGAAGAGAAACCACACATTTAAAAGACTTGAACAAGTTATTATGTAGTGGAATTCCCACCCTTGAAAACCTAATCAATCTCATTTCTTTAGCAATGTGAAACATATTCAACACTTTCCTCAAGTTCAACTATAATGTTTTGACTTGAAATGAACCGAATCAGCTCCGATATTATGTTAGAATTATAGAGTCTAACGGGAATAATGACGGGAGTGTACACTGATACAACGTATAAGAGGAATGAATCATATCGTAAAAGACTTGAACAAGTTAGTTACAATGGTCTACTTGACCTCTTATATAACAATCCAAATGACATCCCAGTTCCTATATGAAACAATTTTAACATTCTAATACACCATCTCAAGTCCAAATAACTGACCAATTCGGATTTGCGAATTGAAATGAACCGGACTTTTCCGGTATTAAAATATTATGCATAACATATAAGGAAGCGTGTCATGTCGTCCCGATCTACATAAAATACAAAATAATATATGGTGATATCAAATAAAATATATTAGAGTAAAGTGTCCGATCATCCCGGACATGTGAAGTACTTATGAAAATATCTCCCGGTGATACAGAATTTTAGGTAAGTACAAAATTAATTTCATATGGTATGAAATAAGTACAAATTCACTCCTCAAAGTTGCACAAAGTAAATTTAGGAATGTAATTTGGGACTAGTATTAACTTATGTAAATATTGAGGATTTGATTTGAATTTTTGGGATCAAAATTACCGTATTAAAAAACTTTAGAGACAAAATATATCAAAATTATGAAAATTGTAGTGTCTATAAATACTAAATTAAAATTTATAATCATATTTATAAAATTTAAGGTTGCAAGATACCATTTCTCCTTTTTTTATAGTAAAAATGTACTTGAAATTCAAAAAAATAAAAAAATAAAAAAATAATATAATTTCATTATGTAACTCAGATTTATTTTACATAATCTAATAACAGTAAAAAAGTAGTAATAATAATTAATAATAATGTGTTTTGTTTATCTTTATTCATTTTACTTGACATTTACTGCATAAATGCAATCTTACCAGCAAACAAATCCAACGATCGAGAAGACATCCCACCTTCTCCAACGGCGTTACAAGCAGCGGTACCCAATTCCGCCGCCTTCCGCCTTACCTCCGCCCCTTCCTCCCCAATCATCAGCTGCCTCACTTTCCTCTCAATTTCCTCAGCAGTCACAAATCCCCGTACAGATTCTCCCGTCGGCATAGCCCTCAATCCCACGGCGGCGATCTCAGTAACAAACCTAGCATTCAAATGCTGCTCCACCATAAAAGGAAGCGCGAGAATCGGAACTCCGGCGGAGATACTCTCCATAACGGAGTTCCAGCCGCAGTGGCTGAGGAATCCTTTAACTCCGCCGTGTCGTAGAATCTGGAACTGATTAACCCATTTCATAGTCACCTTCCCTCTTCCTTTTACCCTGTTCTGAAAATCAGAAATGAAATTTTCATCTTTCGTTCTTACAGCCCACAAGAAACAGACGCCGGAATTCTCCAAACCAAGCGCGATTGCTTTCATTTGGTCTAAAGAAACCTCAGCTTCAGACCCAAACGCAACGTAAAGAACAGGTTCTTGACTCTCCTGTTTCTCATCAAGAAACTTAACGTAGCTCGCTGTAGATGGCGGCGTCTCCGCCGGAATACACAAAGGGCCGATGCAGAGAGTTTCTGGGCAGAAATTCTTGTTCCAGTAATCACAGTAATCCTTCTCCAGTTCATAAAAACTGTTCACAAGAACCCCTTTACTTTTCCCCAACGCCATGAGTTGCTCGATCACGAACTCAGCATACCGTCCCGACGGTTGAATTTCATTGAACGGAGCATGGAAATCATTTCTCGTCAGCTTAAACCCAGGAAAATCCGGTACCGAAAAATACTCGTCCGGCGAAACCGTAGCCGCATGAGGCTTCTTCCTACCCAAAATTTCATACATGGTAGCCGCAAAGATTCCATACCCAGAGAAAACATATCTCGGAATACCAAACTTTTCCGATGAGTTCAACGTCCACCCAAGAAACATATCAGAGATCACAGCAGTCACCGGCGGAAAGAGATTCTCCAGTGCATCTTCAAAGCTTTTCTCCATCAAATTCGTGGCTCTAGCGAAAGGTATATAAAGCGATGCCGGCAATTTGTTTGCATTCTCTACACCTGCAGGTACTCCTTCTATATTTTGAGGAAACGGAAGCTCGACGACATTAATTCCCGTATCCTTGACGGAATTCCAAACATCTGCGGCGTTCCCTGCGGTGGTTATCACAGTGACTGTAACAGAACGGCGGCGGAGGAGCCGGCCGAGGTAGAGGTATGGGATTATGTGACCTTGAGCAAGGAAAGGGAAGAGGACGAAGTGAAGACTTTGAGTTTGGCCTTCCTCAAAACCCATGATCACTTGCAGCTGAAGATCTAGTTTTCTTGGTACAAGACAATGAAAGTCTGTCTAGTTTCCATTTATAGGCCTTGTAGTAACAACCAGGATGGTTTGAATTGCACGTGGTTTAGCAACCACAATCTTATTTTAGTTTTACTTTTTCAAAAAACGTTTAAATATCAATGATATTTTTTATTTTAGTTTTATAACATGATATGTCAGTTTTATGATTATTCGTTTTAATAAATAATAATAAGAAAACAAATATGAAATTAAGGAGAATATAAATTTTGATAAATTCGATTAAAATATTAATTAAAATTTTCAAAATAGTGAACAACTTAAAAAAAATAATCAAATAATATTTATGGAATGTTTTAAAACCAGGATTGATTGTCATACCAAATATGTTAATGACATCGATATACTGAATATGTTTCGGGTATACCAAATATATATCGTAATAATAAAATAAAATAAATTATTATCACATGGTAAATATACAAATTTTTAGTCATTTCCAATTTAAATTTTTCGTAATTCGAAAAAATAAAAATACAAAAATTCTAAAAACTTTGTATTTTTTTTTCCTAAATTCAATAAGTTAAATCCCCTCAACACCCGTACCGGTATTTTGTGAAAATAACTGGTAGGACCATAATTTTTGGTATACCAACTCGTTAAACCGAAAATTTAAAACATTGTATTTATGTACAATCATATTAAAAATCCTAATTAAAAACATATTATGATTATATAACTATAATACCTAGTATATTACTTTATAAGAATTAAATATTTATTTTAAATTTTGACATTAACAAATTGTATTAAGAAGTTTATGATTACAAAACAAGAAAAAACATTAATTTATTAATATCATTAAAAAATAATAACAACTGAAATTTACATTAAAAACATTAAAGAATTTATAATAACTAAAATGATCAAAATAATATAAATTTGGATATACTTATTCAAAGTAAAAATAATATTTTCCATTAAGAAAAGTAGGCTTTTTCTCCCAATTAATGTTATTTTAAAAATGAATTGGTATTATGGTGTCATTAGCGTTCTGAGTAGGAGTTAGCGTCCTATGCATAACGCTTTAGCGTTCTGAGAACGCTAGAGCGTTCCCACATAACGCTACAGCGTTCTTAGAACGCTTGAAAAAATTTTATAAATATATCTTTCATTCTATATCAAAATTCATTACTTCAATAGCTTCGAGATAAATTTGCATTGAAGTTTTCGAAGAATTTGAAAGTACGGTATTGTTTTATTTTGTATGGATCCTTATAATAATTCTTGGTTTGATTTTGATGTTAATGTCCCGGCGTCATCGACACCCTCCGAGGGTAATCGAGAACCTGGTTTGAGCTACCCGGAATATACCGATTACAATAGTATTCTCGGTATTCTCAGTATTGGAATACTGAGAATCCCTCGACTAGTGGTAATCCATCAACTTCACAAGATATAGTGTATTAATGAACAGTGCAAATGTCTTTTCCAATTTTTTTATTTATACGTCTTTCATATAGTGTTTCCGGACGAGTACTATGAGAATTCGGAAGAAGATCCTGAACCGGAAATTCCAGTAGAAGACGAAAATGAAACTGAGAATCTGGAATCAGAAGACGATATACAGTTAGGCAAATCTGTGCATACTGGTAGTGGTTTAGTTCGGCGACTGCAATGCTCGGCTGAAGAAATTGACATGAGATTCATTCATCTAGCAGCATCATTTGTCGAAGGTGACAATGATGTACCCACATCAAAACGTCGGTACACAAAATACGACATTGACGAACCTCTTCTAAATGTCAGGATGAAGTTTAAAGATAAGTTTCATTTGCAGTACTGCATTGCACACTTTCATATTCGTAGACGGTGGCAATATAGAGTTATAGAGAGCAATTTGAATAAATGGGTTATCCGATGTTTAAGTAGTACATGTCCATTTCATCTGCAAGCCATTTGTTCGTCTCGTGACCGTGTTTGGCAGATATCGGTGTACGAGTATGGTCACACTTGTGACAATGTTCTTTTGACGGAAGGTCATCGGAATCTTTCGCGGAACTTTATTGCTTACGAAATGAAACCATTCATAAGAAATGACAATGGTAAGGTTAAATCATGTTGTAGTATATTGAAATAAAACATTTTTCATTTTTGTGTGTGAATATGCAGGCATCAAAGTTCAGACGGTGCAAACACACATAAATGTAAATTACAGGTTGAGTATCAAGTATGATCAGGCTTGGTACGCATTGCAACGTTGATTTGAGATGGTTTATGGTTCGTGGGAGTCTTCAATGAAAAAATTACCATCACTGTTTCAAGAGATGATTCAAATGAATGTAGGAACTATTGTAAGATGATATCTTTACGAAACAACAATGGGCTCTCCGAACTATATGATTCATTACGTGTTTTGGGCGTTTAGACCTAACATAGACGCTTATCGATTTTGTGATCCAGTTTTTTCTGTTGACGCCACCCACTTGTATTCAAGGTTTGTTTACCAAAAATTGTATTTATCACTGAAATCTTATTATTACTTATATTAACATATTTTAATAGGTATAATCATAAACTGCTTGTTGCCGTAGCACGGGATGGTGGGGGATATGTTATTCCTATGCCGTTCGCTCTAGTAGATAGTGAAAGTTGCAGAGCTTGAAAGTGGTTTTTACAAAACCTTGATCGTTTTGTTATTGGGGAACGTGAAATATGTGTCATCTCCGACAGAGCTGCCGGGATTTTGGAAGCAGTGAATGAGATGGAACAGTTTCAGAACGGCCACTTGCACCATCGTTGGTGCCTCCGACATTTTTGCTCCAATTTATACAGTGCATTCAAGAGCACAGAGTTAAAACGGATAGCGTATAGAGCAGGTGCATGGTCAAAGGGTTACAAAATGCACAATGACATGATGGAGATCCGGAGTATTAATCCAGATGCATGGAGCTGGCTCGAAGAGAAAGACAAAACGAAGTGGACTCTCATACACGATGATGGAAAACGATACGGAACTCTAACCACAAACCAGGTTGAAGCAATTAATGGAGCTTTAAAGACAGCACGTCGTCTACCAATTTGTAATATTGTGATGGCGACATTCTACCAGTCGAATGGAACATTCATGGAGCGAAGGAGAGAAATTGCCAGTATGACAACGAACATTGATGTTCTAACTTCTGCGGCACAAAAGTTCTACCGTCGGCACAAAAGCGGACTATCACGCTATAAAAATGTGGGACGTAGATCGGCAAGTAGCCGAAGTTGAGGTCGAAAGTGGAAGAAGTAATGGGTCATACATTCACACTGTTGATCTCCGGCGGCAGACGTGCACGTGTTCGAAATGACACACGTATCGGGTTCCTTGCTCTCATGCTATTAGAGCTGCCAAAAAAATTAGTAGAGAACCTGATGACATGATCATACGCAGCTCTACTTTGGATGTACTCAGATCAATGTACGAGAATGCTCTGTTGACCTCAAACGACCACCGAACTTCCTGCATAATTAACATGTTAAGGTTCCAAACAGTAAATTATTATGTATGAAATAATATAACAAATTATTGTTACCTCCACCCATAAAAATGAAAGCATCGAGGGTCGTACTGATCATCAACGAAACGACCCCTAAGTGAAGGGGTAATCGATGGTATTCTTGACCACGCCCAAATCTAAAAATATGATAATATTCAAAAATATTATATCAAAATATAGAAAGTTTTAAATGTAAAATATGTACCTGAACAAGGCGAAAAGCCCCACCTAATGTTACTCCACCGACCGCTCCCTTACATAACTCGCGATATAAATTTGCGAGTACAACAGAACCCCAACTCATCCCAGTGAATTCTTCCACATATTCAAAAATATCTAGCAACATCACTTTCGCTCGATCTCCACTTGTATCAGGTAACATAATTGTTACCACGATCAACAAACATATGGTGCGAGCTAGCTGAATAACCTCTTCATCGGATTGTAACGGTGATGTCAAGCGCTGAATCGCAAAGTCCCCTAAAGCTCGTATCAAGAAACAAGGGGGTCGAAAGTCATCGATCTGAGGAGTCCAACCAAAAGTGAATGTGCAAAACATAATCCACTCAGACACACTCCTACTGGTGCGTCTACCAGTGATAGCAACACCCCTAATCGGTATCCCCCATATAAGAGAAACATCTTGTAAAGTGATTGTTGCCTCGCCAGATGGTAGGAAAAATGTGTGTGTTTCTGGTCTCCATCGCTCGATAAGAGCGGCCAATAGATTAGTGTCCAATTTCATTCGTGTGGTCTTTAGAACGCCGTAGAACCCCCAGTCAATCAAATACTCGATTACTTGATTGTCCAATTGTCCCAACCTTCTCAGGTAATATTCTCCGTGCTTAAACTCTATTTTAGAACCAGGTTCGCCTCTCATAATACGACTGCTAATGTGTTGTTCTTGTCGATACAGTAAGCTGGTCGTAACTGCTGGGCGAGTGCGACGATGACGATCCATACCTACATCATAAACTAATTTTAATAAATAAAAAAACTACAAAAACATATATACAACAAATAAAATATACCTTAATAAAGATTAACGAATATTAAATAATTCAACAATATATTCAACAATAATTGAAACATATAACAAACACATAAATAAGCTAAAACTACAAAAACTTATCTACAAAAATTATTAATAAATAAGTAAATAAAACTACATAACATATCTATATAAATTAATTATACACTAATTCAACAATAATTGAAACATATAACAAACACATAAATAAGATAAAACTACAAAAACTTATCTACAAAAATTATTCATAAATAAGTAAATAAAACTACATAACATATCTATATAAATAAATTATACACTAATTCAACAATATGAATTTCAAATAATTCAACAATATATTCAACAATAATTGAAACATATAACAAACACATAAATAAGATAAAACTACAAAAACTTATTTACAAAAATTATTCATAAATAAGTAAATAAAACTACATAACATATCTATATAAATTAATTATACACTAATTCAACAATAATTGAAACATATAACAAACACATAAATAAGATAAAACTACAAAAACTTATCTACAAAAATGTTCATAAATAAGTAAATAAAACTACATAACATATCTATATAAATAAATTATACCTTAATTGACCCTTATGAATTTCAAATAATTTAACAATATATTCAAAAATAATTGAAACATATATCAAATAAATAATTAATTAATTTATAAATAAGTAAATAAAACTACATAACATGTATACAATTAATACATTATGTTTATTTGAGATTAACAAATATCAAATAATTCAACAATATATTCTACAATAATTGCAACATATAACTAATGAATAAATAAAACTATTATAGTATATCTATAAAAATAAATTATACTTTAATTGACATTTATGAATTTCAAATAATTTAACAATATATTCAACAATAATTGAAACATATATTAAATAAATAAATAATTTATAAATAAGTAAATAAAATTACATAACATGTATACAATTAATAAATTATGTTTAATTGAGATTAATAAATATCAAATAATTCAACAATATATTAAACATATAACAAATAAATAAATAAATAAAACTATCATAACATATCTATAAAAATAAATTATACTTTAATTACGATTAGTTGTCGTAAACAAGTGCTGCAAATGTGGTACAAAATGATACAAATGAGTGAAAGATTTATAGAGAAATTCTGGACGTCAGAACGCTTAAGCGTTCTGTGCAAAACGCTATAGCGTTCTCAGAACGATTAAGCGTTTTGTATGCAGCTTTAACTCGTTTCGAGAACGCTAATGACACCATATTACCAATCCATTTTTAAAATAGCATTAATTGGGAGAAAAAGCCTTTCTTGGCTTTCCTCAATTTTTACATATTTATTTTCTTATTTTTATTTTATTAGATAAAGTGATTATGCATCTGACAAATAGATCATGCTATGACCATAAAAAACTCCCTTTATTTTCCTATGTGTTTGTCCTTCCACACAAAAGTTTCTTATTTTTTTTTAGAAAATAGATCCCACAATATATATTGAAGTTATCAATAAATATAATGAAATATCTACTTCTACTTCATGACTCTTCTCTTATAGAACCACATATGTTTGGGTGTACTAGATGCAATATGTCTTTAACTCAAGTGATGCTTATAGGAAATGGAATTCTGGTTTGTTTGCCTTTTTGACAAAAATAGGAAGCTCAAGGACCATACTAATTTTCTGTAGTAGTTTGAGATTTTTCACTCCAAAATGTCCAGACCTTTTGTGCCATTTTTGAGTTTCTTCAATTGATGTGAAACTGGTTTCGTGATCATCAGAGTTGATTGTGAACAGATTATTGTCCAGCAAGGATGACAATATGTAAGATTTTATTAAGGACTTTCAATTTTACACTTAAGTCCATCAAAAGTGAGCTTAAACTTGTGTCGTAACAGTTGACCTAAACTCAATAAATTATTTTTCATTGCGTGAACATAAAGAACTTCATTTATGGATATTAGTCCAGCATTTCCATTCAAGGTAGTTGTGCCAATCCCTTTAACAAAAACAATATGTCCACTTGCAGATTTAACTTGTTTCCTTTGTGTGACATGTAGTTCATGAAATAGAATCTTATCATTACACATATGTTTCGAACATCCGCTGTCAATGATCCAACCTGTGTTTGAGTCAAAGCAGGTTAACAAACTGATTTCCAGATCATATCGTCGAAGAATGAAAATTCAGCTGTATTAGCGAGTTCTCCCCTTTTTGTTGTATGGCACACTTTGTCAATGTGTCTCAAGTTTCCGCACATGTTGCACTTTACCTCTGGTCTCCACCAACAAAAAGCAGTTTTGTGATTTGTTTTAGCATAGTAAGGACAAATCCCCAAGGTTTCACTTCTCTGTTTCCAGTTTGCATTTCCTTGACTATTTATGATATTTAATGGCTGATGCATTATTCCTTTCCCTTTGTTCATATTCACATAATTTGCTTATAATGTGTCTTGACTTGTAAGTGCAACTTCATTTTTCAACAATAGTTCTTCATCTTCACACTGTCGGATAGCTATCCTATTCTCAGATGATTGTAGTGCAGTTACAAAATCCATGAAGGTAATTTTTTATTCTTTGATTCCCATAATTTTCTTTAGCTTTTCACATTCCTGAATGACACACAATTTTACCTCAAATCTGTTTGCCAATCTCATGGAGGTCTTCTCAATGATATTTTCCTCTGAAAGATAACCTCCAAGTGCCCTGATTTCATTTACCATTTTGTTTTTGATATATATTTTCCTTATTTGATCTCCTCCTTCATATAAACTCTTCAACCAATCTCATATTGCTTTTGGTGATTGACAATTTGCAATTTTATCAAACATAGTATCCGTAAGGGCATCATGTAGTATTGTCATAGCTTTGTATTTAAGTAAAACATGGTCTTCATATAACTTCTTTTGTACTTCAATAGCATTGTCAGGAATGATCTCATATTCATCCTTTGCAACTACTTGCCACATATCCTTGACTTTGAAGTGTGTTGTAATCTTTATTGTCCATGAGAAATAATTTGTTCCATCCAGCAGAGGTGGACCTTGTATAGATTTGGAGGACGGCATCACATATCTGTGCCAAAGGAACTAATATCTAGGATGTAAAGGAGTTACCTTGATGTATAGCTCCGATACCATGATGAGATTTTAAGGAGAAGGATTCAGATAATAGCTTGCAAATATATGAAGTATGAATAGATAACAGAGGCAGCAGCAAGCACCAATAATTGTCAAAAGGAAAAACATAAGGTCTAAAACAGAGTTGCACCCTTCTATATGTGCAATTTAACAAAAGTGCTATAACGTTTTTCTTCAAAATAAAACAACTTCTCATCATTTATGTCTTCTTTTCTTCTAGATAGATCCCAAACGTAACAACCCTTCATCGTTCTTCCAGCAGCTCTTCAAAACCCAAGTGGTTGAGGAGTCCTTTAACTCCGCCATGTCGCAATATTTGTAACTCATTAACTCATTTCATAGTCACCTTCCCTCTTCCTTTTACCTTGTTCTGAAAATCAGAAATCAAATTTTCATCTTTCGTTCTAACTTTGGATCAAATTGAAGTGAATTCTTTATGGATTTATTATGTTTTTAATAAAGCCTAAGAGACGAAGATAGAGTCCATTGATTGAATCAAGTAAAAAACAGAGCTATTTTTATGCAGTATGTTAAGATCTCTTTTACTGTTATCTTTTGATTTCATCGTCTAAGTTGTTGCATTTTATATCTATTTATATTTATGTAACTCTACATTCAGTTTAACTTGAATTATCAGCCTTCTTTTTGTTCAAATATCTCTTGCTCATTTCTCTGCTATATATAATTCAACACCAACATCGTATTGAATTGATTTTTTTACTGCCCTGTTGCTTTCATTCAATTGGTATTAGAGAACAGGCTTAAAAGCATACTGCCTCACCACCTAAATCACCGCTGCCATATATCCAAACTCCATATGGATGCAACAGTTTCTTGTTCTGTTTCAAAATTCAATGGAGATGATTATCCAGTTTGGGCTCATCAAATGCAAGCACTTCTGGAGACCATCAAGTTATGGGATTCGATTCTTGATGACACACCTATTCCATTACATGTCACTGTCTCCACAAAAACTATAAACCGCTATGAAGAGTTACTTGCTCGTTGAGGACAAGCCAAGGTTACTATAACCTCTAGACTAGATCGAAGTATCATTCCAAAGATAATGTCATGCAAGTCTGCTAAAGAAATTTGGCTAAAACTCAGGTTGGAGTTTGAAGGTGATGAGACGACAAAAGAGTTAAAAATATCGTGTCTACGAAAAGAGTTTGATTTAATCAAAATGAACTCTTCAGAGACTATCAAACATTATGTGGATAGAGTCTATAATATTGTGAACCAACTTTCAATGTTGGAGATGTCAAATTTGAGTTTGTCGTCGCTACAAAGATCTTCAAACTGTATGGAGAATTTTTGAACCAAAAGTTAGTGCTCTCGAATGTTCTCCTGATTTCAGGCAACTCATTGTGGCCAAGGCAACTTGCTCTCTCCAAGCCCTAGAACACAGATACAAAGAAGAGAAAAATATCTTAGAATGCCTTATTTGCAAAAGTTGATACACGTACAAAACAACCAGTGGGATCCTCTATCTCTGAAGGCAAGACTCAAGAATTTAAAAGGAAAAAGAAGAAGAACAAGTTTCCCCTGTGGAATTTGCAAGAAAACTTCACATACAGAGAAAATTTGCTATTTTCGAGCGGATGCAAATTGTAAAGTGTTGTCATCAACAAGGACATGTGGATAGAGTATGCCCATCAAAAGATCTCAATCTCAAACTACTGGATCAACCATTGCTTTTTCTTCTGATACTTCATCAAACATAGATGAAAAGATTGAAAGGTTGTTTACATCCTTAGTCCAAATCAATGGGAACTAGATTTTTCCATTTAAGAGAAGGTTGATTGACTCTGGATGTTCTTCACAAATCAATGGTAGCAAAAAGATCTACATTTGAAGCCATTGATGAACTATTCTCGACTCAAGTAAAAACTGGCAATGGATCAATGATTGAGGCTAAAGGAAAATGAAGAGTACCTGTAAATACTCATGTTGGAAAGAAATTCATGGAAGATGTCTTATGGGTTCCAGAAGTTGACATAAATTTGTTAAGTGTCACACAACTGGTAAAAAATGCTATATCATCAGCTTTCAAAATGACATGTGCTCCATATTTTCCTCTAATAGTTTCTATTCTAGAAGTTTCGGGTCTTTATATGCTCAAATGGTAGTTGATTGAGGCTGACAAAGGTAACTCTTATGAATCAGCATTGGTTTCCTGTGATGTTGAACACTCGCATAAGTTACTTGGACATCCCAGCAACAAATCAATTTTAGTAGCATCCAGAAAACAGCTCATCAGAGGATTGCCGAGTAATATCAAAGGAGATCTACCACTATGCAACACTTGTGCTAATGGAAAACAAACAAAAAGATCATTCCCAATTGTATCAACATTCAGAGCAGCTTTCAAACTGCAATTAGTACACGCTGATGTATGTGGTCCCATAAAAATGGAGTCACTTGGTGGTAGCAGATATTTTCTTACATTTAGAGATGACATGACTCGATTTTGTTGGATTTACTTCTTGAAGTACAAGGATGATGCCTTTGAGAACTTCAGAAATTTCAGAAACTTAGTTGAGAATGAAACAAATCTGACCATCAAAGCTGTAAGAACTGATAACAGAGGAGAATTTTGATATAATATTTTTGAGACATTTCTTGCAGATCATGGAATTCTACATCAGAAAATAGCACCATTCACCATCTAAAAATGGTGTTGCTGAAGGAAGAATCGCACTTTGATGAATATGACAAGGTGCTTGCTTCTTGAGAAATGACTTCCAAGTGTGTTTTGGGCTGAAGCAGTTGCAACTGCCACATATTTGCAAAATAGATTATCGAGTAAAGCGATTGAATGAAACTTACCCTATAATCTCTGGATGAGTAAGCCTCCATAATGCAGCTATTTCAAAATTTTTTGCTGCATCACATACACATTAGTACCGCATGAAAAAAGGAATAAACTAGACGATAGATCTTCTGTAGGGATATTTGTTAGGTACTCTCAATAGACTAAGGGGTACAGGATTTACAATCCTCTTTCAGAGGAAATCTTTGTATCCAGGAGTGTGATTTTCATGAAAGTGATTCCTGGAACTCGTCTGAAGAGTTACTTGAATATAAAGTTGCCAACACTCATAAAGTCGGTATTGATCCTTCTAACTTCGATGTAGAAATCTTGGTCGAATGGTCTGGAGACCCTACTTCAAACTAGGGGTGTCAATGGGTAAGATAAATCGGGTAATCCAGTCCAACCCATCCATTTGGATCGGATTGCATTTTTTGGTTTGGATCCGGATTATAAGAACATGATCTATTTTGAATTTGGACCGGATACAGATTATTTACTAATATCCAACCCAATCCATTTCAACTAAGTAATTTAATTAATTATATATTATTAAAAAATTCATATGATCATTTAACCTATCCCATCAAAAAAGCCCATCAATAAAGCCTAAAATCCTCTTAATTGACCCAAAAATAATTAAATTGAAATAAACAGTCCATGCGGATTGCAACATTAACTCTTTTCTTTTTAAAAACCTCCTTTGCAACTTCCAGTGGCTCAAGCGCTACAATTACGATTTCTGGAAACTTTCAGTAACATTGTATCTTTAATTTTGTTATTCGAACGATCTTGAAGTAGTCTTGTTCTTGAGGCGTTAATTGATTATTTCGCCAAATTATTCTTGAAAATTTAGGGCTGTTGAAGCCTATTACGTTTCAATTCTTTGGCCTACATTGTGAATTGATTATGTGCTTAGTTTCGTAGCCTATGAGTTTGTTAATCGCTGTGATTATTATTGCTATTCTTGATTCATATTTGGTTGATTGAATAGACTATGAATCTTGCTTCTTGCGGTGACATTCTGTTTGAGTCTGTTACTTGCCATCTGGTCGTGCATTTCTTAGTTTGAACTTTGTGATTGCTCACTGGAAACAATTGCAGGGATACGTAACTAGGATAAAATGAGTGCAATGCTTTATGATAATGAAATTTAGACAAATGATGAATCAACAGTTCAAGAAACTAAAGAAAAAAGAAAAAAAAAGTTTCAATCTAAAATTTGGAAATATTATGATTTAGTCAATGAAAAAGGGAAAGATGTTAAAGCTAAATGCAAACAGTGTGGAATAATGTATCAGTCGATGGAAAATAGTGACACATGTAATTTGAGAAAACATTTTGAAAATGTCCTAGACGTCTTGTCAACGATGTTGGACAATTATTAATTGATCAGTCTCATAAATCGATTGTTGCAAGATCACAAATATTTAGTCAAGAAAGATATAGAGAATTGATGTCATCAGGAATACTTAAACATGATATTCCCTTTAATTTTGTAGAATATGAGAGCATACGAGATATTCACAAATATCTACAACCAGAAATGAAATCTATTAGTCGAAATACAGCTAGATATGATGTTATGAGTATGTTCAAGAAAGAAAATTGCAAAGTTTCTAATGAACTAAAATTATGTCCTGGGAGAATTTGTTTGACTAGTGTTTTATGGACGTCAATTGTTTGCGATGATTATTTGACTTTGACTGCATATTATATTGATTCTAATTGGAAAATGCAGAAATGAATTATCAACTATGCTTATATGCCTCCACTTCACACGAGATATTGTTTATCTGAGAAGGTATATAGTTTGCTTGCTAATTGGAGAATTGAAAAGAAAGTGTTTACAATGACTCTAGACAATGTCTCTGCAAATGATTGTTAGTTGGAGAATTAAGAACTAAATTAATTGTTGGGAAAAACACTATGGTTAGCAATGGTCAGTTTCTGCATTTTCGTTGTTGTGCGTATATTATTAATTTGATTGTTCAAGAAGGTTTGAAAGGTATTGATTGTTGTGTTCATAAAATTCGTGAATGTGTTAAGTATGTTAAAAGTTATGGAGGTAGGAAGAAGAGATTCACATAATGTGTTTCAATGTTTGATCTTGATTCAAAACGTATTTTGAGACAAGATGTGCCTACTAGGTGGAACTCTACATATTTGATGTTGTCATGTGCCTTATATTTCGGCACCGCCTTTGAACATTCGAGAATACTTGATGCAAATTTCACAGAATGCCCTGAACCCGATGAATGGGAAAAAGTACAAAAATATGTGAATTTCTTGAACTTTTTTACGAAATCACAAATAAGTTTTCTGGATCAAAGTCTCCAACTTCCCATTAACATTAACACAAGAAATGAACAGTGAAGATGAGTTCATGAAGAAAATGGCCAAACAAATGTATTCAAAGTTTGATAAGTATTGGAAAGATTGTCACACTATTTTGGGTATTGCTGTGGTATTTGATTCAAGATGCAAAATTCAATTTATTGAATGGTGTTATTCAAGATTTCATGGAGAGGGTTCGGAGCCTATAATAATACTACAAAAACTTCATTCAATTTATGAAGAATATGTCACAACTTATGACCGCTCTAAAGGTTTAGTAAGTGACAATACGTTATCTCAAAGTGAATACCCAACGAATTTTGGTTCTAAACACTCTAATAAATTTGAAGTAAAGTCTATATATTCATTCTTATTTTATAATTTATTAATCATGTATAGTTCTGACATTTTTTCTTATATTAAGGAATTTGATTCTTATGATGCCAATGAATCTAATAAAGTGAATAGAAAAACTGACCTTGAGCTATATCTATATGAGCCAATAGTAGATAGATCCATTGATATTTATTTGTTGAATTTCTGAAAAGCTTATAAAATCATGTATCCAAAACTTGCTTACATGACAAGGGATATATTATCTATTCCAGTTTCTACAGTTACCTAAGAGTCTGCTTTTAGTATGAGATGAAGAATATTAGATGAATATTGTAGTACAATGAACGCGAGTGCTCTTGAAGCATTAGTTTGTTGTAAATATTGGTTGAACTATTCATGTATTAAATATTAATTATTATGTATATTATTTATTTGATTTCATTTCAAATTTCAAACTTTTCAATCTATATATCTTTTTTACACATATTCGGCTAAGAATGAGCATGATTTTATTAGAGTGGATTTTGCTACTGATGACATTACAGAGTAAAATATTGTGATCAAAGAATAGTATTTTCTAAATCTTATTAAAATTTTATTGTAACATGCATTATTATAATAACTTGATAATTGCATTTATTTATTTTGTAACAAATGATATACAATTCAATCTAGTAATATTGATTATATTTTGTAATTACGTACAATATCTTTATTGTTCATTTTTTGTTTGTTTAATATTTATAATATTATCAATTTATAATTTTTTAATAATATTAGTAAGTTTCAAAAAATTTCTTAATTGCTCAATTTTTTTACATACAATTAAATTATTTATGGTAAATTTTGGATCATTTGGATGGATTCGGATTTTAACGAATCCATCGGATTGGATTTGGATTTGTCAAAAAAATATTTTTGGATTTCGGATCGGATTTGGTTTCATTTTATTTTTTTGGATTGGTTTCGGATTTGATTAAATCCAATCCAATCCATTGACACCCCCTACTTCAAACCATGATATATTACCAAGATCAAATGGAAATTTGGAAGATGAGTCTACAGATTCAACTGATCCAAATTTGAACTTTGGTCAAAATTATTTCTCTGATGATTCACCACCACACAAAAGCTGATTGTTATTTGAAATCTATCAGAATGCTAATTTAGCTGTGCATGAAATGGAACCAAAGACAATCTCTGAAGCACTCTTGGTTCCTCACTGGAAAGCTGCTGTGATCGAAGAACTTCGTATGATTGAAAAGCACAAGACATGGACTCTTGTCAACAAACCATGTGAAGGAAATGTAGTAGGCTTAAAATGGGTCTTCAAAGTTAAAACGAACCCCGATGGATCAGTACTAAAATTTAAAGCAAGACTAGTCGTAAAAGGATTTTCTTAGGAGTTTGGAGTTGATTACTTCGACACTTTTTCGCCTATTACCATATTTGATACAATAAGATTGATCTTGTCCATATCAGCTCAAAATATGTGGCTTTTATATCAAATGAATGTTAAATCAACATTTCTAAATGATGATTTAAAAGAAAAGATTTATGTTCATCAACCTCCTGGGTTTGAAACATCATAAACGAAAGTACTTCTTTTATCTAAAGCTCTATATTGTCTTAAACATGCACCAAAGACATGGTATTCAAAATTGGAAGAAGCTCTGATTGAGTATGGATTTAGAAAAAGTCACAATGAAGCCACATTGTTTGTCAAACATTTTGGAAATGAAGTTGTGATTACAGTTATCTATGTTGATGATATACTCATAACGGGAGACAATATTTTTTTGGTGAGTAACTTTAAGTCTTTCATGAGTTCTAAGTTTGAAATGACTGATTTAGGCACTATGAATTGCTTTCTTGTATGGAAATCAACCAAAGTGAGTATGGAATTTTTGTGACGCAAGCAAAGTATATTGAAAACATGTTAAGCAAATTTGGTTTTCTTAACTGCACTTGTCTAGCAACAACTCTTATCACAGGAACAAAGGCACAAGATTTCTTGAAAACAGGGAGTCCTCCAGTCGATTCAAATATTTTCAGATCAATTGTGGGAAGTCTTCTTTACAAATACGAGACCAGATCTTATGCAGACAATTGGACTTATTGCTAGGTATATGCGTAAGCCTAATGAAGTACTACTTACATGTGCCAAAAGAATACTTCGCTATGTTGCTGGAACTCAAAATTATGGACTATTTTATAGCAGCTAAGAAAATATTTTATTGTCCGGGTATGTTGATTCTGATTTTGCAGGATCAGCAGATTATAAAAGCACTTCAAGTTACATGTACTCTCTTGGAACTAATGTAGTTAGTTGGTGCTCAAAAAAACAAAGTGTAGNATACCATAAACAAATAGAAATGAACATGATTACCCTTTCCCCTATGACGTGCAGCCCTTTTTCTCGGGAGAAATCCAAGAGAACCATGCCTAGGGTGCTCAAATTTCCTGTGAGACATATTCTTCCAGCTCCAATCTGATCCAAAAAAAAAATTAATCAAATACAGTTCAGCCACACAGATCACTGAAAAAAATACAAAAATGTATATCTGATTTCAAGAGATATAACCGTGAGAAGTCGCTTCTTCAGCGGCGTCTAGCCTTAGCCGAACAGAGTGAAAACCTAGTTCGATATATAAACAATAACGGGCCAGGCGTCAATTATAAAAGCCCTTCTAATATTCTTCCTTTAGCCCAACTATCAAAATTGTACCTAAAATATATGACTCTTAGGCCAATCTGTGGCCCGAGAAAACCTTTCAACGTCTCCGTTATGTCTGGGAGGCCTAGCCCGTCATGTTTGACTGCGGGCCTAAGTGTTCCAACGGACAAAATTATTTTATTTTACTGATGATATGGTTTCTAGTTTGTTTTGAAATCAATTTAAAATTGTGGTATGGGCGGTATGATATAAAAATCATGATTTTTTATGATATATAAAATATAAAATTAATTACGATATGATAATCGTTAAAAAATCACTCATAATATCATAATTTTATCAAAAATATTTCAAAATTCACGACTATCATATCTTACCACACTTTATAACAACTCACATCACTACATCTAACTTTTAAAAAATTGAATCAAACAAACATGATATTATGAAAATGTTCTTCAATTTGTTCGGTCAATTAGCATCTCAAATTGTTTTCTTGGTCGAGACCATTGTTTTCAAACTCAACCCAGTTCGTCTGGGTTGGGTAGTTGGCCCGTCACCCGGCCGATTGGGTGGGCGGGTTGATGGGTCGGAATTTTTTTAAAAAAATAATATTTTTTTTATAATTTTATTTTAAAAAAATCAAAAATATATTTTTTAATAAAAATAAATAAATTTAATAACATTTTAATACGGTTCGATAACGATTTGACAACCGTTCAGTGACCCATTAAAATTTCTGATTCACGGACCGAATCGTATTTAAAAACAATGGTCGAGAGAAGCCATCTTCTTCTTAGATCAGATAGCAAATCTTGTTCACTAGAGTGTTTTCCCCCAAGTTTATGATTATGAAAATGACCAAATTACCCATGTGTCAGAAAAGTAAAAAAAAGGAATTGAGAAACACAAAAGGTGTGTTCTGCACACATATTGAAAATCTGTTTTTTTAGAATGAGAAAGAAAATGAAGTTGAAAAAGAGAATCTAAAATGAGTAAACTGTTCTGTGTAGTTATTTATTTGATAAAGAGAATTTAAAATGAAGTAGTGTTCTGAGGTATAAGAATCTTTATGTTTATTAAAAATAAGAAATGACAATTTTATCCTATGAACTATAAATGATGTTTAAAATTCATCATATTACATATTACACAATAAATATTCTTAATTTATATAACATAAAACTAATAACATCCATATTACAATCAAATTAAATTAAAACACAATTGAAATACGACAATTGATTCAAGCAATATTATTTCTTGATACTCTTGATCTTCCCCGATGAGCACGCCACAAATCGTTACAAATACTAT
>RWGZ01000943.1:238175-311589 GCA_009725065.1 Utricularia reniformis
AGGCTCACGTTTTCCACGCTTCGGGCCTCCACACGTTTACCACGCTTCGGACCCGATCACGCAGACCACGCCTCGGTCCCAACCTCGTTTTACATCCCGCGATAACAACTTCTAACAAACCTGTCAGAGGCGGTTACAGAGCGTGATCCACACACGCCGTAAACTCTATAAATACAAGGCGCGACGACGGAAATTGCAGGACCTTTTGGATGCGTAAGAACAGGCCTATACCCTGCCGGAGTTCTTACTGCTTTCTTTTCCTTGTCATTTTCATTAAGCCTCTGTTGTATTCATTACGGATTATTTGATTAAGTGAATAGGCTAAGAGTATAATCTACTCTTAGTCAAGTGGTTTTCACCCCAATTCCTAGGGTTTCCACTATACATCGCTGTGCCATCGTCATTTCCAGTTTTTAATCGTCTTCCACAACAAAAATAAATTAGAACCGAGTTCGTTTGCTAAACGAACCGGACGACTGTTGGTACCCCCTAAAAAGGGACGAAACGGGCATGTGTGAGTGACACATGCCCGTTTCATCTACGAGCCATTTGTGCGGCTCGTGATCGAGTTTGGCAAATTTCTGTTTACGACTACGGGCACACATGTGACAACGTTCTACTGGAGGAAGGTCATAGGAACCTGTCTCTGAATTTTATTGCTTATGAGATGAAACTATTCATTAGGAATGATAACGGTACGATGGTTTATCGGTTTTAATTGTTTTACTTAACATTTCTAAGATTTTTTTATATTGTCTCATAGACATTAAAGTGCAAACGGTGCGGACACATATTAGCGTGAATTATAGGTTGTCAATAAAGTACTAGCAGGCTTGGTACGCTTTGCAGCGTGGCTTCGAAATGGTTTACGGCTCATGGGAATCTTCGATGAAGAAATTGCCGTCGTTGTTTCATGAGTTGATTGCTATGAATGATGGTACTATTGTCCGATGGAACCTATACGAGACAACGCTTGGCTCCCCAAACTACATGATTCACTATGTGTTTTGGTCTTTTAGAGGCAGCATACACGCTTATCAGTTCTGTGATCCGGTTCTTTCTATTGATGAAACCCACTTGTACTCCAGGTATGCGTAACTTGGTCATTTAAGTGTTATGGTCATAGGTGTTCGTTGGAATAATTAAAGGAATATTATTTATCCTGGCATGTATAACCATAAATTGCTTGTGGTTGTTGGACGCGATGGTGGAGGTCATGTAATCCCTGTTGCATTCACTTTGGTAGATTCTGAAAGTTGCAGAGCTTGGAAATAGTTTTAGGAACACCTCGATCGTTATGTAATTGGAGATCGCGAAACATGTGTCATCTCCGATAGAGCTGCGGGTATTTTGGAAGTAGTGAATGAGTTGGAAGCTTTCCAAAATGGACACTTACACCATCGATGGTGTCTTCGACATTTTTGCTCCAACTTATATAGTGCATTCAAGAGCACCGAGTTAAAAACAATTGTGTACAGAGCAGGAGCGCGGTCAAGGAGTATAAACGGCAACACGACATGATGGAGATACAGAATATAAACCATGATGCATGGGAATGGTTAGAAGCGAAGGATAAAATGAAGTGGACGCTGACCCACGACTTGGGGAAGCGGTATGGAACGCTAACAACTAATCAGGTAGAAGCGATTAATGGAGCTTTGAAGGCTGCTCGTCGGCTACCTATTTGTAAGATTGTGATGGCCACCTTCTATCAAGCGAACCAAACATTTATCCAACGGAGGCGTGAAATTGCTGGCATGGTGAGGAACGCGGATGTGCTCACGACTGCAGCACAAAACTTCTACCGTCGGATAAAGAGAAAAGCTGACCACCACACCATAAAAATGTGGGACAGTGATCGGCTCGTAGCCGAAATTGAGATGGAAAGTGGAAGAAGCAGTGCCTCATACGTATACACTGTTGACCTGCAAAGACAGGCATGCACATGTTCGAAATGACACACTTACAGGGTTCCTTGTTCACACGCGATTAGAGCTGCAAAAAGAATTCGTTGTGAACCTGATAATATGTTCATACGCAACTCGACCCTTGATGTTCTTAGAGCTACGTATGAGCATCCGCTCGTAAACTCTTTACGGCCTGAGTACGCGTGGACTAACCCTGGATGGATTCTATGGCATGATCATTCCCGTTCAAAAAAGAGAAGAGCTAGACGAAGACGAACAACAAGAATACAAACTGACATGGATCTCGATAATTAAACATTTATTTATACTTGTGAAAAAACATCATATAAATATTAAATTCATAAACAACATATCTCTAAACATATTAAACAACAATATTAACAACTAAACATCATATAAATATTAAATTCCTAAACAACATATCTCTAAACATATTAAACAACAATATTAACAACTATACATCATATAAATATTAAATTCCTAAACAACATATGTCTATTAACAACTAAACATCATATAAATATTAAATTCCTAAACAACATATCTCATATAAATATTAAAATCATATACAACATATCTCTGAACATATTAAACAACAATATTAACAACTAAACATCATATAAATATTAAATTCCTAAACAAAATATGTTTATTAACAACCAAACATCATATAAATATTAAAATCATATACAACATATCTCTAAACATATTAAACAACAATGTTAACAACTAAACATCATATAAATATTAAATTCCTAAACAACATATATAATATTAACAACTGAATATCATATAAACATTAAATTACTAAACAAAATATTTCTAAACAACAATTCAAATACTACACAACTAAAATTTATAAATAATACAAAAATAAATTATACCTTTAACCATTTTAAAGAAGAGAGAATAAAGTGGAAAATATTGAAGAGGTGTGCAAAAAATTGAATGGATGTAAGGGTATTTATAGGAAAAATTTTAATTTTTTTATTTAATATTTTAAAAATAAAAATAAAAACACAAATCGCGGCGGCGATTTGTTCCCGTGGCCGCGATTCGTATGAAACGCGTCCGACACCACGACACGCGGCCGCGATACGTATCTGTATACGTCACTAAAAAAAATACCCCCTTTTTAAGCATTATTTCACCGAAAAAGTCCCCATCTTTTATTAGGCTATTGCAGTTAGATTCACTTTTATTGGTGGTGGGCCGTATCTTCAATCGGCTCGCCCCATTAGCTCCTTCGCTGAAAATGCACTGGACAAAGTTTTGGGCCTGCAAACAAAAGGAAGAAATCAGCGTCCCTCATAACCCGAGTTTGTGCCTATGATGTTTGGAGTCGTCTAAACGGATTCGCCGAAACTCAAAAGCGGAAATTTTAGAAGAATCAGATTTTCGAAACGACTCATAAACCACTATTTTATAAATATAATTATATAAATTATAATGATAATCATTATTTTAAACATGAAAATTGAAATAGAACATTTTAAAATCTCATCAATCTTATGTTTATAAAAACTATTATCTATTAATAATCAACAACATTTAAAAATAAATTGTCAAAGATGTTTTATGAAATGAAGTGATCAATCTTATTTCTTAATGCAATTTGTGAAGGCTGCATGTTTGGAAAGCAACCAATGTCTGAAATTCCTAAAATTGCTGAAAGAAGAGCAACACAAGTATTGGAATTGGTTCATAGTGATGTGTGTGAAGCAATATGTTGGGAAAATTCTCTCTTCCCGGAGAAGAAAAGAATTCCCGTTATCCGGGGTCTCCCGTTATCCGAGGTCGGATCGAATTAATATGATGAGAACCGAATGAAAATGAAGAAAGGTAAAAGACACAAAATTTACTGTGGAAACCCAAAACCGAGAAGACCACATAACCGATAAACATCGGTCGTGAACTCACTATCAAAAGAAGAATAGAATTGATTGATTACAATTGTCTTCATGAGACCTCTATTTATAGAGTCCAACTAGGATCTAATATAAGAAATATTCTACAGAATATCCGACAATATTCTATTTCTATATCTTTGACCGCATCTTCTATATATATATAATAAGATATATTTGCATATATTCTTCTATATATATCTCTAGAATATATCTTCATATTTTCTTCCATATATATATAACCAACAAGATATATCTCAATATCTTCTTCAATATATGCAACCAATAAGATATATATCAATATCTTATTCTATATATTTAATGTGTCAATTAAGGAAAGATATTTCCCCTCGATACTCTCGAATCCCGATCTAAGTCTAATCCGACCTCTGTCCAATAGACTCATCACAATCGTCCGATCGATATCCTTAATAGATCCTAGATCCATCAAGTCAATCAACATCACCGCTTCATGTTAGGTTTCCCCGGTCGGTCTTTCACCATCGAACCATTCGACTATCACCAAACCTCCATTCCTAACAATCTAGCACTTGGAACTGGGTGATCTTTCATTCTTCTTAAGTAGTCCACCCAACACTTATGCACCGACACGATGCCCTCTGAGAGTTGAACAACTCTCGCCTCCAACTTTCGAGGTTAGTGCTCACCCTCAAAAGTCCCCGTTAGCCAAATCACCTGGTGAACCAAGTTAGGGCATGCCCCAGCCCTAACTTAACCGAAGTGACAAAACTTGTCAACTTCCCCAAAACCGAAGTCTTGGCCTCCTAGGACACTTTCTCGTCCTTCAGGGCAAACTCCCACTCCTCGGAAGCTTTCCTCGCCCTCCATTGCCTAACCGCAGAAGCTAACGATTCCCCTGTATTCCGATCTGCCGTCTGATTGACCATACCCGGATCCGTTTCCGACCGATCAACCTTGCTATCACCGATCTCCTCATCGATTGATTTTCCCGAAGGCCTCTCCGACCGATCCACCTTTACGGTGTTCCACTCCCACTCGACAATGCCGGTTTCACTACATCTTCACCCTTGTGTCGATTTCAACGTGTCCTCGTTTAGTCTTACGTTTTGTGATATCCGGTCGATCCGCTATGGATCCAACACCCATATACACACTTCGAGACTTAACTCCCCTGGCCACGATCATCGATCCCTTCGACACTTTGCAACATCCGCCCCCAAAAGTATTTCGATACCCCTTTGCGTCAAGGTGGCCCACCAAAATCAAATTCTTCTTAAGACCGGGAATATACATTACATCCTCTAACAACCAACTATGACCGTTAGATGTGATCGGTATGTCTCCCCGACCTGTAATTCTCAGCGCCTTCCCGTCCACCAAGTAGACTTTTCCATGATTTCCTCCCGCAAAATTAACGAATATACTTTTATCGGATGAAATGTGAAATGATGCTCCCGAGTCAAATACTCATGACTCAATCGAACTCTCAATGCACACAACTAGTGCATCGTCCGTCTCGGCAATCGACGCCGATACATCCCTTCTTTTCTCCTTGCACTCTCGCTTCAAGTGCCCCCTCTTTCCGCAATTCCAACACTCCGGTTCGCCACGTGACTTAGACTTCACCCGAGTCTTTCCCTTCGACCGATCATCCAGATCGTCATCGCCATCACGTCCTCCCTTTCCCCATCGGTTATTATACCGACCCGACTCTGTTGCCAAAGCAGCAGGGTCATTGCATTCCCGACTGGATCTCTGCACTTCCTCGCTGATCAACCGATCTCGCACGTCGATAAACTTTAACTTACCCGGTTGGCAACTGATCACGTCGACCGTGGTCCCCCAACTGTCCGGTAATGTTCCAAGTAAAAGAACGGCTAATTGGTCATCCTTAATTTCATGCTCCATCGATGCAAGTTGTCCTGCAAGATTATTGAACTCGTTCAAGTGTTTGGAAACTGAACCACCTTCGGCCATCTTAAAGGTGTAAAGTTTCTTTGCAAGGTGCACTAAATTTGTTGATGTCGGCTTTGCGTACATATCCTCAATCGCCTTCATCATCCCGTACGTAGTCGGTTTTATCGAAAATGTTAGAGGCAACGTTTCTCGTTAAAGTCTCCACCACGAACCCGAGAGCCTTTTCATCGATTCTCGACCACTCGGCATCCTCCATCTCTTTCGGTTTATCCTTTTTCAGAGCCGCTCCGAGATCATGCCGTCGTAGAGTTCCTTCAATCTGCATCTTCCAATACCGATAGTCGTCGCCATCAAATATCTTCGAGATAACTCGGTATTCCCCCATTGCCACGATCCGTCACAACCTACCCCACGGGACAACCCCACAGCCACCACCAATTGTTGGGAAAACTCCCTCTTCCCGGAGAAGAAAAGAATTCTCGTTATCCGGGGTCGGATTGAATTAATATGATGAGAACCGAATGTAAATGAAGAAAGGTAAAAGACACAAGATTTACTGTGGAAACCCAAAACCGGGAAAACCACATAACCGATAAACCTCGGTCGTGAACTCACTATCACAAGAAGAATCGAATTGATTGATTACAATTGTCTTCATGAGACCTCTATTTATAGAGTCCAACTAGGATCTAATCTAGAAATATTCTACACAATATTCTACAATATTCTCTTTCTATATCTTTGACCGCATCTTCCATATATATATTACAAGATATATTTGCATATATTCTTCCATATATATCTCTAGAATATATCTTCATATTTTCTTCCATATATATCGCCATTAGAATATATCTTCATATCTTCTTCCATATATATATAACCAACAAGATATATCTCAATATCTTCTTCAATATATGCAACCAATAAGATATATTTCAATATCTTATTCTATATATTTAATGCGTCAATTAAGGAAAGATATTTCCCTCGATACTCTCGAATCCCGATCCAAGTCTAATCCAACCACTATCAAATAGACTCATCACAATCGTCCGATTGATATCCTTAATAGTATCCGAAGTACAACTGGCTTCACTTTCTTTATGGGAGGAAGTGCGATAATATGGTGCTCAAAGAAACAACCCATTGTCACACTCTCCTCGTGTGAGGCTGAATATGTAGCAGCCAATGCATGTGTTTTCCATGCAGTGTGGCTTATCTTTGTGTTGGAAAGACTTGGAATTTATGTCAAGGATCCCATCAAGATTCACGTTGATAATAAATCGACCATTGCTCTTGGAAGGAACCCTGTATTCCATGCTCGAAGTAAGCACATCAACACAAGATTTCACTTTATTAGGGAATGCGTACGTGAAGCATTTGTTGAATTGGTCTATTGCAAAAGTGAGGAGCAAATAGCAGATATCTTTACAAAACCCCTCAAGGTTCAACTCTTCCAACAACTAAGGGATGCACTTGGAGTCACAAAACTTGCTTGCTTACGGGGGAATGTTGGATGCCATGGTGGATGATGACTAAGCAAGCAAGTATGGTTGAAAGGTTGTGTTACTTCAAACAAGTTGGTTAGGAAATAACTACTCGGAAGTTATGTATGGATAAGTATAAATAAGTATTATAAATATAGAGTTTGTAATAACAGTTTGATGTGTGAAAAGTATGAATAAAAGTTTACGTTGCAATGATGAATCTCTTGTTTACACTTTGTGTTTCATTTAAATCCTTTTGATCCTTAGAATAAAAGGATTAAAGCCCTCCAACATACTTTTCCCCAAAGCCATGAGTTGCTCGATCACGAACTCAGCATACTGTCCCGACGGTTGAATTTCATTGAACGGAGCATGGAAATCATTTCTCGTCAGCTTAAACCCAGGAAAATCCAGTATCGGAAAATACTCGTCCGACGAAACCGTAGCCGCATGAGGCTTCTTCCTACCCAAAATTTCATACATGGTAGCTGCAAAGATTCCATACCCAGAGAAAACATATCTCGGAATACCAAACTTTTCCGATGACTTCAACGTCCACCCAAGAAACATATCAGAGATCATAGCAGTCACCGGCGGTAAGAGATTCTCCAGTGCATCTTCAAAGCTTTTCTCCATCAAATTCGTGGCTCTAGCGAAAGGTATATAAAGCGATGCCGCTTGTTTGCATTCTCTACACCTACATATACTCCTATATTTTGAGGAAACGGAAGCTCGACGACATTAATTCCCGTATCCTTGACAGAATTCCAAACATCTGCGGCGTTCCCTGCGGTGGTTATCATAGGGACTGTAATAGAACGGCGGCGGAGGAGCCGGCCGAGGTAGAGGTATGGGATTATGTGACCTTGAGCAAGGAAAGGGAAGAGGATTAAGTGAAGACTTTGAGTTTGGCCTTCCTCAAAACCCTTGATCACTTGCAGTTGAAGCTTTAGTTTTCTTGGTACAAGAGAATGAAAGTATGTCTAATTTCGATTTATAGGCCTTGTACTAACAACCATGATGGTTTGAATTGCACGTGGTTTGATGTGCAACCACAATCTTATTGTCTTTATTTTCACGAAAAAAATTTTCGGGAAAAAAATTCTGGTTTGTTTGCCTTTCTGATAATAATAGGAAACCCAAGAACCATACTATTTTTCTGTAGTAGTTTGAGATTTTTCACTCCAAAATGTCTGAACCTTTTGTGCCATTTTTGAGTTTCTTCAATTGATGTGAAACTGGTTTCATGATCATCATAGTTGATTGTGAACAGATTATTGTCCAGCAAGGATGACAATATGTAAGATTTTGTTAAGGACTTTCAATTTTACACTTAAGTCTATCAAAAGTGAGCTTAAACTTGTGTCGTAGCAGTTGTCCCAAACTCAATAAATTATGTTTCATTGCGTGAGCATAAAGAACTTCATTTATGGATATTGGTCTAGCATTACCATTCAAGGTAGTTGTGCCAATCCCTTCAACAAAAACAATATGTCCACTTGCAGATTTAACTGGTTTCCTTTGTGTGACTTGTAGTTCAACAAATAGAATCTTATCATTGCACATATGTTTTGAACATCCGCTGTCAAGGATCCAACCTGTGTTTGAGTCAATGCAGGTTAACAAACTGATTTCCAGATCAACCATATCGTCGAAGAATGAAAATTAAGCTGTATTAGCGATATATCCCCTTTTGATGTAGGGCACACTTTGTCAATCTGTCCCAAGTTTCCGCACATGTTGGACTTTACATATGATCTCCACCAACAAAAATCAGTTTTGTGATTTGTTTTAGCACAGTGAGGACAAATCCCCAAGGTTTCACTTCTCAGTTTCTAGTTTGCATTTCCTGGACTATTTATGATATTTAATGGCTGATGCATTATTCCTTTCCCTTTGTTCATATTCACATAATTTGCTTATAATGTGTCTTGACTTGTAAGTGGAACTTCATTTTTCAGCAATAGTTCTTCATCTTCACACGGTCGGATAGCTATCCTCTTCTAAGATGATTGTAGTGCAGTTATAAAATCATGAAGGTAATTTTTTATTCTTTGATTCCCATAATTTTCTTTAGTTTTTCACATTCCTGAATGACACACAATTTTGCCTCAAATCTGTTTCCCAATGTCATGGAGGTCTTCTCAATGATATTTTCGTCTGAATGATAACCTCCAAGTGCCCCGATTTCATTTACCATTTTGATTGTTCTATCATATTATTATTGGAAAGTTTCTTTATGATGCATTCTGTTTACTTCAAAATCAACCATCTTGTTTCTTATATGTATTTTCCTTATTTGATCTCATCCTTCATATAAACTCTTCAACCGATCTCAAATTGCATTTGGTGATTGGCAATTTACAATTTTATCAAACATAGTATCCGTAAAGGCATCATGTAGTATTGTCATAGCTTTGTATTTGAATAAAGCATGGTCTTCATATAACTTCTTTTGTACTTCAATAGCATTGTGAGGAATGATCTCATATTCATCCTTTGTAACTACTTGACACAGATCCTTGACTTTGAAGTGTGTTGTAATCTTTATTGTCCATGAGAAATAATTTGTTCCATCCAGCAGAGGTGGACCTTGTATAGATTTGGAGAACGTCATCACATATCTGTGCCAAAGGAACTAATATCTAGGATGTAAAGGAGTTACCTTGATGTATAGCTCCGATACCATGATGAGATTTTAAGGAGAAGGATTCAGATTATAGCTTACAAATATATGAAGTATGAATACATAATAGAGGCAGCCACAAGCACCAATAATTGTCAAAAGGAAAAACATAAGGTCTAAAACAGAGTTGCACCCTTTTATATGTGCAATTTAACAAAAGTGCTATAACGTTTTTCTTCAAAATAAAACAACTTCTCATCATTTATGTCTTCTTTTCTTCTAGATAGATCCCAACCGTAACAACCCTTCATCGTTCTTCCAGCAGCTCTTCAACACCGCAGTGGCTGAGGAGTCCTTTAACTCCGCCATGTCGCAATATCTGTAACTCATTAACTCATTTCATAGTCACATTCCCTCTTCCTTTTACCTTGTTCTGAAAATCAGAAATCAAATTTTCATCTTTCGTTCTTACTTTGGATCAAATTGAAGTGAATTTTTTATGGATTTATTATGTTTTTAATAAAGCCTAAGAGACGAAGATAGAGTCCATTGATTGAATCTAAGTAAAAAACGGAGATATTTTTATGCAATATGTTAAGATCTCTTTTACTGTTATCTTTTGATTTCATCGTCTAAGTTGTTGCATTTTTTATCTATTTATATTGTTGTAACTCTACATTCAGTTTAACTTGAATTATCAGCCTTCTTCTTGTTCAAATAACTCTTGCTCATTTCTCTGCTATATATAATTCAACACCAACATCGTATTGAATTGATTTTATTACTGTCTTGTTGCTTTCATTCAATTGGTATTAGAGAACAGGCTTAAAAGCAGACTACCTCACCACCTAAATCACCGCTGCCATAAATCCGAACTCCATATAGATGCAACAATTTTTTGTTCTGTTTCAAAATTCAATGGAGATGATTATCCAGTTTGGGCTCATCAAATGCAAGCACTTCTGGAGACCATCAAGTTATGGGATTCGATTCTTGATGACACACCTATTCCATTACATGTCACCGTCTCCACAACAACTATAAACTGCTATGAAGAGTTACTTGCTCGTCGCGGACAAGCCAAGGTTACTATAACCTCTAGACTAGATCGCAGTATCATTCCAAAGATAATGTCATGCAAGTCTGCTAAAGAAATTTGGCTAAAACTCAGGTTGGAGTTTGAAGGTGATGAGACGATAAAAGAGTTAAAAATATCGTGTCTACGGCAAGAGTTTGATTTAATCAAAATGAACTCTTCAGAGACTATCAAACATTATGTGGATAGAGTCTATAATATTGTGAACCAACTTTCAATATTGGAGATGTCAAATTTAAGTTTGTCGTCGCTACAAAGATCTTCAAACTGTACGGAGAATTTTTGAACCAAAAGTTAGTGCTCTCGAATGTGCTCCTGATTTCAGACATCTCATTGTGGCCAAGGCAACTTGCTCTCTCCAAGCCCTAGAACACAGATACAAAGAAGAGAAAAATATCTTAAAATGCCTTATTTGCAATAGTTGATACACGTACAAAACAACCAGTGGGATCCTCTATCTCTGAAGGCAAAACTCAAGAATTTAAAAGGGAAAAGAAGAAGAACAAGTTCCCCCCTGTGGAATTTGCAAGAAAACTTCACATACAGAGAAATTTTGCTATTTTCGACCGGATGCAAATTGTAAAGGGTTGTCATCAACAAGGACATGTGGATAGAGTATGCCCAACAAAAGATCTCAATCTCAAACTACAGGATCAGCCATTGCTTTTTCTTCTGATACTTCATCAGACATAGAGGAAAAGATTGAAAGGTTGTTTACATCCTTAGTCCAAATCAATGGGAACTAGAATTTTCCATTTAAGAGATGGTTGATTGATTCTGGATGTTCTTCACAAATCAATGGTAGCAAAAAGATCTACATTTGAAGCCATTGATGAACTATTCTACACTCAAGTAAAAATTGCCAATGGATCAATGATTGAGGCTAAAGGAAAATGAAGAGTAGCGGTAAATACTCATGTTGGAAAGAAATGCATCGAAGATGTCTTATGGTTTCCAGAAGTTGACATAAATCTGTTAAGTGTCACACAACTGGTAAAAAAGGCTATATCATCAGCTTTCAAAATGACATGTGCTCCATATTTTCCTCTAATAGTTTCTATTCTAGAAGTTTCAGGTCTTTATATGCTCAATTGGTAGTTGATTGAGGATGAACAAGGTAACTCTTATGAATCAACATTGGTTTCCTATGATGTTGAACACTGGCATAAGTTACTTGGACATCCCAGCAACAAATCAATTTTAGCAGCATCCAGAAAGCAGCTCATCAGAGGATTGTCGAGTAATATCAAAGGAGATCTACCACTATGCAACACTTGTGCTAAAGGAAAACAAAAAAAGATCATTCCCAACTATATCAACATTCAGAGCAGCAATCAAACTTCAATTAGTACACGCTGATGTATGTGGTCCCAAAAAAATGGAGTCACTTGGTGGTAGCAGATATTTTCTTACATTTAGAGACGACATGACTCGATTTTGTTGGATTTACTTCTTGAAGAACAAGGATGCCGCCTTTGAGAACTTTAGAAATTTCTGAAACTTAGTTGAGAATGAAACAAATCTGCCATCAAAGTTGTAAGAACTGATAACGGAGGAGAATTTTGATATAATATTTTTGTGACATTTCTTGCAGATCATGGAATTCTACATCAGAAAATAGCACCATTCACCATTTAAAAATGGTGTTTTTGAGAGGAAGAATCGCACTTTGATGAATATGACAAGGTGTTTGCTTCTTGAGAAATGACTTCCAAGTGTGTTTTTGGCAGAAGCAGTTGCAACTGCCACATATTTGCAAATAGATTACCGAGTAAAGCGATTGAATGAAACTTACCCTATAATCTCTGGATGAGTAAGCCTCCATCATGCAGCTATTTCAAAATTTTTTGCTGCATCACATACACATTAGTGCCGCATGAAAAAAGGAATAAACTAGACGATAGATCTTCTGTAGGGATATTTGTTGGGTACTCTCAATAGACTAAGGGGTACATGATCTACAATCCTCTTTCAGAGGAAATCTTTGTATCCAGGAGTGTGATTTTTCATGAAAGTGATTCCTGGAACTCGTCTAAAGAGTTACTTGAATCTAAAGTTGCCAACACTCATAAAGTCGGTATTGATCCTTCTAACTTCGATGTAGAAATCTTGGTCGAATGGTTTGGAGACCCTACTTCAAACTAGGGGTGTCAATGGGTAAGATAAATCGGGTAATCCAGTCCGACCCATCCATTTGGATCGGATTTAGATTGCATTTTTTTGGTTTGGATCCGGATTATAAGAACATGATCTATTTTGAATTTGGATCGGATACGGATTATTTACTAATATCCAGCCCAATCCATTTCAACAAAGTAATTTAATTAATTATATATTATTAAAAAATTCATACGATCATTTAACCTATCCCATCAAAAAAGTCCATCAATAAAGCCTAAAATCCTCTTGATTGACCCAAAAATAATTAAATTGAAATAAACCGCCCCTGTGGGCTGCGGCATTGCACGCATTAACTTTTTTCTTTTTAAAAACCTCATTTGCAACTTCAAGTGGCTCAAGCACTACAATTACGATTTCTAGAAACTTCCGGTAACATTGTATCTTTAATTTTGTTATTCGAGCGATCTTGAAGTAGTCTTGTTTTTTAGGAATTAATTGATTATTTCGCCAAATTATTCTTGAAAATTTAGGGCTGTTGAAGCTTATTACGTTTCGATTCTTTGGCCTACATTGTGAATTGATTATGTGCTTAGTTTCGTAGCCTATGAGTTTGCTAATCGCTGTGATTATTATTGCTATTCTTGATTCAAATTTGGTTGATTGAATATACAATGAATCTTGCTTCTTGCGGTGACATTCTGTTTGAGTCTCTACTTGCCATCTGGTCGTGCATTTCTTAGTTTAAACTTTGTGATTGCTCACTGGAAACAATTGCAGGGATACGTAACTAGGAAAAAATGAGTGCAATGCTTTATGATAATGAGGTTCAGACAAATGATGAATCAACAGTTCAAGAGACTAAAGAAAAAAGAATAAGAAAGTTTCAATCTGAAATTTGGAAACATTATGATTTAGTCAATGAAAAAGGGAAATATGCTAAAGCTAAATGCAAACAATGTGGGAAAATGTATCAGTCGATGGAAAATAGTGGCATATGTAATTTGAGAAAACATTTTGAAAAATGTCCTAGACGTCTTGTCAAGGATGTTGGACAATTTTTAATTGATCAGTCTCATAAATCGATTGTTGCAAGATCACAAATATTTAGTCAAGAAAAATATAGAGAATTGATGTCATCATGAATAATTATACATGATCTTCCCTTTAATTTTGTAGAATATGAGAGCATACGAGATATTCACAAATATCTACAACCAGAAATGAAATCTATTAGTCGAAATACAGCTAGAAATGATGTTATGAGTATGTTCAAGAAAGAAAATTGCAAACTTTCTAATGAACTAAAATTATGTCCTGGAATAATTTGTTTGACTAGTGTTTTATGGACTTCAATTGTTTGCGATGGTTATTTGACTTTGACTGCATATTACATTGATTCTAATTGGAAAATGCATAAACGAATTATCAACTATGCTTATATGCCTCCACCTCACACGATATATTGTTTATCTGAGAAGGTATATAGTTTGCTTGCTAATTGGAGAATTGAAAAGAAAGTGTTTACAATGACTCTAGACAATGTCTCTACAAATGAATGTTAGTTGGAGAATTAAGAACTAAGTTAATTGTTGGGAGAAACACTATGGTTAGCAATGGTCAGTTTCTGTATATTCGTTGTTGTGCGCATATTATGAATTTGATTATTCAAGAAGGTTTGAAAGGTATTGATTGTTGTGTTCATAAAATTCGTGAATGTGTTAAGTATGTTAAAAGTTCTGGAGGTAGGAAGAAGAGATTCGCAGAATGTGTTTCAATGTTTGATCTTGATTCAAAACGTACTTTGAGACAAGATGTGCCTACTAGGTGGAATTCTACATATTTGATATTGTCATGTGCCTTATATTTCAGCACTGCCTTTGAACATTCGAGAATATTTGATGCAAATTTCACAGAATGCCCTGAACCCGATGAATGAGAAAAAGTGGCAAAAATATGTGAATTTCTTGAACTTTTTTACGAAATCACAAATAAGTTTTATGCATCAAAGTCTCCAACATCCCATTTGTTTTTTCCTTTGTTTTTTAAGATTCGATTAACATTAATACAAGAAATGAACAGTGAAGATGAGTTCATGAAGAAAATGGCCAAACAAATGTATTCAAAGTTTGATAAGTATTGGAAAGATTATCACACTATTTTAAGTATTGCTGTGGTATTTGATTCAAGATGCAAGATTCAATTTATTGAATGGTGTTATTCAAGATTTCATGGAGAGGGTTCGGAGCCTATAATAATACTACAAAAACTTCATTCAATTTATGAAGAATATGCCACAACTTATAACCACTCTAAAGGTTTAGTAAGTGACAATACGTTATCTCAAAGTGAATACCCAACGAATTTTGGTTCTAAACACTCTAATATGTTTGAGGTAAAGTCTATATATTCATTCTTATTTTATAATTTATTAATCATGTATAGTTCTGACTTTTTTTCTTATATTAAGGAATTTGATTCTTATGATGTCAATGAATATAATAGAATGAATAGAAAAATTGATCTTGAGCTATATCTAGACGAGCCAATAGTAGATAGATCCATTGATATTTATATGTTGAATTTCTAGAAAGCTTATAAAATCAGGTATCCAAAATTTGCTTACATGGCAATGAATATATTATCTATTCCAGTTTCTACAGTTACTTCATAGTCTGCTTTTAGTATGGAAGAAAGAATATTAGATGAATATCGTAGTACAATGAACTCGAGTGCTCTTGAAGCATTAGTTTGTTGTAAATATTGGTTGTACTATTCATGTATTAAATATTTTAAATATTAATTATTATGTATATTATTTATTTGATTTCATTTCAAATTTCAAACTTTTCAATCTATATATCTTTTTTACACAGATTCGGCTAAGAAGGAGAATAATTTTATTAGAGTTGATTTTGCTACTGATGACATTATAGAGTAAAATATTGTGATCAAAGAATAGCATTTTCTAAATCTTTATTAAAATTTTATTGTGACATGTATTATTATAACAACTTGATAATTGCACTTATTTATTTTGTAACAAATGATATATAATTCGATCTAGTAATATTGATTATATTTTGTAATTACGTACAATATCTTTATTGTTCATTTTTTGTTTGTTTAATATTTATAATATTATTAATTTATAATTTTTTAATAATATTAGTAAGTTTCAAAAAATTTCTTAATTGCTCAATTTTTTTACATACAATTAAATTATTTTTGGTGAATTTCGGATCATTTGGATAGATTCGGATTTTAACGAATCCATCGGATTGGATTCGGATTCGTCAAAAAAATATTTTTGAATTTCGGATCGGATTTGGTTTCATTTTATTTTTTTGGATTGGTTTCGGATTTCATTAAATCCAATCCAATCCATTGACACCCCCTACTTCTAACCATGATATATTACCAATATCAAATGAAAATTTGGAAGATGAGTCTACATATCCAACTTATCCAGATTTGAACTTCAGTCAAAATTATTTCTCTGATGATTCACCCGCACGCAAGAGCTGATTGTTATCTGAAATCTATCAGAATGCTAATTTAGTTGTGCATGAAAAGAAACCAAAGACAATCTCTGAAGCACTCTTGGTTCCTCACTGGAAAGCTGTTGTGATCGAAGAACTTCGTGTGATTGAAAAGCACAAGACATAGACTCTTGTCGACAAACCATGTGATGGAAATCTAGTAGGCTTAAAATGGGTCTTCAAAGTTAAAACGAACCCCGATGGATCAATACTAAAATTTAAAGCAAGACTAGTCGCAAAAGGATTTTCTTAGGAGTTTGGAATTGATTACTTCGACACTTTTTCGCCTAGTATCAGATTTGATACAATAAGATTGATCTTGTCCATATCAGCTCAAAATATGTGGCTTTTATATCAAATGAATGTTAAATCAACATTTCTAAATGATGATTTAAAAGAAAAGACTTATGTTCATCAACCTCCTGGGTTTGAAACATCATAAACGAAAGTACTTCTTTTATCTAAAGATCTATATTGTCTTAAACATGCACCAAAGACATGGTATTCAAAATTGGAAGAAGCTCTGATTGTTTGTCAAACATTTTGGAAATGAAGTTGTGATTACAGTTATCTATGTTGATGATATACTGATAACGGGAGACAATATTTTTCTGGTGTGTAACTTTAAGTCTTTCATGAGTTCTAAGTTTGAAATGACTGATTTAGGCACTATGAATTGCTTTCTTGGTATGGAAATCAACCAAAGTGAGTCTGGAATTTTTGTGACTCAAACAAAGTATATTGAAAACATGTTAAGCAAATTTGGTTTTCTTAACTGCACTTGTGTAGCAACAACTCTTATCCCAGGAACAAAGGCACAAGATTTCTTGAAAACAGGGAGTCCTCGAGTTCATTCAAATATTTTCAGATCAATTGTGGGAAGTCTTCCTTACAAATACGAGACCAGATCTTATGCAGACAATTGGACTTATTGCTAGGTATATGCATCAGCCTAATGAAGTACTACTTACATGTGCCAAAAGAATACTTCACTATGTTGTTGGAACTCGAAATTATGGACTATTTTATAGCAGCAAAGAAAATATTTTATTGTCCGGGTATGTTGATTCTGATTTTGCAGGATCAGCATATTATAAAAGCACTTCAGGTTACATGTACTCTCTTGGAATTGATGTAGTTATTTGGTGCTCAAAAAAACAAAGTGTAGTAGCACTTTCCACTGCTGAAACGGAATATGTCGTAGCTTCACTTGCTGGCAATCATGCAATCTGGAAGAGGAAAATGTTGGATGATCTAGGATTCAAACCAAAAGAGCCAACACCACACCTTGGTGACTCTTCAAGTGCTATAGCTATGATTAAGGACCTAATGTTTCATGGACGAACCTAGCATATCTCAGTAAAATATCATATGGTTCGGATTTACAGAAATCAGGTCAAATAAGCATAGCTCACTGCTCAACAAAGGTTCAAGTGGCACATATATTCACCAAGTGTCTACCAACCACTCAATTTGAGTTCTTAAGGGAAAAACTTGGTATTATTGTGAATATTCACTTCATAAAAACTTGTTCCAGTAATCGCAGTAATCCTTCTCCGGTTCATAAAAACTGTTCACAAGAACCCCTTTACTTTTCACCAACGCCATTAGTTGCTCGATCACGAACTCTGCATAAGCTCCTGAAGGTTGAATTTCATTGAACATAGCATGGAAATCATTTCTCGTCAGTTTAAACCCAGGAAAATTCGGTACCGGAAAACACTCGTCCAGCAAAACGGTAGCGCATGAGGCTTCTTCCTAATGATTCTGGAAATCTTGAGACATCACTCAGCTATTTGGACAAGGATTAAGAAATACATAAGCTTCAGCCCTAATAAGCGAAAGAAAATTGACGAAACAAAATTATATTTTTAATTTTGAGGTTTTCCCTTTATAGGGATACAGATGTCGAAAGCAGTTTTAACGACTTAATAAAATAGAAACACGACTTTTATAACAGTCTTCAAACTTCATCCCCTTTTTTAATTGTCTTGCATATCATCTCTGTTCAGCATATAGGGTCTCTTGGTCGTTCCAACACTCCCCTTGACCATGAGACCTGGGAGTTGCTGGAAAGAGACAAATGTCTTGATCCCTATCATTTCTCAAAGACGAGTGAATTGTGTCCTGCCCTGGTAAAAATATATGCATGTTGATCCTCACTTCTAACATGTAGCAAACTGATTTCCTTGTCCTTCACAGCTTCCCTAAATGCATGATATTTCACTTTTATATGTTTTGCTTTGTAAAGTGTGTTGGGTCCTTTGCGATTAAAATAATTGCTTGATTATCTCGAAATGATATGGTGGGCAGAGTCTTTCAAAAACCAATGTCATCCAAGATATGTCTTAGCCAAAGATTCTGGTTTGAAGCATATGCCGTAGCTATATATTCCACTTCAGCTGTAGATTGAGTAACAACCTCTTGTTTTTTTGTACACCATGAAAAAAGGCATCCATTTTTTTGTACACCTATTGCTTTAGACCATATAAAGTTATATTCAGTCGGTACACTTTATGTTCTTCTCCATATCGCACATAACCTTTAGGTTGAGAGACATATACTTCATCTTCGAGAATACCGTGTAAAAACGATGTTTTCACATCCATATGGTGCACCTTCCAATCATGATTAGCAGCTAGAGACAATACCAATTTAATGGAATCAAATCTAGCTACCAAAGCAAAAGCTTCAGTATAGTTTATACCTTTAGTCTGTGAATATCATTTGGCTACGAGTCTGGCTTTGAACTTGTTTATAGTCCCATATGAGTTTCTTTTGGTTTTATATATCCATTTTACTCCAATGATATCCATGTATTTTGGTTTTTCAACCAATTCCCATGTTTGATTTTTTTCAATGGATGTGATTTACTCATCCATTGCCAATCTCCAATTTTCATTATTTTCAGCTTCTGCAAATGTTAAAGGATCAATCATGCCAAAGCATGTATCTGCTGGGAACTCAATAATAGCTCTGTAATTTCATATATATCATATAGACTTCTATATTTAGAAGGTCCTTCATCATAACAGTCATGATCAGATGTGTAAATTGGAGATATTTGTTCACCTAGGCTTGATATATTTTAATCAGCATCTCTATTTGATTCATTTTGAGTTGTATCATCAATAGTTTATGTGACTCTTTCTTCTGATTTTGTGCAATCATCAATTTCCTGAGAGTCATGGAGATCCTGAGCAATTTCTGAAAACATGCATGTCACCACTTCATCAAAATATAAATCTCTCACCATTTTGTTATCTCTTGGACTTTCATGCTTTCCATCATTTCCTGAAACACAACAAGCAGAATTTTTAATCCAATCTCACTCTTTGTTTTCTTCAAACACCATATCTCGGCTAATACAAATTTGTTTCGTTTTTGGTAACATAATATGCTATCCTTTCACCCCATTGCAATAGCCCAAGAATACTCCAAGTTGTGTTTTTTCCTATGTTTTTATACCGGCCGGTACGCAAAATACCGGGCGGCACCGTTATTTTGACCATTATCGAGTATCCAGGTGGGAACCCGGGTCGACCAGGAAAATAATAAAAAAAAATTAATTTTTTTTAAAATATTTTTTTTATACCGGATGGGTATGAAAACATTGGTTTTTTCATCAAGTTTGGTTCTCTTGGTGTCAGGGATATGCACATGACATATACTTCCGAATACCTTGAGATGCTTGACTGAAAATTTTACCTCATGCTACAATTCATATGCGGTTTTACCTTCTAATACTCGATATGGTAGAGCATTTAGGAGATAAACAACAGTTGAAGCAGCTTCGGCCCAACATTGGGTTGGTAATGATTTTTCGCTAATTAAACATCTCAGTATCTCAATAATTGTCATGTTTTTTCTTTCACTTACTCCGTTTTGTTGTGGATTATAGGGCGTTGTATATTGATGAAGGATACCTTCACTTGAGCATAACATATCTAAGGTTTTTTAGATGAATTCCCCACCATTATCATATCGTAGTTTTTTTTTATTTTCTTCTCGGACTGTTTTTCTTTGGAGATATCTCATTATTTTCAGATGGCCTAATTGAGATCCTTTTTTCCGAGGATTGCGATGAACTAATAAAGTCGGTGAAAGTGGTGTTCCCTTCTTTGATTCCAAGCTGTTTTTTCAACTTTTCACATTCCTCTATAGCACACAGTTTCGGTTCAAAGTGACTTGGCAAACTCATCGTAGATTTTTCAATGATTTTTCCATCAGACAAGTCCCCCCCAACGCTCTAATCTCATTTACCATCTTAACAGTTCTGTCATAATAGTCTTGTAATCTTTGAACAATGAGGGCATATGCTATCAAGTTTTTTTTTGTTTCCACGTGCTTGTTGCTTGAGAATTTGAAGCATATACCATTTTCCCTTTATCGAGAGACATGGCTGCAACTTCATACATGTCATTGCTTGTGAAAGCTAATTCATTCTTTGGAGATATCTCATCATTTTCAGATAGCCTAATTGATATCCTTTTTTCTAAGGATTGCAATGAACTAATAAAGTCGGTAAAAGTGGTGTGCCTTTCTTTGATTCGAAGTTGTTTTTTCAACTTTTCACATTCCTCTATAGCACACAGTTTCGGTGCAAAATGACTGGCAAACTCATCGTAGCTTTTTCAATAATATTTTCATTAGACAATTCCCCCCAACACCCTAATCTCATTTACCATCTAACAGTTCTGTCATAATAGTCTTGTAATGTTTCTTTAGCATTCATCCGATTTGTTTCGAAATCAGTTATCTTGTTTCTTATGTGAATTTTTCGGATTTGATCCATCCCTTCATACAATTCCTTTATTCATTCCCAAATGGCTTTGGGTGTTTCACAGTTCACAATTTTTTCAAACATATTGTTTGTCAACACCTCATGTAAGATAGACATTGTCTGATATTGTTGTATGACATTTACTTGATGTTTTTTTTTCTTTTCTTCGGTGGCTGTTTCAGATAGTTCTTTACTCTTATCCTTAACAATCACTTGCCAGAAATCTTTTGACTTAAGATATGTGGTCATTTTTATAGTCCAGTTAAAGTAGTTTGTTCCATCTAGAATCGGGGGTCCTTCTATGGTTCTAGAGCTTGTCATTTTCAGAATTGATTTCTGAAGTTTTTGTGGTTTGATTTAACACAGTTAAGTGCCAGGAAACGAAAATGTCACTTTATACCAACCCTCCGATACCATGATGATTCTGAAAATCTTGAGACATCACTCATCAATTTGGACCAGGATTAAGAATTATTGAAGTTTCAGCCCTAATTGTAAGCGAAAGAAAATTGATGAAGCAGAAGTATATTTTTAATTTGGAGGTTTCCCTTTATGGGATACACATGTCAAAAGCAGTTTTAACGAATTAATAAAATAGAAACACACCTTTCATAACAGTTTTCAAACTTCATCCCTTTTTAATTGTCTTGCATATCATCTCTATTTAGCATATCGGATCTCTTGGTCGTTCCAACACTTCCTACCCAAAATTTCATACATGGTAGCCGCAAAGATTCCATAACCAGAGAAAACATATCTCGGAATACCAAACTTTTCTGATGACTTCAACGTCTACCCAAGAAACATATCGGAGATCACAGCAGTCGGCGGTGGTAAGAGATTCTCCAGTGCATCTTCAAAGCTTTTTTCCATCAAATTCGTGGCTCTAGCGAAAGGTATATAAAGCGACGCTGGCAATTTGTTTGCATTCTCCACACCTTCAGGTACCCTTTCTATATTTTGAGGAATCGGAAGCTCGACGACATTAATGCTCGTATCCTTGACGGAGTTCCGAACAGCTGTGGCGTTCCCTACTGTGGTTATGATAGTGACTATAACAGATCGGTGGTGGAGGAGCCGACCGAGGTAAAGGTATGGGATTATGTGACCTTGAGTGAGGAATGGGAAGAGCATGAAGTGAAGAGTTTGAGTTTGGCCTTCTTTAAACCCCATGATCACTAGCAGTTGAAGCTTTTAGTTTTGTTGGTACAAGACAATTTGCATGTTTGGAACTGCAGTTCACCGCCCGGTGCGGTGAACATGCTGTGAGTTTTTCAACAATTACCAACATACTTGTTAAGCGCACTCGTTTCACTGCCGAAAACCGTGGTGAAACGGCAGTACATTTGAATGAGTGGTGGGCAGACCGCACTTGTGTAATTACTTTTATGCCCTTCGTTAAATTAGGTTTTACAATTACCTTCTAAACAGGGTTTGTTTGTTGAGCGTGAGTTTGTAAAAATCACAGCAGTGTCTCCTTGATTCCGAATCACAGTGGCTTCCGAATCACGTTCTTTGCTCGCTTTTTTCTTCGTGGTACTGATTTTTTTTAACATGGTTTGTTTGTTTCTCGCTTTTTCTTCTTGGTACTTATTTTTTTTTTACATTTTCTGATTGGTACTGATTGTTTGTTGCTCGCTTTAATTCGTTCTTAGTATTTTGTTTCATGGGATTTTATGTTGGGGGATTTGATTGGCTTTTATTCGTTTGAAATCTTGGAAATCCAATCTTCCACTCTGTCAATTGACCATCGACATGGCGGTGGCGGAGCAACATTTGAGTCAATGAGGTTTCTTTCCCTTAGAACACCTGTGTCTTCAACTTGAGAACCATCAGCAATTACTATTTTTGTTCATGTTTTCCCAAGCTTTTTCTCTGTATTAAATGATCATGTGAACAGATTTATGCAAGTTTTCATTGTTGTACAGGATACCTTATTCTAATAAAAAATTGCTTATCAGCTAATGAAAGAAGCTCCTTAACTGAATCAGGAACATGGGCTAGTTTTCCCCATCCTTCATTTTTTCCGTGGTATCTGGATGATGACCGTGTAGTATTACTCTTATAGGAGGAAGGCCTAATCTATTATTGATCATTGGAAATTTCCTAAGTGAAGTTTCATCTCCAATTCGGGATAACGAAATTTCATTCACTGCGGGAATGTCTCCTTTAGGGCCTCTTGTCTTGTATTTGTTGTATGTTAATGGAATGTTAATATAGGTAGGTCCATTTCTTCCCTCCTTTGATCGAACCTTGCTCCACTGCTTTTCTGCATACAACCAGTAGTCGGAAGGTTTGTCGCATGATATGGCATTGAATCAGAAGATAAACTACTCGATTGTTGGATTGACCTGAAACTTCATCCCCTAGCTTTCTATTGCTAACCAAAATCCCCATTACCTGAAACTTCATACCCTTGCTTTATTTACTATTATCATGTTTGTTGAATTGAACTGATATGAACAGTAATTGCTTCTGTTGATGAGAGTTTTATCTGGTATTTCTTATGTTTATTTATATACGTATTGTTTATGTTTGTGTTTTTGCTCGTAGTCCAAATGATGAATGAGAATGACAATAGATCTCAAAATAAGCAGCCGGCTTATTGGGATAGATATTTAACTGAGGTGTTTGTTAAGTTATGTGCGAAAGAAACAATTAAAGGTAATAGACCTTTAACATATCTGAACAAGGTCGGTTGGGCAAGGGTTGTTTCTGAATTTGATCGTATTACTGGATGTAAATACCCAAGAGATAAGTTGAAAAATAGATGGGATACATTGAAGAAAGATTATGTTGTATGACTGAGGTTGAAATAAAAAGCTTCAAGGTTGGGGATGAATGAGGATGGAAGGATTATAGCAGACCCACAGTGGTGGGAGGATGCAGAACGAGTAAGTTTCGTTATGTTTTTATTTATCTGTCTAAAAATTTAATTTTTTTCTTAACAAATTCTCTTTAATATGAAGATATCAAGTTAAAAAGATTTAGAGTCTTTGGACCTGCTGGAGAGGATGACCAAAGAATCATGTTTGCAGATAATGTGGCCATTGGAGAATATATGTTCACCTCATTTACGACAGAATCCGTTCCAAATTTTGATATATGTACCCAACTAGTTGAAAATCAAAGTGATAATTGGGTGGACTTAGAATATTTGAATGTGAATGAATCAAATGGTGATGGCCCACATGTACATGTTGCCGAAAACTCTCCTATATTTGCCCAAAGTCAGGGTCGTCCATGTGCTTGGTCCAATAATGCTGGTAAACGGAAAAGACTTAATAATAATGAAGCGATACAAAATTTTGCTACCTCAATGTATCGTATAACTACTACCGACCCTGATTTGAACAAGTTTGTAGGTGCATGCAATTTTTGAAAGCAATTCCGAGTGTGGAATTTGGCACACCGTTCTTCTATGGTGCTATTAGAAAATTTAGAGATAGATTCAACAGAGCTATATTCTTATCGTTAGATACATCAGAACAAAGGTTAGAATGGTTGCAGGCAGAGCTCAATGGTGAAATGTGATCTATGTTAAAGTGACAATAAACTTTTTTCTATTTGTTTGGTGAAATGTGAAAAATACAAGTTGTATTTATGTTTTCATTATGACTTTTGCATTAGCTCTATGAATATTTGATATTCTTATATATTTGATTTACATTTAATGTGCATTGTTTGATTCTAACGATGCAGGCATGGAAGTATATGGGGAAAAAGGAAAAGCAAAAACTCAAATGCAAATTGGATGCAGTTGTTGGGGCGATTGCATACAATGTTGGGATTAACTCGAAATATGCAAGGACAAGTACTAGGACACCACAAAACAATAGAGATTATAACGGTTCGGAATGGTTAAAACATATTCTTGATGGTCACCCAGATGAATGCTATCAAAATTTTAGAATGAGGTCTGATGCTTTCAACAAATTATGTATTTTACTAAGTGAATGCTATGGCCTCCAAGCGATGGGACATGTTGGTTGTATGAACAATTGGCGACTTTCATGCTTATTGTTGGTATCGGGGTGCCAAGAAGAGGCCTTGTGAGGACAAATATGCAACGATCAACTTATACAATACAACGTTCGTTCGAAGCCACACTTCGTGCATGTGTTGAAATGTCACGGGATTTGATAAGAAAATTCAGTGATCCAACAGAGACGATGCCATGTGTGGGACTTGAGACTCGACATTGGCTGTTTTTCAAGGTAACATTTTCAAAACAGTTGTTTAAAATTATTGTCGATATTATTTTATTTTGTATTTTATAGGACTGTATTGGGTGCATCGATGAGACTCACATCAAAGCCCATGTCCCAACAGATAAGCGGAGGCCTTGGATAGGACGTGACGGAAAGCCATCGCAATATATAATGGTAATTTGTGACTTTCAGTATAACATTATGTACTGTTTTGCAGGTGCCGAAGGATCTCAACATGATTCAATAATGCTAAGAGAAGCATTAGCTAACGCACATCGAAACTTTCTCAAACCCCCAAAAGGTGTTTCTTGATTACGAATATTTTATGGATTTAAGTTACTAAAATAACTTGAATGTTTGACACAGGAAAATATTATTTAGTCGACTATAGATATCCTAACATTATCGGGGGATGCGGTACCATCAAGCCCAATTCAATGATAAGAGGTACATGAGCAATGATGAACTATTCAATTACCGACACTCAGACTTACAATCTATAGTGGAGCGGACTATAGGAATGTGGAAGAATAAATTTTTCGGAGTTGCGAATATAAGACGAGGCACCAGCATTTCGACTCGGGTAGCGCTTGTTCCGGCAACAATGGCTATTCATAATTTCATTCGAAATGTGGACAAAGAGGATCCGGACATTGTAGAGATGCAACACGATCGTAATAGGGAATCACAAATTCCCATTGATCCACATGTAGATGTTGAACTCATACACGATAACTACATTATTCGAGTTAGGAATGAAATACGTGATCGCATTTTACTAGCAGAGATGGGAGAAGGTCGTCGATTTAGATGATTCACTTTTGTCAATGTTTGTTTTTGATACTTTTGATCAATAACTTATTATATTCTAGCAATTTCTGAAATAACGAGTTTATCATAATTAAATTAAAAATATAATTGGTAAGTGATACGCAATTAATTAAAAGCAAGGGCAAAACAGTCATTTTATGAAATCATGATCACTGCATCGATGTTTCAAAACAGTTTTTTAAAATCACAATCAGTTCACCTCACAGCACGGTGTAGTCATCTCACCTCACCGCTATTTTTCAAACGATATTCCAACCGTGCTTAATGAAAGTCCGTCTAGTTTCCATTTATAGGCCTTGTAATAACAACCAAAGGGCTGGTTTGAATTGCACGTGTTATGGTACAACCGCAATGTTCTTGCACTTTAATGTGGCTTACTTTACAATATAATTTAATCTGATTTAATTGTATTATAAGTTTGGATTTCAAAAATTAAAGAAATTTGAGTTGGGCTCGAATTCGACTTTAGTTCAAAAAGATCTTGGTTAGTTGGAAGTTCGATGTTATATGTTCGGTTCGTTAGAAATTTGAACTTGAAACAAATCATCGAACTCGATCATTAATTGAGTCAACTCAAAAGGTTTGTGAACATGCTCGACTCAAATTTCCATTAATAGAATATCGTTTTTATTTGTCTTGTTAATATTAGAAAATGTGTAATCGGGACGCCAAACTTTGAAAATTACAAAAATACATCTTACATTGTCGAAACTATAGCAAAGAAAATTGATACTTGCATGCTAGGCTGCACTGGTACTCTATTTTTAAAAGTTTGCATTTTGCATAATATCAAACACATGTTGTTCTGTCCAATCTTATAATATATATTATATTTATAACTTTTTTTTATTTTATTCTAATTTTTTCATTTTTATTATATATTTGATTTAATAAATTACTTACATAATTATATCCTATATTCGAAAATTGTTGTGTAAATGTCATGTTCATCACTTATGAAATTGCAAAAATGATACTTAAAGTTATTAATACTGTTTGATTTTACTCCTGACACTCTAATACTCGGTTTTCCGTTAAGTTGACGAACGTTTTGCGCTAGTATGGGTGATCTTCAAAGTTCACAAAGTATGCAAAAAGATCCGTTTGAAAAATATACAAATTGACCATTGATGCTCGAGAATTGTGTATAAATATAAAATATTAATGAAGTTATTATAGTGATTTATTTGCATTTAATTGAAATTTGATGGCTAAAATGCATATTTTTACTAAAAAAATATATCATATTTGCAAATTTCGTATCTTGAAGGTCATGTCATTTACACTTTCCGTAAGTTGGAGACCGTATATACACGTCACCCTACATATATTGATGTATCATATATCTTTTAGTATATAACTAATTATCGAATTTCCGCTATAAATATTGATGTTTTCGTTTATGTTATTATTAAATTTTCAATTTTAAATCTTATGTGTCATTAGCGTGTTCTAATAGACACTTTAGGATGATATAATTACCGTTCCATTTTTTTCCATTTTTATGTCTTAGTGTCCAACAAGATATTTTGCATGTGTAAAGTTAGTATTTAGTTAATTCATATCCATTAATAGTGAAGCATATGAATGTGCTACTTTCACTTCTTGTGGATCTAAACCGGTACGTGAAGAATATCAAAACAAGCAAAACACATAATTTATTAAGCAATTTGATGGTAAATATGTTACGAAAAATATTTTCATAAGGTTTATGTCCTCACGATAAGAATTCTCTTTATTTTGGGTTTGATCAAATTGATGCAATAAGAACTAAATGTAAATAAAGAAAATTAGAAGAAATAATATATATTTAGAAGACTTTAATGTAAATTACAAATTTTGAACATCATCTTTACATTATTTTAAGTATAAGGGAATTTTGTGTATAAAGGGAAACAAAAAGTGGAGAAGTTGTTTATCATCACGCCAATAAAGAGGTGAAGCCTCTAAGTCTTTCAGCAATTTGAATATATATCAGCAAAATTATTTGCTAGGTTGCTATCATATGTAATCATCACCTATGTAGTACAGACTCGTTAGACCGATTCGATACGACACGACTCCACTCAGCAAGATTATGAGAGTCGGATTATGGACTCGGCTCGAATTTTTAAATATAATAATATTAAATCAAAACAAAATATATAAATGAATATTCAAATTTATTGAAGGTTGTATAAACTCGAAATCTAAAACTATAAATATTTATCAATTTATTTTATAAGAAAATTTAGCTTAATAAAAAATTAGTGTCGTTCCTCGATTTTATTACTCCTCAAAAACAACTATATTCCGATCAATTATTGCTTTCACAAATAATCCAAAAGTAAACATACAAAATAATAAAGTTGTGAAATTACATAAGTTACTTATGCGACGAATAACAAATCTAATTAAGGAAGAAACAAAACGACGTCGTTTTGTGTGAAGTGTCAAGCGTCGGAACAAGTCGAACTCGGTCTGACACCGGTGCGTGTGGAAAATTAGAGAATCGGTGCTATACAGATCATCACCGCACAGTCTCTAAATCCTACGACACTCAAATGTTGGGCTTTGAAGGAATGATAAATGAATTGAATGTGTGAGATGCTATTGAATAATAAGAGTCTTCAGAACAAAAGATGTGTTGAATTTGTCTCATATTAGATAAAGAATTGAGAGTGATTAAGTTTATAAGGATGTGTGATACTATTACATAATGATTTGATAGTGTTTGTTAAATGTGTGGTCTATTCTCTTTAATCTCATTCGTTCGCGTTCTTATGTTGTAATTTTTGTTAGATTCTATAATTTTAACATGCTAGTTTGTTTCATTCTAACTTGCAAATCCAAATCTTATGCTTGAGGTGAGTGTTGAGTTTGTGTCATATTGGTTATAGAAATGAGATTTATTATATTTATATGGTGTGTAGTACAATTACATAATAATTTGATAAAATCTTTTAAATGTATAACATCTCCCTTTAATTTTGCTCGTTCACGTTTTCATGTTGTAATTTGTGTCAAACTTTACAATTTTAACATGGTATTATAGTTGGTTCGGTTCATTTGAATTTACAAGTTCAAACCTTATGATTGAACTTGAGAGTGTTGAATTTATCCCAAATTTGTTATATAAGTGAGATTAATTAGGTTTATAAGGGTATATGACAAAACATGAAGTTGTGATAGCATGCTTGGTGTATGTATCCCGAATTATTTATTTTGTTGTTCGTCTCCACTTTAGATATTCTGCATTTCATGTGGTGTCGTACTTCATTCTAAGTCTTTTAAAAATGTTGCATCTTTATATCTCGCATCATAACCAAACTGTTCGTTCTCGTAAAGTTCATCACATCTCTTTTTTTTGCAATGTGATTAAATGTTGTTTTTTTACACAACTAGACAGGAAAACTATTGCTTCAAAGGTTACTTTTTTTGTATTTGGTTGTCAAAGGTTTGGATTCGATCCGATTTTTACATGAACCAAGAACAAAGATTTCAACTAAAACGATCACAAATCGTTTTATTTGTATTTGTTATTCTTAGATATTTAATATTTTTGTGTGATTCGAATTCGATCATTTATACATGAACTTGAGTTGTCAATTAGAGATGATTATGAATTGAATTTGTGGAACTATTGATTCGTAAATGAATGAGTTACGTTGTGATTCGAATTGATGAGACGAGATCAAATCATAAAACACTAAATCTCTTTAATGGCTAAAGAAAAAGGAGAGCTTACAAAGCAAGATGAAGAGAGTGATTGTTTGAATGCATACATCTTCCTCACTTTTATAAAGTTGCTATTCAATAAACTTTGAGTATACTTTGAATTATTCATATTATTATAAATGTAAAATGCTAAATCTCTTTATATAAAAACTATTATTAAATATTATATTTTCATGTTAGTCCGAAATTCCGTATATGAATTGATATTAATATTTTTTTAAAAATTATTCTATTGTTTTTTCATTTTATCCTTCAAGTTTTATTTCTTGGTTCATATTTTTCATAAGAAAAAGTAATCAAATAATCTAAGTTACTCTAAATGACAAATTTGATTCCTATGATGAAACTATATTCAATATTTACAGAGTTTATATAGTACTCAATATCGTTAAATATAGTTATTATTCTAGAAATTATTTATAATATTTAAATTTAGTTTTTCAATAAATCTAAAAAATAGGTAATTAAAATTAAAAAACCTAATTAACTTGAGAAATGCACTATTGAAATATGTTTTAAATAATAATTATATAAACAAGAAAACTAATGATATAAAAATATAATATTCTAAGTTATAATTGAGGTTTAATAACTATAAATAAGTTTAATTACTCACAAAATTATGGTATAAGAATCAAAATTAATATAAAATAATAAATTGAGATGTATTATTTATAATTAATTAGATAAAAGGAATAAATTGCAAATGAAAAATAGAAAGATTAAAATGAAATTTACAATAAAAAATATATTCTAAAAAAACAGTATAAACTACAAAGTACTACAAACCTGACCCTTTAGCAGATACTTTAGCGTCTCTGGGTCCCACTTCTAAATGAAATCTTAGCCGTTGATCTTTTTTAGCAAATACTTGTCGTTGATGTTCCGTTTTTAACCTTGTTCTGTTAAAGCCTAGAGGCGGCGGTGGTCGCCTAACCTCTGGGTCTCTTTTCTTTTTGAGGGCCGATGAAAACGACGCCGTCTTCGCTCACATCGCTGTGACTCCGGTGAAGTAGTTTCTTCACTTTGCGCCTCCATCTCATTTGATATGAACCGGTGGAGTTCATTTTCTTGCACAGAGTCTCACCGGAATTCTTCGGCCGCCACACGCAGTACGTGTCCTCTGAAACGCCGTCAAGATCATCGATCTCCGATGAAGAGCACGACGACGCCATCGTTGTTTCCCTCTCATCAATAAACAATCTCCTCAGCGGGAAACGAATCGGCAGAGCTTTATCCTTGTCCAATTTCCTTACTCCATTTCCGCCGCGAAACCCTACCCTTTCTGAAAACAAATCCTTACCGAAAACAGGATAAACAGGCGTAAATTTCGCCGATTCTCTAGCCACTATCCCGAATTCAAATTCAAACTCATTATCATCTCCCTCAATAGTCACCTTCTCAGACGCCTCTTCACCAGCGACCGAATCCGCCTCCGCTTCCAAGTAAATAACATTGCATGCTAACTCCTCCACTACGCGATCTGCGATCTTAGCAAATCCAGTATTAGAATAGCTATTAAAGCAAGGAGACCTCANTTATTCAATTATTTAATGTTTAGAAATGTTTAACACATTTGTCTTTGATTTTCAAAATGAATAATGTATTCTATTAGGTAAATGTACGTACCATTTTCTTGAGCAAAATTTATCCATAACTCACAATTTTGAGTTTTATCCTTATCAAATCTACAATTTACATTGACATTTTTACTTTTTATCTATTATATTCAATATCAATGTGTTTGATTTTTCTTTCGCATTTTGTTGTATTATAATTTTTTAAGAAATGTTATTAATTTATTTTGCATTATAAAATCTTATTTTTCTTATATAGTATTATAATGTTTATATATATATAAATAATTGAGCATGTTTGGAATAACGTTTGAGAAATAATAATTTACTATGATACAATGATTGTGAAATGTGCAAATTATTCAAATACTCAACATGTGCAATGTGCATTGTCTACAAAGTTGAAACATATAACATTGAAATATCTTCTTTTCACCTATTTTATTATTGAATGGACATCAAAACCGAGTACAAGTAAATGAGTCCAGCCCAAGATTTGGCACATCTCGATAAGGGGACTTACGTGTTGTGGCCTATGTCAAATAGGCTCTATCCGAGAGAGATAGGCTGACCACGATGTGGCTCATCCTAAGAGCGTGAAACAAGAAGTGGAGAATCTTCTAAGTAATAGAACGGTCCACTTGGCCTAGTGCATCATGTTGCATGTTGTGAAATAATTCGGTTATTACAGACTTACAGATGGCCTGATAGGGTTAACGGAGCACACGGGTTTTAAGGAAATTTACGATAGTTATGACATGGATGCGGTCATGATAGACGTTGTTGTATTTTTAACCTATTTATATTAGGTGTCTAACTAATCTAAACTAGTTTGTTGCAAAGCTAAAGAAAATACACAAAGATATAAAGTGGTATCTGATCACATTATCTTAGATAAAATACGATCGTTTTGGCAATTCACTGTCCAACCCTCTGCAATATTTTATTTAGTATTTCAGTTGTAATGTTCACACAAAAGTAACAAAACAACTAAGCACTCAGGAAAAATAAAGCACATGAATTAAAGTCACATGAGTAAAGGGATAGAAATTTCACAACGAGTTCCTTTCCGATTCTTCCTTTGTTCCAGATTAGCAGATCTGTCACGATCTCAATCTATTTAACGAACCCCTTCAAAAAAGTATAGATCTAGATATAAAATCACAGATCTATTCAATATCTGAAGTTCTTAGTTTCATAACACTTAAGAAATCAAATAAACCCTGCAACTTAAGGCAAACTTATCTGTATAACAACAACGTTGAAACAATAACTAGTAAGATATCGTTCACAGCCTCAGAAGCCAAAAGAATATGTAATATCAATTCTTTTGACTAAAGACTACGGTATAGTCGTAGATCTACGTAAGTTAAGTGCCGATAGTGTAGATCTTAGCCAAAGTTTCCAGAAAGTCATATATGTAAAGATCTCCTTTAGAAAACTTCGTATTATATCAACGATAATAAGTAAGTACTTAGAGCCAAGACTTAGGCTAGAAGTGTGCAATATTAATTATCAACTTAAAGAACTCCAAATCTAAGCAATAATCAATAGTCTACGCAAGATTTAAAGCATAGAAGCAGTAAGAATTGCAAGAGCTTAAGAACGCAAGCGCACATAGAGAAAGAGAACCAAAAATCCTAAGTTTCAAAGAAAATTAAAAAGTGTCGGCAATTGCAGTGCTTGAGCCGTTTATATACTGACGGGCCAAAGCCAGTTACACGTCCAAGACATTGCAAAGCCAACAATTACAAGATCAGCACAATCTCATTAATCAATTACACCCCATTAATCAAATGGCCCAACATTCTCCCCCTTTGATAATCGAGATTCCCTGTTAGGTTTCTGTGACACCCGAGATGAGACTTGAATATGTCTTATCTCACTCACATGGGTGATCAACTCTCCCTTAATTGAAAATGTGTGGTTGGGGAGGGATGAACAATAAAGTAGATAACCTTATTCCAATTAGAGATTTCTCCCCTTAAGTCTAAATACGTATGCTCTTCAAAATGAGAGTATGCCGAGCCCCGAGAATGAAGGTGGTTAATAAAACACAGTAATAGTATTAACCTTCACACTTAGCAGAACGAAGCTTTAAAGTACTACAAAGTGTCACATATCAATACATTGCAGTCCACTCAATGTTTTAAATTTCCGATATACCAAATTTCGGTCGTACTGGTTTCGACCGATATTTGACAAAATACCAACGGTATGGTTTTTTTCCAGGTCGGGTTATATTTTTTTAAAAATTAAATATGAATATTTTATAATTTATTTTAATATTTTGGTACATATCCGGTATATCAATTCAATAAGTTTGTCCGGTACACCGGTTGGTACCGGTTTTTAAAACATTGAATCCACTAATCACAAAATGCACATTTCATACAAAAGCTTTAAAGTACTCAGCATGCCTTCTTTACACATTAATTCAGGTGTTCAAGGACATACTATTAGGTCTAATGCATTCCGTAACACAATGCCAACTTTCTTTGTAGCGGGTTTGGGATTCATGCAATAATAAGGAAGAGTCAGCCACTGACGAGTATGCTCGAAAGAGTGTTTTTAACTTCATTCCCGTTGTTGAAAGTATTATCTTACAAATTTAGCAAATCAAGTGGTTTCGTGAATATATCAATTATGTGATCACAAGAGGGAACAAAATTTACAATTATTGTTTTGTTTTCTACTAATTCTCTAACAAAATGATGCCTAACCTCTATATGTTTACTTTTAAAATAATAAACATTGTTTTTTGCGAGATTTATAGCATTAGTGTTATCACAATATACATGTACAATATCAATTAGAAGCGAATAATCAGATAATTGTGATTTCATCCACAAGATTTGGGGGCAACTACTAGAAAATAACACATATTCAGCTTCAGTCGAAGAGAGAACGAATGTGTTTTGATTCTTTCAAAACCAAGACACTAGGCATGGTCCTAAAAAATGACAAGAGCAACTAGTGTTTTTTATATCAAGTTTACAACCATCATAATCTAGCACATATGCACAAAACAAATATATGCACAAAAACATTTAAGTTATCAAATTTTGGATAAAGCATACCAATATTAACAGTTCCAAGCAGATAACGAAAAATTCTATTCACAGCTTTTAAATGAGAGACTTTTGGATTAGATTAAAATCTAGCACATATGCACAAAACAAACATATTATCAAGTCTTGACGATGTTACATAAAGTAGAGAACATATCATGTTTCTATAAAGTGTCCACTTACACATTCTTAATTTTCATCTAAAATCAAATTTTGATGTGTTTGCATAGGTGTTTTCATCGATTTAGCATTATAAATCTCATATTTCTTTAGAAGCTCTTTTACGTACTTAGACTATGAAATGAAAACTCCCGTTTCAGTTTCTTTAATTTGCATTCCAAGACAAAAAGATAATTCCCCATCATACTCATCTCAAATTCTTTTGACATAAACTCACAAAATTCAGTATTTAAATCAGGGTTAATGCTACCATAAATAATATAATCTACATAAACTTGAACAAGTATTAAATTATCTTTGACACACTTTATAAACATAGTTTTGTCTATAAACCATTTCTTATATCCACAAGATATTAAAAATGAACTTAGTCTTTCATTAGGATTAAGGCTCATTTCCTCCCTTCTGACTACCTTTCGGTATCTTGCCTTCGATTGACGATGTGGGAGCTGCCACATAAGTCTTCATCTGCTCTAAGACTGGAACTTATGACGAACGTCATCCTGTCGATCATGCAGATTTTCCATCATGTGTCGATTATGCAGATTTTCAATCCTATGTCGACCTACAGTCCATCGATTGCCTGTGTCGACTTGCAGTCTGTTGATCATCTCTATCGACGTGCAGTCCGTGGATCGCATGTGTCGACCTGCAGTCCGTCGATCGTCTCTGTCGATCACATATGTCGACCTGCAATCCGTCAACCATATCCAGAAATTTGACGTTCCACTCAACATATTCTTCTTCCCACGGCTTTACTCCATTCAAACAAGTTTTCAAAGTGTTTAGACAAAAAAACAACTATAAGAATAGTGACAAACTACTCGGGGAACACGGCGTTGCAAATAACGCCGATGCTAACTCCGTTGCAAATAATTCTAAGAATATGTTTAACCTCAAACTTCAATTTTACATAATTAAAATACTAAAATATTAATAATAAATAATATCTTTTAATCTAAGGTTTAGATTTCTACTCCCCTCATTCTTTTCAAAGAACACATTATTTTGTATTTGAAAAAATGATTTAATTTTATAGATGATTTCAAGAGATAGAATTGATACTTGATAACATCGATAATGTCAATGTACTTGATATTGTAAATTTTTCATTGGATGAACCTAGATTTGAATATGATCCATAAGAACTTGTGAATGTATAATTTTTTGTTTACTTTAATTTTAATATTTTAAATTTTGATATATTTATTTTATATTGGTAATTTTAATTAATAAACTTTTGAATGGATATTTTTAGTTTCTCATTTCCACGTTACAATTGAGGTTACTTTGCAAACACCACTAATTAAAATAAGCTTAGACATAAGTATGATATCCATCATATATAGTTAACGGGCGGGACACATATTTGATCGCTATAGTTTCGATGTTTTGTCAAATTTGGTCCCTAAAATCTTATGATTGTGACAATTGTGATATCAAAATATGAATATAACAAAATCGATAATCATATTTTAGAATTTTTGGCAAACTAGTCCCCAAAATTTAGTATGTATGCATAATTGGTCTCTAATGTTTTTCAATTTTGTCAAATAAGATTCATAGGCGAAATCAAATTCCGGGTATCAATGTTATCACTTTGAGGATCTGATTTATCAAATATTATAAATTTGGAGGATCAATTTTGTCAAAATCTTAAAGTTTGGAAACTAAATATGTCATTACAAATTATGAATATCAAATTTATCAAAAATATAAGAGTTTGGGGACTAAATGCACATTTTTTTTCATTTTTAACACTTTCATTCAAATTCAATATGATAAGATCATTGATTTTGTAAATGGTAATAAAAATAACACTAAAAGCAATTAGGAAATGGGTTAACAAACAAAATAGATATTCTTATGCACTTCTTGACGCGTTTTTTATAGTCAATTTGTGTTATTTTATTAATGAAACATTTAATGTGCGTAATTCATAGGGAATCTTTTTGCAATAACTCCTACCAAACAACCCAACACTCATTTTAAACTCTAAGCATAGAAAACTAGTTTTTTCTATTTTTAAATCATCTTTATATTATATCAATTATAATATTAATATTTTTAATCAATTATCCTCACAATTATGCCATATATTTGACAAAAATATTTGTAATTATAAAGAATAATTTATTGAACAAATTTAAATCCCATAAATCTTAATATAAATATGTGAAATAAAATTATTCATAAGAAGTAAAGTAAGCATCACTATAGGGCCCATGTTTGGAGATACGCAATGTAGTAACCAATGTTTTCATATCGATCCGGAATTCCGTATCGATCCAAATCGAAATGAGCGGTACGATCAATATACTGGACGATAGTAAATATTATTTTATTTATTTATTAAAATAATAATAATTGATTAGTTTTTTAGGATTCGATCTGAAAAAAACCGATCAAACCCGGTATGAAAACATTAGTAGTAACTACACACACCATGCATGCATCGTTAAAAGAATCATGTGTCGTTACATTTTGGGTTTTACATGACCTTGACCCAAATTGATTACAAATTACGGATAGGATAAATTTATCGAGACACTCTTGCGTTCAAGTCAAAATAAATCCCCTTGAAGTATATATTCGATGTTTGGATATTCGTAAAAGTGCTATCAAGCCCATTATTGGGCCTAATATGTATTTTTTCGTATTGTTTTTGTTGTTTGTGGAATTTATTATTTTATTAATCCAAATATTTGTCTTTTAAAATGTGCAATATAATTAACAATAAGAATCTAAGACCCATGATTGATTTTAAATACGGATCCAAGAAAATTCAACTAGAGACAATTTTTTAAATTTGAAATAATTTCGGATTTTGGATACTACACAAAATCCAGAAAAAAAGGTTCTCAAAATTTTGGATAACCTAATTAAAACAATAATCTAAATCCGATAAAAAATTAAGGTTGTTATTTTTTCGATAATAATATTTTTTTAAAAAAATCAAAATTAATAAAAAAATTCACCGAACTTTAAAACATTTGCGGGTGGTAGATTGGGACCATTCCAAATTAGTAATGAACAAATGCTCAATATTCTAATGATTGGGTCATGTTTTTGTCAATTGAGTTTAGTTCTTATTTAATGGTTTAATTAAAGATGGATCAATTCTCAAATTTCAATGATTTAAATGATGAGATATTAAAATTGATTCGAGATAAATAGTTAAATGATTGTAAAATAAGGGTTGATTTTAAATTAATAATATGTAATTTAGATAAGCCAGATTTTAATAAAAACTTGAGTTGGATAAACTATTTTGAGAAAATTGCATAATTAACCCATCAACTTACGTGCTGTGTAAAATCTAACTTACGAAATTGCAAAAATGATACATAAATTTATCAATATCGTTTATTTTTTACCTCTAATATTATAACACTCGGTTTTCCGTAGGTTGAAAACACTCACAAAGTACGCAAATAAGACACGTTTGAAAATTTTTCCAAAATTTACCCTTGATGTTCGACAAATGTGCATAAAATATTAAAAATTTACGATTTCATTAAAGTGTCAATGATAAACGGTATTGGAAACTTGAAGTATTTTATGTACATTTAATTGAAGTTGGAGGGCTCAGAAGGTGAGTCGATTAAATTTGATCAACCATTAACGAGTAATTCTAATGTGGGTGGATTTACAAATACATATTTTTTCTCAAAATATGTACAATATTTGCAATTTCGTAATTTGGAGGGCATATCATTTATACAGCCTGTAATTATGCAATTTTCTCAAATTATTTTATATACTTGAGCTTTGCTTTGACTCATAAATTTGTGGTTTGATTAGCTATGCGGCATCGACCTGTCCGACTGACTCGGTACGACTCGACTCGACTCGGCAAGAGTATAAGAGTCAGATTTTTGACTCGGCTCGTATTATTAAATAAAATAATATTAATTAAAAGTGAAATTAAAAAAAGTAATTGTTAGAATTTGTAGAAAATTGCATAAAATCAAGTTTAAAACTACAAATATTTATCAATTCATTATATAAGAAAATTTAACTTATAAAAAATGAATATCGTTCGTGGATTCTACCATCTCCCTAAAAAAAACCACTTTTTGATTCATCATCGCTTGTACGAAGAATTCACAAGTAGATCGACAACATTAAAAAGTCGTGAAAGCACATAAGATACGTTTCCGATGAATAAAAAAATTAAAATAAGGAAAAAATCAAAACGACGTCGTTTTGTATCAAGTGTCAAGAGTCTAAGCGAGTCGGAGAGTCCGACTCGACTCGGCACGGGAAAATGTAAAAAATTGAAGAGTCGGTGCCGCATAGTTGATTGGTGGAGCTAAAAATTCTAGAAATATAATTTTTTCAGCTCGAATCCAATTTTTTCCTAAGTTAAAGTGTTGTCTTTCTAATAATAAAAGAAATAGACCTAACCATCATATTTCTCAAATAATTTTATATGTCATAACGGAGGATTTTAGAATCATTGAGAAAGTTTTGAGAACGTTAGAATACAAATTTGACTTTGTTATTGTTGTCATTGAAGAATCATATGAAACTGGAGAATTGTCATTGGATGAGTTAACCAGTTCTCTACAAGCGTATGAAGAAAGATTAAATAGAAAATATGAAATTGATGACCAAGTTCTCCAAGTAAAAAACTCGACCAATGGCAAAAATGATAAGAAAAGCCATTATATTCGAGGTTGAGGAATGAAACGCTGATTTTTAAGAGTATATTGTTGTGGATGCTCCTTTTCTCAATCGGATGAACAACAACAAGAACAATGATTTAACCAACGAAGGAAAGGATGTTGGCGTAAAAGGGAAGGAGCAGTTGGAGATCAAATTTTCGTGGGAAAGTATATATAAATATTAAGTGGAATATTGCAATTGTTATAAGTATGGTCATTACAAATGGGAATGTAAACATAATAACAAGGAACAATTTCTATATAGAGACTCCTCAAAAAGTTGAAAATCCAATTTTACTCATGGTTTGGGAGGATGAATTAGGTTCTAGAGATTGATGATATATTGGGTTTGTTTTGTTTAGCTTTTTAAAATTCATGTGTGATGTGTGGTGAGATATGATGATCGTGAATTTTTAAATATATTTGGTAAAATTACGGTATTATAATTGTGATTTATGTAAAAATACTAATATATTCTTATATATATCAAATAATAAATATAATTAATAGAAATAAGGGTAAATGAGTCTTTTCTAAAATCATGATAATGTTACGGTTAGTTTTAACAGTTTTGATAAAATCGTGATTTTTTAACGATTATCAAATCGCAATTAAACTTGTGTTTTGTTTACTATAAAATATCACGATGTTAACATCGCACCACACCTCACCGCCGTTTAATTGGAGTTTTAAACAAACCCATTGACTAAGGATAAAAAAACCACATACCAAAAATTATTTGGTGATATTGATGATAGTCCTAAATGGTGTTTAAGCTTTGAAGATGCTTCTAAAATTTAGATTAAAGGTAAAGGCTTTATCTTTTTTCGATTAAAGAATAACTATCACTAAATAACTTCAGACATTTTGTATGTTTTGTGATTGAAAAGCAACATTCTCAATGTTGGAGATGTGATATAAATTCCAATTTTCAAGCAAGACGTTAGTTGTAAAAGATGAAAGGCAAAGTGTTATTGGACAATGTTCAAATGGGAAAAATTGAATGTTTAAATAACAACATCATTGTGATTATCCAGTTTGCTTATCTCTTTGTTACGAGAATGATTCGTAGATGTTGCATCTTTTCCGTGGGCACGTAAACTTTAATAGTTTGAGTAGAATGATTATGAAATAGTTGTTGTTGGGACTACCAAATATTTCCCTACCCAATCTCCTATGTTCGGGGTTTAGATAGAAAACAAACTATGAAAATAATTCCAAAAGTGGCTTTATTAAGAGCCAAAAACCATTGGAATTGGTTCGTGATGATTTATACGGACAAAATACTTATTTTTTACTATTTATTGATGACTTTACCAAAAATGGTGGGTTTATTTTTTAAGAAATGACCAACTAAACATTGTAGAAAAATTTTTACTATGTAAAGTTCACCTTTTGTTGGGTATTGAACACGTTTGCGAACAATCTCGATAAATTAAGTAGAACCTTTGAATTAAAGCAAAGAGAAAACAACGACACAAGAAATTTAACGTGGATACCCGGAATGGAAAAACCATGTGACCGGCGGAAACGGCCAAATTCACTATCACTTGAGAAGATTACAACACACACACGAAGAGGAAAACTCAGAATAAAAGAGTATTGAAGTACATGACAATGAACCCTAAGACTCATTTATATAGATGAGGTGGTTGAGATAATTAAGGTAACTAACAAATATTCCTAATATTTGATCATATATCCATATATGATTATCCATAATCAAATCATATATATGCGTCCATATGTACTGATTTGATATGATCTTATTTCATTCATATCTCTTTCCATAACTGTCGATATCTTAGATCAGTGGACCCCACCATATCTCAGTTCGGTCCTCGACCGATTGCATCCATCTCATATCTTCGGATCACATGTTTCGGTCCTCCCCGATTGCTTCGGTCCCTTTGTCACATTCGGTATTGCGTACTTCGGTCTTCGACCTATCGAAATCAATACTGACCATTCCAATTATTAGTGAATTCACAATTAACATGAAATTGTTATGTAAGTTGGATGATTGACAACATATTTTTAGTAAGTTGTGTGACACATAACATATTACTTAAAGGATGAGTTTTTTGTTCCTATCTTATGATGGAGGATCTGATTCTTTTGATTTCCACCTTTGTCAAATCGCCTATTAATACATCATCTCTACCATTGTAAAAAATTGTGTTATAAGAATTTTTTATGTTCTTGCCATATGACTGCACGCCTATTAATGCTCTATGTTCTGTCATTTGTCATTCCTCAAGCTATGGCAGTCTAGTAGATTGTTTTCGATGGTTGGCTCATTGTTGACTAAAGTATTGTGCTTGAAATCTTCTTGCAACGGAGGTGAAATTTGTGTTTGAGCCATTTGGTTGTCGTCGTTCTCCGACAAAAAGTTAATTATGTTATGAATGTATTTTCGACATTGGATGCTTACGAGTCTGAACTACGCCTCAAATCAAACATTAAATTGAGGAACTAAATCAACATATGTTGTTCTTGGGGTATTTCATCATGGACATAGCGAAAGATTTACAAGGACGTCCAAAACTATTCAAGGGCAAGAGAACTTTTTTCCTTATATGAGACAGGCTTCCCTATTGCCGAAAGATTGTTACATAGATTCTTAAACTCGTGAATTTGTTTTATGACAGATTTTTTGTATATCGTATGTAGTTGATGTCTGATTGAGAACTATGTTTTCTTCATAATCTTTCAGATACGCATCATTGAATGCATCTAATCCAATAGAATGTTTACAAAGTTTCCCATGTTGAATAAAATTAGAAGTTGATTTTATTTTCTTTATATATATATATGTTGGTTGTTTATCATTGGTTGAATAAGTATTCCCTGATTTTAGCAGTTAGTTAGAGTTAGTGGAATCATGCTTTGATAATGATCTTAGTGGCGTAGTGCTTTTATTTTCAGTTATCGTGTTAGTGGCTTGATGCCTATTTATATTGTTGTTTGTTATCTTTGATATGTAGAGGGATTATCATATTTTTAAAGAGAAGTTCTCTTCTTCTTTTGATCCTAACAGTGGTATCGGAGCTCGGTTGGAGGCAGATATTGCAGCAGCATATTATCATCTGAAATAAAGCATGGGTGAAACAAATTTTGTTCAACCAACAATTCCCAGATTTGATGGACATTATGACCATTGGAGTATGCTAATGGAGAACTTCTTGAGATCAAAGGAGTGTGGAATCCGGAATACCTACTTAAGCCTTAAAACTATAAAGCTATTTATTTCAAGCAATAGATAGAGCTACCTTGGAGACTATTCTTTGCAAAGATTCCTCCAAGCAAATCTGGGATTCTATAAAGCTAAAGTATCAAGGTAATGCACGAGCTAAGAAAGTTCATCTTCAAGGATTAAGGGCCGAGTTTGAGGCTTTACGGATGAAATCTGGGGAGTCAATATCAGATTTCTTTGCGAGAACAATGGGAATTGTTAACAAAATGAGAATACATGGAGAAAAAATTCAGGATGTTACTGTTGTGGAAAAGATACTTCGATCTTTAACTTCCAAGTTTAACTTCGTTGTTTGTTCCATTGAAGAGTCAAAAGATACAGATGTTCTTACAATTGATGAATTACAAAGCTCATTGCTAGTTCATGAGACAATGGATGTAGAAGAACAAGCTTTGAAGGTATCTACTCATTTCAAAGAGAATTATCAACGCAAAATAATTCATCAGCAGCAGCAAAGATAAAAAATCAGCAGCAACATAATAGTCGAGATCAAAACTCAGATCGTACAATTCAAGAGAAAAGCCATGGAAATCATTCCTCAAAAGTCCAAGAAAGACAAATCTAATATCAAATGCTTCAGTTGTGATAAGTATGTCCACTACAAGTCTGAGTGCTATACTAATTTGAGCAAAAATTCTAGAGAAAAGTCAAATTTTACAGCAAAAGAAGAGGAAACACTCCTGATGGCTTGTGATAACAGTGAGGTAAACTTAAATTGGTGGTATCTTGATACTGGTTGCAGCAATCATATGTCAGGAAATCGAGATCTGTTCTCAAACTTGGATGAATTGTTTCGCAACAACGTGAGTTTTGGCGATAAGTCTACTGTTCCGGTTATGGGAAGAGGCGATATCAAATTCTATACAAAAGATGGTCGTGAGCAATTTATCTCTAATATGTACTTTATCCCGGAGCTCAATACTAATCTACTTAGTGTTGGGTAGCTTCAAGAAAAGGGATATGAAATCAGCATAAAAGCTGGAATATGTTATATTCGAGACCAACACTTTAGTTTAATTGCTCAAATAAATATGAAAGCAAATCGAATGTTCCCTTTGCAGTTAAATCACTATGTGGAAGAATGCTTTGTTGCTAAATCTGCTGATTTGGCTTGGTTATGGCATTACAGGTTTGCACATTTGAATTTTGGTGGACTAAAAACTTTACAGCAGAAGTAAATTGTTGTTGGACTTCCAAAATTTCAGATTAAATCTCATATTTGTGAAAACTGTGTTGTTAGCAAACAACAACAAGATAAGTTTCCAAAAAGAAGCACCTGGAGAGCAAAACCAGCCTTAGAGCTAGTTCACTCTGACATATGTGGTCCCATTGTCCCTACTTCAAATGGTGGTAAACGTTATTTCATATCTTTCATTGATGATTTTATTAGAAAAGCGTGAGTATATTTCCTACAGGACAAAGCTGAAACATTTTCAGATTTCAAGCAATTCAAGATATTTGCAGAGTAAGATGTTGATTTACCATTAAAATGCATCCGAAGTGATAGTGGTGGAGAGTATAACCCACAACAATTTATAACATATTGTGAAGATCATGGAATCAAGAAGCAGTTGACAACCACTTATACACCACAACAAAATGACGTAGTCGAAAGGAAAAATCGCACAATTTTGAATTTGGTGCGATCAATTATGAAACACAGCAGTGTCCCAAGGAAGTTTTGGCCCGAAGCCGTTAATTGGTGTATCCATGTACTAAACAGAAGTCCCACATTGGTGGTAAAGAATGTGACACCGGAGGAGGCATGGAGTGGTAACAAACCGAATGTGAAGCATTTTAGAATATTTGGATGTATCGCTTATGCTTGAGTTGCTGATCAATGAAGAACAAAGCTAGATGACAAGGGGGAAAAGTGCGTCTTTCTTGGTTGCAACATGCAATCAAAAGCCTACAAGCTATACAATCCCATCACCAACAAGACAATTATCAATAGAGATGTGGTATTTGATGAAGAAAACTAACCAAGTGAAGTTAGGGCTAAAACTAACCAAAGAAGATGCATGTGAAATAGTTGATGGTACTCTATAAAAGCAGATTGTAGGAAGTTTGATGTACTTAACGGCTACAAGACCTGACATGCAATATGCAGTAAGTCTAGTAAGTAGATACATGGAAGATCCTAAAGAACAACACCTCATTGCAGTTAAAAGAGTCATACGTTATTTGCAAGGAACAAAGGAGCATGGACTAAACTATAAGAGTCAAGAAAAATCAGATTTGATTGGCTTTACAGAGAGTGACTATGCTGGAGATTTGGATGATTGAAAGAGTACTTCTGGATATGTTTTTAAACTTGGATCTACTGTTATTTCGTGGTCCTCAAAGAAACAACCAATTGTGACGTTATCCACAACAGAGGCGGAATATGTTGCCATCACCTCATGTGCTTGCCAAGCTGTTTGGTTGAGGAATATACTTGAAGCAGTTAATTTCAAGTAAGAATGCGTAACACCGGTGTATTGCGATAATAATTCATCAATTAAATTGTCCAAAAATCCAGTCCTACATGGAAGAAGTAAGCACATTGATGTGAAGTTTCATTTCATACTAAACTTAGCTAAAGACAATATAATTGAACTTATCTACTGTAGAAGTGAAGACCAGTTGGCTGAAATATTTACCAAAAGCATCAAGTTAGCTGTTTTTTGAAATTGCGAAAGCTTATGGGAGTTGAAGCTTTTGAAGAACCAGACTAGCAAATGTTAAACTGAAACTTTCAGTTTAAGGGAGGGTTTGTTAGTTGTTTATCTATGGTTGAATAAGTATTCACTTAATTTAGCAATTAGTTAGAATTAGTGGAATCATGCTTTGATAATGATCTTAGTGGCATAGTGCTTTTATTTTCAGTTATCGTGTTAGTGGCTTGATGCATATTTATATTGTTGTTTGTTATCTTTGATATGTAGAATGATTATCAGATTATTAAAGAGAAGTTTTCTCTTCTTCTTTTGATCCTAACAATATATACGATAAGATTGGGTGCCGAAAATCTACCCAAACTCAATCCATATTAAATGATATTTATGATATTCGAACATAAAATATAAAATGTTATAAGTTATGATGTCATTAGTGACTTATTTAACATATATTTTTAAATACGATTCATTTATCTTATATAAACAATTAAACCATAAATTATTAGTTCATAATTTTAGAACATTAATAAATGTGGCACAATTGGTTTATAAAATCACAATTTAAAAATTTCAATATAATATTTCATGACTTATGCCACGATTTGTTTAAAATATTTTTAGCCAATGCTAATCCGATATACCTACAAATTTGCCAAAATAAATATTTTGAAATGAGCATTTTCTTTCAATTTTTTGAACTATATTACTAAATTGTAGGTTTTTTCAAGACCATTATTGAAAATATGCTAATATTGTGGACTATAAAACACTTTGAATCAAGATTATAAATTACTTTATAATTTAAAATTGCTTCGTCACTTGCCCCTAATTTTAATAAGGAGACCTTTTTTGTATTGGGACTAATATATTAAATGTCGATTTAAATAAATTGTCAACCCCTAAAAAATAAATAAATATTTTTTAAAGAGTTGAATAAATGGTTCTGTAATTCTCCAGTTATGTTATATTATAAAAAATATACTTTACTAAATTGTCGGGTCCTATTGGCCAATTTGTCCAATGAAATTTATTAAATATATATATATATATATATATACCAAAATGTTACCAATATAATCTATTTTTATCACTTTAATAAAAAAATAAAATTAATCATGAAAGAATTGGCCATTATGATTGGGAGGGACAAATCAAGGTTTTAATTTCGTTTAAATTTGGATTTCGGATTGAAAAGAAAAATGAAATTTCATAGAAAAGTTGGAAATTTCCTATGTTGCACAAATGCTTTAAATNAACAAATTAGAACATTCAAGGTTGAATGCTCTAGTGTTTGTGCGCTACAATCGGAAACTTAAAGACACGTAATCATTTAAATTATGATGTTTATTTAACTAACTTATTCTTTTTTTTGTTTACCAGAATTCTTGTTATTATTATTCATCGTTTAACTATGAAACCAATCATTGCAGATGGCATTCGAACAATGAACATCTTTGTCCAATTGATCTTGATGATATAGAGGATATTGATGCATGGATTTCAGGGAATTTGGGAGATTCATTAGATGACGTTGAAGATATAGATGTGATACTCTCCGAAGAAATAGAACCTCCAACTTATGAGAACGAGGATGAAGTTCATGAAGGTATAATTTTCTACATATAACATTTCATGATTATTATGTGGTTCACATACTAACATTTTGTTTTACTTCTATTCAATTTTAGGATCATTACCGGATTTTGGAACTTTGAGATTCACATCATTCCAAGAGGATTGAAAAAGTATGTATGCTGATATGTGCTTGATGTTTTTATATTTTTTATATTTTATCTTATTCTATGACAATGATACTTGATTTTCGAGTTGTTCATGAGTACGATGCTTAATTTGCAATGGTTCATAATTTTATGAAAATTATGATATAATTAAATCTTTTCAAAGTTTTTGCGGTTCAAATCGGTTCGAACCACGGTTTGAACCGGTTCTTAGTGAACCATACATTTTTCGGTTCGATAAAAATGACCGGTTTAAAAACATAGATACAAAGTGTCTAAGTTGTTGACCTCACAACTTTTAAAAATTATAAATATAATGCACTCAAAATTTAAGAATTATGTGGTTGACCTCCAAAGTTCCAAAAACGTTTATATTTTACAGTGACACTTGTTAATGTTTTAGACTCATGTATAATTTGTATTTGATCTTTTAACTTTAAATAGATGTAATAACTCATAAATTATCAAAAACATTCACACAAAAATGACGAAAACTACTACTATTAGTCGAGGGTAATTCATGAACGATTTTGAAACTTCAAGTGTTAAATACACAATTTCAAAATTTTGGGACATTGTTTTTACAGTATATTAAACATTGAGTGACATTCGTCTTAATTTTCTCTTGAATTAAATTATCAATTTCTTGTATGTTGATACACAAATAATCAATTCGTATTATTTTGTTATGGCAAAAGGTTTTTTAATAATAAAAATATATTTCAAAATTATTATATTAAAGAAATATACAATGTAATTTATAGATATAAATTGAATTTAACTCCCATAGCCCTAAGGAAGCTTTGATATCTCCATCCATTTTGATCCCAAAAATATTTTCTCTTTCTCTATATAATGTTTCTATTTTATTATTTTTATATAAATATTTAAATAAATCAATCGTCTTCTCTTCATTAATCAATTTTCTTATACACTAATATTGATTACCTATATTTATTATGGGTCCTAGTTTATGATTTTGAGTTTAGGTACAGAATCTAGTATAATTAATAATACGTAATTAACTTGTTAGTTGTTTAAAACACAAAACTAATTATTTTGGATTTACTTTAATTTTAAATTAAATTTTATTTTTATTTATTTCAATTTTTAATGTTATACAACTATTATTGTAAAAAAATGGGCAACATACAAATTTGTCTTAAAAATTTCATGGTTTTTGTAATTTGGTCCCCAAAGTTTTATGATTATTATGATTGTGATCCCAAATTACCAAAATGACAAACCGATCTCTATATTTTGTAAGTTTTTACATAATCAGTCCACAAATTTTAGTATAATGAACTAATTGATCTTTAAAATTTTCAATTTTTACATTGTGATCCTCGGTCAAACTCAAATTTTGGAGATCTATTTTGCATTTTTGGAATTTGATTTTCGAAAATGTTGTAAATTTAAATGATCAAATTTATCAAACCTTAACTTTTAATAACTAAATATTTCATTACAAATTATGAGGATAAGACTGGGCAAGTAGAAGTTATGGATTTTGATGGTGTTCGCCGCTATCACAACCTCCGCATGCACAAAACAAAAATGTAATTTTCTATAAGAAATTCAAGTGAAATCAAATGGGCGATGAAATACTGGCTATGTTTAGAATAATAGTGAATGATAAGGTACGACAACAACATCGTGGTTCTGATTAGTAGAAACCAAACATCAATATAAATTTTATTTATTTAAATGTCAAAAATATAGGTTTCATGACAATAGGTTTTTCCCAATTGTCATCAAAACGTACTTTGTAAAATTTCTTTTTTACTTTTATTAATTTATTATTTAATCTAAAATTTATTAATTGCACCATTGTTTTTTAAATTACGATTACTGATACAACAATCAACTCGTAGTACAGTACAGTGGTCACAACTCATTGTTATTTCTCTACAAGTATTCTAAACTTGACACAAGAAGAAAGTTGAGAGAGTGGCCACCCCATTGCCTAGTTGTCTTTTCATTTAATTAATTATTTTCAATAAATAATAAATTTAATTTCCATAATAAAATGACATGGAAAAATTTTAAAACATAAAAGTCTAATTATTCAACCGGTTACCCATTTATTTCGATTTTCTACAATTTTATATGAATCAGATCGAATTTGTGGTCACTTCGCTATTGAACGATTCATACGGATCGATCCCATCCAGTTTTAATTTCATTTATTTTAATATCGATGTTAATTAATTAATTATTGATGTTATTAGCAATGTTTTTAAAAGTTAGGTCTTGTGTAAATACCATTTAAAAATTAATGATGGATAAAAATTATTTTTCAAAATCATGAATATTATATTTTTTAAAACAATTATGTTTTAATCAAACAAATATTGGTTATTGGACAACATTATTATTATTAGATAGAAACTTAAATCAACTTAACAATTTAATATATAATCAAGAAATACTATATTTTTTGGTTCTATAATAATAATAATAATAACAATATTAATCAACCAACAATCATATAATTACAATTCATATCAATACAATAAAAATAATCCACTAATCCAATTTCATTCAAACACAACCAAAATGTCTTTACTCTTTCTATCCAAACACTCACCAAATTTAACACAATACACACAAATAACCGAACCGAATCGAACGAAACAAACTTCTTTACCTTCTCGTCATTTTACCAATTCTATTTTCACATGTTAATCAATCACGTCAACAAGCAATCGAAGACTCGAATCACTCACCATTTTTCCATTGCATTTAAAGTGTGAGAACGAAAGGCGGGGCATCGCGTCTCGGTCCGGCTAAAGATCGGTAAACGTATACCTTTTCAGCTACAAGTTCATCACTTCCTTCATCTTTGATCACTTCAACATTAAGCCTTGGCATTTCCTTTGCAAGTACTCTACATCCTTTCATCGTAACGTCGCACGACGACATCCATAACGACCTCATTTTCTCGTATTTTGAAATCCCAGATAATAAAGCTCCGTTCCCGAATGGACAATCTCGGATCTCAAGCTTTCTAAGTTTAGGACATCCTTCAAGAACACATTGCATTCCCCTATCACTTGTACCCGCAAAAGCCACCGAAAGTGTCTCGAGATTCTTAGCATATCGACCGATGTACTCGAATGTCATGTCCGTAAGAAGCCCGGAAATCGAAAGCCGTTTGAGTTTTCCGCATGTTTTCGTAACGGCACCGAATGCCTCGTCCATCGGATCCCCTGTATTGTGATCAGGCTGGCCTGGATTCATAATGCAAAGACGAAAATGAGTGAAATTCGGACAGTTTTCAACGACTGTCTGAACAGCAGAATTAGTCATCTTCCTACAAAAGTAGAGAACATAGTGTAGTTTACGACATCCACTTGAAACAGCTTCGAATCCCACCTCAGAAACACCCGGTCCGTAATCAAGATCATAAGGATCATAAGGCAAAACACGAAGTTCTTCGAGTAATGAACATCTTGTTCCGAGAGCTTCAAGCCCTTTATCTTCAACAGTATCAAGAACCTAAAGCCAAAGAAAACATAAACTTCTTACATTTCAGATTAAAAATATGATAGTTTGTAATAAAATTTCGATAACTTACCCAAATACGACGTAGATTCGGACACTTTCCGAGAAGTCTAGAAAAATCGGTACTTCCAAAGGGTGCATCAGTTAAGTTTAAGAAAGTTAAACCAGAACAAGCACCGAAGAAAACTGGGAGATAGAATGGACTTGCGTCCCATAAAACCGTGAGAATTTTTAGATTTTTACACTTGTTGAATGTACTTTCGAGATCATCGAAGAGATCATTTTGAGGCACTTGCATTGAGACTCCGGTACCGAGCTCAACGAGCTGAGTTGTATGAACTAACAATCGATAAAGTTGGTCGAATGGAATACTTTCATTTACCTTGAGAACTTTTAGTGATTTGCAACGTCGAATAAGTGTTTCGAGATCATCAATATTTACTTCACTATTCAGCCTACCAAAGTTTAGTACTTCTAAAGAGTTGAAGTGTTCTGGAAATCCACTTATCCAATCTCCACGTTCATCCAGCATAACGCAATCCTGGATATCGAGCTCAGTCAAGTTCCTGAAAATCAATAAAAAACCGGAGTTTGAGCTCGAGAATCTTTGAATCATGTGAAAAAAAGTGGACAGGTATGAGAAAATGTGAAAACTCTAGCAAATTCTTAAGAGAGTTGATAGTACGAAATTCGGAAAGTAAAGAAATAAGAGATAAAAATGGAATCGAGTAATGTTCGAAGATGCGAAACTTCGACATTATTCATTGAAAACGAACTAAAAAAAGACAAAGCAACATAAAAATAAATATAAGGATTTATAATGATGATACATTTAGATATTTAAGCGTTTCTAAGTGAAGTATGAAACACGCATAGAAAATCATGATTCAATTGATCGGGAGAGTGTACGTGCCGTCCAGTTGATAAGAGAAGTGAATCACATTTAAAATACTAGGTCAAGTCAATTACTCATTATATAACACCCCTACTAAACTAGAATTATTCTAGTTCCACAACTGATATGGACAATATTTCGACACTCCCCCTCAAATCGAACTGGTCTTGGTCCGGTTCAGACTTGCTTCATTATGCTCGGTAGTGCTTGAATCATAGGTCGACCTATTTTTGTCGCCTAAGCCCGATACGTTTTTCTACAAGAGTTTTTTTCAATCCAAACCGGTACATACTAGCCGAAACCCACCCTACACCTCCTATACCATATAGATATTCAGGATTAGATGGGTAGGGAGAGTGTCGGTAAAGCCCAGTCTATAAAAGATGTGAATCACATTGAAAAGGCTAGACCAAGCCAATTACTCATGATATCGCACCCCGTATAAACTAGAACATTTCTATTTCCACAACCAATGTAAGACAATATTTCAACAAAGAAATTTAGGATTCAATGGACCGGAAGAGTGTCCGTATAGTCTAGTCTACAAGAGAAGTGAATCACAATGAAAAAAATACGCCAAACAAATAACATTTCTATTTCCACAACACGAATAAAATCATAATCGCTTACTTGCAATTCCTAGCAATGGCTTTGAGTCCATCATTCGAAAAACCATCACAGCTACACAAAGACAAAGCCTTGAAACTAGGAAATGAATCAGCTAAGAGCTGAAAACTATCATCACAAATCATCATCCTCTTCAATCGAAGCTCTCGAAGAAACGGATAAACCTCCGAAAATTTAACTAGCCAAGCATGTACATTTGCTCCCCAACCAGGCGGAATCATATTGAAATCTGAAAATCTAGGCTTCCCTTTTAACACTACACTTGTAATTCTAGGAAACCTTCTTGCAACAATTTCAGGAGAAACAGCATAGCAATTTCCGATAAAGAGCTTCGATCTTGTCCATCTTTCGGCATTGTACCAATCTTTACAAACAAGTGAGACTGAGTTTCGATCCTTATGTGAATCTACAAATGAAATAATTTTCTCTAATACTTCATCTGGAAATAAAGAATGGGGCTGAATTGATCCATTTGACATGTATTTAAATGACTTGTAATCCTTTAATATTTTTTGGCTAGAAACCATCACAAGATTCAATAGACAAATAAAGCATCAAACTTAGAATGTCCTGCAAAATTTTAACAAGAAAAAATCATCAATAAAACAGCAAAAAAATGCCCATAAACTCAACAAACTCATATGTAAATTAAAACCTAAGATCTGTCAGCAGATCGACTATCTTTATATGATTTCTTCAACCAAAAACAACGAGAATTTAAAGGGACCTGCACAAAATCAGAGCTTGAAGCACAATTATTTTGGTAAAAGTAGAATTTGAGGAAGAGCATAACAGAGAAGAAAAAGCTGGGTCCTGGGCCCTTCACCTCTGAGGCAAGCGCTTGGAGTAAGAGGAGTCATAGATCAAAGGAAAGCATTCAGCTTCACAAACCCACTTGCAGATAGATTATAGCAAAAAAACATAAAAAGCATCGCACCCAAAAACAACAGTGACAGGAAAATTCTACAGTTTAAAGTCGATTAAAACTCCATGATGAATGAACGAGTGAAATGCTTATCTGAAATAACAAAGAAAAGTAAGTCAGAAATTCTATAGAAAAGTCTTCCATTATTAGGCAGCCCCACCCACGAAGGATGAAAGAAAGCTAACCCCTTCGACAAACAATGGCGAGGGAAACACCCCAAGCTCAATCACCGTCCGATTCACGCACCCAGTATCTCATATTTCTCCACGTGTCAATGATCCAATCTCGCCGTCCGGCGTACGTTAGCGTAATTTGCCCGCCCTGGTTCTGACTTCTTTATCTCACATACTCATGACTATGATGACTAAAATAACCTTTGGAAAGACTAATAATTGCGTTAGTTTGGTGGGTAGAAGAGTAAATTCACTGAAGTAAATGATAGAGAAAAGGGCGGGCCAAGTCCATTTCATGGATCTAATTGATTTTGACCCGATTCAATGACAATCCACTCCATTGATTTTTTTAATGCCATTTACCATAAATACAAATTATTATTACAAAAATAACCTCATGAAAACAAATAATGCATTAAATATGAAATTGAAATATTTTTTAATTATTTAAAATAATAATATAACCTAAAATTAAGTATGTGATGGTCCACATAACAAATTCTTTGAAAATTACAATAATTATTTGTCCTCATTCAATATTAATTATATTAATTTGATTTAGTTTATGCCTAATTACCAACTTCTCATGTTTTTTATTAGTGAAAATGTCCACGTTCCTGTAACCAATGTTTTCATACCGGTTCGGAATCACGTATCGGTCCGGACCGGTATGAGCGGTACGATCGGTATACCGGATGATACTAAATTTTATTTATTTTATTTTTAAAAAATTAATATTTAATTAGCTTTTTAAGGTCATATTCGAAAAAACTCAGAAATCGACCCTAATACCCGATATCGGGCGGTACGAAAAAAAATATCAATACCTAGCGAAATTTGACGTATCGGACGGTATACCATCCGGTATGAAAAAATTGATTGTAACACATTTCCAATAATTTATATTAATAAATAGTATTAGCTAAGTGAATCCAATTGGATAATTCTATTTATCTAAATAGTATATTGTAAATTTTATTCTAAATTTTACTTGGTTCAAAAACTGGATTTGTATATATTATTTTTAAAGAATATAAATAGTAACGAATATTTTTTAACTACAACAACTATATGTCTTATATTTTATTATAATTCAGTCGTTAATCACATATTAATATCCTTCAATATTTTTAGGGATAAATATCATTTTTGGTACTTCAAGTTTTCTAAATTCACAATTTACCTTTTTCATCAAAAAACACTACAAATTAATTGGATCGAGACATAATCAAAATAATAATAAAATATTAACTATTTGAATTTTAAAATATAATATTATATATATATATATATATATTCGATACCAACTGATAGTTCAATATATTAGACGCATCGGCTCGAACAACTATGAAATTTTGGAGCGTTATAAAAACATTGATATTTAATCCTTTCATAGTTTGATATTTTTCAGTTTGTCTTTTATATGAAGTTAGGGGTGGGATTCGGTCGGTTAAGCGGTCAAAACTTTTATGGTTAATCGGTTTTGTAGCCCAAAATTTGAAAACCGAAACTGAACCGTTTAATCGCATTATAAATTTATAACCGATCGAAACCAAAACCTACCAAAACCGACGGTTAATCGGTTACCGTTTAACCGATAATTTTTTAAAAATTTTTCCACAAACTTTGTTCCATAGTCAATCTTTTTTTGAGAGTTTAATTTTCATACTTTCGAGAAATAAATTATGTTAATCTAGATCAAGCATGGAACTCGAATTGGACTTTCAAGAACGATTTAGCAACATTAGCGAATCAATCCCAAAATGCAATAAAATTATTTTGAATTCATCATTTTATCAATAATCCACCAAAAATTGTCATGAACAAATTCACAAAAAATAACACAATAATCCATTATTATCATGTTTAGAAAGATTACAAAATATTAAATATAAGACTTTAAATCTAAAATAAGAAAGTAAATAAAAAGAATATTAAACATATAAATAATCATATAAAATATTTAAATGTAAACATTTACATAAATACAATATATTTAACAAGAACAAAAAGATGCAACATAACAAAAAATTAAACATACGAATTCAATATTATCATGCTTATAAAGATTTTGAAATACGAAAAACTTAAATATGAAAATAAGAAAACCGTAACACTAAAAAAATACTAAACACATAAAATATTCACAAATTGCCACCAAATATACAATTAATCATAGCAATAAATGAAAATATTACTAGATTATATTTAAATGGAGAGTAACGACAGAACATAGAAATAATTCTACAAACCCTAATATCAAGTATAATTTCTTTTATTTAGATAATAGAAATATAGGCAATGTGACATGTGAGATAAGGGGTGGGAAATTATTGTGTGTAATAATTTAATCGGTTAACCGACATCAAAACCGATATTAATAAATAAAATTGATTACCGACCGTTTAATCGTTTTAACCGATATGAAATCGAACCGTAAAAACCGATTAACCATATAACCGACATTGTTTAACCTATTAAAGTCGGTTCGGTTACACGGTTCCGCGATTAGATGTCACACCCCTAATATGAACCACTTCAAATCAAATATTAAAAATAATTTTTAAAAATTTTTGCCATTGTAGACGAATTTATATAATAGTACTCAAATAAATAAGTCATAGTCAAAAATCTAGAAATGTAAAAGAACTAAGTATAAATTTTTTCCATGACAATTAACTAATGTTAGGGATATCGAGCTTATGAAATAAAATATATAAAACTTTATGAGTAATTCGTAGACCAAAATTGACAATAACAAAAATATGGGGTGATTAATTTGTAATTAAAAGATGTAAATTGCGAATTATAAAAATTTGAAGAATTAAACTTGAGATTTATTCATATTTTTAGTATGTAATTAAAAGGTACAAAAATGGCAATATATTATGACAAGATAAAGCGCATAATTTAATATCAATCAGTGAACCATGTGACCATGAACTAAAAAAAACAATCGATTAAATTTTAATATATTATATTATTTTTTATTTAAGTATGAAATTAAAAAATAAATAAAACATATAATTATTTAAGTGGATGAGATTGATTTATGAAAGACACATATTGTACCCCAGTCATTAAGAAGGCACGTTACAAGTGACCATCATAATTTGGGGGGTCGTGACACGTGGCCATGTATCATTGCGCGACGTGTATCATAGTCCACCTATGATGGGCTATTCAATTTTTAAAGTTTTAAAATTCTACTACACATGTACATTGTATGAGTTTGGCATCATTCGATCTGCTAAACCCATAGTTTTGAAAAAATTTATTTTCATTATTTTAAATGATATATACAGTCCTTAAATTTTAAAGTTTTAACAAATTTGATCATTCTAACATTTATCAGATCATATCACCAAAGTGGTAAAATAAGTCTCCAAAAATTTGATTTTGATGGAAGATCACAATTGCTAAAATTGAAATTTTTCGAATCAATTATACCATATAAACTAAACTTTGGAGCTAACTTTGTCAAAACTTACAAAGTATGATAACCGATTGTGTCATCTTAATAATTTGTGAAACACGATTACCACAATCATAAAATTTTTGGGACCAAAATTTTCAAAATCATGAAATTATGAGAATCAAATTTACGTGTCACTCGGTCGATTTCAATCAAAACTCATTTGAGAAAACCATAAAAATGAAAAAAAATCAAGAACATAACAAAACCCTATATCAAAACATGATGATTTCGGTAATTTTGTAAAAGAACAATACGATAAAAAGACAATGGAAACACAAGACAATAATAATATAATGAGTCAATTATATTTAATAAAAACACTCACTTATATATTATTCGGAATCCAACAAGACTGCAACCCAATATTTGGCCGATCTGATATGATGGAAGATATAAATTATTGATATTTAATTTGGGTGATACGCACATTTATTCCTTATAGTTATATGGTTTTAACAATTTTGGTCCACCAAAGTTTTATTATTTTGGCAAGTGTGATCCTCAAAATATCAAGATGACAAATCGGGTTCACATACTTTATATGTTTTCACAAAATTTATTATGTATAGAGTAATTTATCTCTAAAGTTTTCAATTTTGACAATTGTGATCCTCGACCAAAATCAAATATTTAGGATCGATTTTGCCCCTATATGATTTGATTTTCCAAATATTGCAAACTTGGAAGATCAAATTTATTAAAATCTTAAAGTTTGTGTTGGAATTACAAATTCAACAGTTATCAAATTTGCCAAAATTATTCAACATTTTCATATATGGAATTTCACATAAATCTAAAAGAGTGATGGGTTTCGTTATTCGGTTACTTAGTGAGTGCTTTATTATGTCGTCAACTTTCAATTCCAAATGTGAGTTTCTCCATTTAAGTTCACGAGAGACTCGAATCGATTCAATTTAAACTATAGCCAAGTTTAAATTCCTAATTAAGGAAGTTTGCAATCTTCAAATTTGTCATGACTTCCTAATAAAAATTAAAATCTAGGAAAAATATGATTATGTACTATAAAATAAAATAGTACAAGGCCAAATTTGCTATAACTAATTTCAAATTGTAATCAACTTAATTACAATTCAAATCAACATTTAACGTTGTGAAAGCATATTTTACAAACAAAAGGTTTATGTACAAAAACATTTCTTAAACTACATAACAACTATTCACAAACATGATAAAGTTTTTGTCATAGTCTTAGCAGCACCTTCATCTCTTCATCATCCCCTGAGTATTTTGTTTAGCGGGCCAAAATTCTGAAATACGTAAAACAGCAACCAAAGATCACCAAAACATGTAATATAAAGCAATAAACAAATAAATGAAATGCAATATAAATATGTATTTCAAAGAAGTTGTCATAACTCCAAATTAAATTTCATTGTTCTTAATCCAGCATGGGAGGTCTGGCATCCGCCCTATCCCTCTGCTTTAGAATCACATTAGGCTAAGAATTCATCAATATATCAATTAACTCTCTGGAAAATAGAATGAGAGAACAACCAACTCATCCAAGTTCCAAGAGTTTCACATTTCATATGAACCATCCTGGTTGGCTTTTATCACCAAAGTGTTGCCACAAGTTAACTTGTTTATCAGCTAAAACCATGGATTAACCATGTTGCCATGAGTGTGCGTCAACACTCCCTCGAATCTAAACACAACCAGCAAAGAAATACAAAGAAAACAACAATTATGCACATAAAATCAGTCACATGTAGTCATACACCAAATATATTTTGACAGTCAAAACAACCTCCAAAAATCATATAAACATATGCAAATGAAAGCTGATTCACATGGCTACAACATAGAGAAAAGTGAATTTCAATTCAACTTCCCAATTGTTCCAGTTTATTTATTGAAAATAGCATAAACTGCATCTCGCAGAAAGACATTCTTCTGAGCGCCACTTTGAAACAAATAGTATAACTTCATGCTCATTACATGTATTTATGAAATTCTTTTTGAATCAGAAAATAGACAGAAAAACAAAGATAACTATATAAGGCTTTTACCATAAACACAAACGAAACAGTACTAGAAATAATATATTTTCAAAGTAATCACACAGGAGCATAGAATTTGTTCTACCATTTTCACACCTCATTATACCGCTTACCCTCTTTGATTCTGACAATTTCCACCTCTATTAAACTTCTCATACCTTTTATAGAACCCACTGTTACAATCAAGCATCCATAAGTCGGATAATTTCTTTCAAAATCAACAATTCATAAAATTGTGTTGTTGAAAATTTTCTCCCTTTGCTGGATTTTGTCATTTCTTCATTCACGTTTTTCTCCTGTTATTTTTGTTTCATGTTTATCTCTTATCTAGCCTAGAGCTATTTGTAATCAAGATGGAAGATTCTTACGCTTCCAATAGGGTAAAGCCACCTAGCTCAATATGTTCCACATGATTTTGGTTAAGTCTTGAGTTTGTAGTATTAAAACATCTCATATAATTCCTTAATATTGCAATGCCTCATAAAATTGTTATAGTTCAAGAGTTAATAATGAGCAACACGCAAATTTGTTTTCAATTAGTATGATATTGTCTACTTTGGATCAAAATCGCCTCATGGAGATCGTAACCCAACCTTCACGGTTTACTTTTTTCCTAGCGCCGAAAACCTTCCTAAGGGGTCATTCATCGTGGGACTACCTTGGGCAAACACGCTTAAATTTACAGTTTTCATGGAATCAGTATCACTATTGCTCGGAAAAATGGCTTGTACTAGTTCTCCATGAACCCTCTACATATTAATTATCATTACATATTTAAAACCGATGTTGAGATTTGCTTAAAGTTTACATTGTAATTAGTTTGTTTGATTCTATATTAACAATAATGTTACAATAATAACACCACTACTATTTTTTTATGTATTATAAATAACAAGGTTTATATCAATATTATTTAAATTCATTATTGAAGTTAACACTATTGATCTTTCCATGAAGATATTATAAATACACAAAACAAAAACAAAAACAAAATTTAAATATATTTATCATTAAAAAATAACGTTTTCAATATTTCAATTAAAACCCGGCCTCAACTTCCTTTATGTATTTGGAATGCTTCTCCAAATCCTCAAATAACAAGAGAGACTGGAAAGAAGCATCAATATCCTATTGACAAACTTCTCATCTTCGCTTGAATGATCTCGGGTTTCGAAGAGAAGAAGTTGGAAGACAGGTTAAACTTCGAGAGAATTATGGTTTTGATCTCTTATTCTATATGCCGTGCTACAAAGACCTGCAAAATGTGCAATTAGGATGATGATATACTCAAATGGCAACATACTAATAATAACTTCAAGAAACCATTCATTCAAAAGAAATGGTAACAAATTGAAACAACTAGAAGAAACTATTTTGACAAGACATGAGAAAATAGTGTGTTTGGCAAAATTTGGTCTTCAAATATTAATTTGACATCATTACTCTGTATATTTTGATCATTTAGTAAAAACGGTCCCCAGTGTTTCCAAAATTTAGCATATTTGGTCTTAGTATGGTAAAACCAATACTCAAAATTTGAGAACCATTTTTACTCACAAATTAAATGACCAGTTTTGCCCAAATTTACGAAGTTTGACTTGCTTTACCAAAAAATAAAAGTTTGAAGATTAGTTTTACCTTTAGAATCTTTAAAAACTAGATTTGACAAATTAAGAAACATGATAACCAAATTTTCAAATCATATAAACTTTTGGAACTTTAAATATCATTCACCAATTTGACACTTATAATTCCGAAAATGGCACTATAGTCCTCGAAGTTTGATAATATTAGTGAAATTTATCTCAAATCTTTGATGGGCATATTCAATCTTCGGATTTTACATTTCTTGCAAAATTGACCCTTTGACCGATATTGATCTCATCTAAAAATATTTTAGAGAGTTTGTTTATGATCAGTCAATTTCTTATATAGTTTTGAGTTCAATTATTGTAGGGACACGAGCGATATAAGAGGTTGAGCCCACAATGTGTGAGCTTACGTCCTCGGGAGAACGAAGCTCTATCTTGGTTTTCACTATGATAATAAAAAGATACAAGTAGAATCAAAGGATAATGATAATCCGAATGAAAACGGTACGAAAAATGATCGAATCCACTCCGTCGCGCCCGAGATGGGGGGAGTCGCAACTTTTGGAACGAAATCTCACGAATGGGTGCTGGTCGCGACATTTCGACATAATGTCACGACTACATGGACGAAAACTCGCGACTCCTGCATGCAAAATCTCGCGGATGGAACAAAATGTCGCGAGTAAGGGGCAAGTCGACGAAAACTCGCGACTACAGCCATGCATACATGCTCTCGCGACTTTTTGAGCGAAAAGTCACGAGTCAAGGGCTTGAGTAAGGTTCTCGCGACATTTTGTACAAAAAGTCGTGCCTGGGTCATAAACTCGCGAAATTGGAACTTTGGGAAGCGTGCCAAGAGTCTGAACCCTTTTTTGGGGCCTAGGGTCTTGTATTTATAGAAAAACTCGGTCCAATAAGTCAACTTAAGGTCCAAAAGCTCAATCTTAATCAAATTAGCCCAACTTACTTAGAAAATATCCAATTAAATCGGAATAAGTGTCACAGCACTCCGGAACTTCAAGAATGCACCCCGGTCGAACACTAGTAGCACGTAATGTCGAGAAAATACCTGGGAATATTCTTTACTAGCTCATTGTCTCCAAATGCTTAGGAGATAGCCAAAAATATCGTCTTAGATCGCCAACGAGCTCTTCGAGTGCCAAATTATGAAAATACCCCTGGCATCATTTCCGACCGAAATAATCCAAAACAACTCAAAACACCATCAGAATCCTCATACGGGGGCCTGGCATGACCATATTGCGAGACTACCCTCAAAATCACAATACTCAATAAATATAATAGAAAATACACAATATCATTTAGCCACGTCAGACGAACCCTGAGGGTATCATAATTACATAAATGACCTCGGGCAATATCAGATCACCAAAGTTGGAGTCACAAATTTTGATTTTTGTAAGGACTTCAAATTTCAACTTTGAGGGCCAATTTATTCACATCTATTGATGTTTGAAAATTGGTTTTGACAAATATACAAAGTATGAAAACTTGATTTGCATTTAGCATCATGTGAGAATCACATTTGTCACAACTTTGGGAACCAAATCGCTAAATCGACAAAACTACTAGAACTATTTTTGCGTCTCACCCTTAAAAGAGCTTAAACTAAAATTTCGAGCTGAGGAAAAAAATCATAATACTCGAGGTTTGACTAGCCAAGGGGAAAGACATCTTATCTTACCTTGGAGAACCTTGGCGCTTGTAAGAACGGGGAAGCATTGGTCTGAAGGCGCCAAGAGCCTTCTCAGCTGTCTAAATGATGCAATTTTTTATATGTAAAAAATACCAAATAATTAGGTTCTATAAGATGCACAAAATCATATTTTCAGCAAACAAAATGAAAATAGAGAAGATGGTGAATCTTGAAAAGAAGCTTGTGTAGGTATGGAGCACATTTTGCTTAAACTTGGAACACTTTGAGAAGTAACATAAAAGGGCATTCCATTTCATAAATGAAGATGACTAATGTTTTTAAATCCAAAAACGAGAAAATGACGCTTCAGTACTCAAACTTTCATCATTTTGGCAAATTTGGTCACGTAATTTTGCAACATTTGGAAAATTAATCTCCTAAATTTGATTTTGATCGATGATATAAATTGTCAAAATTGAAAACTTTTATGATCAATTATTCTATACATAATAAACTTTAGGGACTCGTTTTTTTTCAAAACGATCAAAATATGAGGACTACACATATCAAAATCACGGAATATACCATTTTCTCAAAACCAAATTCTTTTTTCCTTCCAAAACATACGGGCCAAATAGAACACAGAGTCTTGTGCAGCTTGCTGTTGTGCTTCCCTTCTTGTATTACGATTCCCTTTCCAATTTTTCTACTGCAAATAAAACTATGTTATACCAACAAAGTTGCGAGGTATGAGATTTGGAGTGCGATATTCGCTAATTCTTTACAAATCTGATTATAATGCGTTAAAGAATTGTGATTAAAATAATATAAATATATTATTTTTTTACAATTTACTCAATAATCCAATAATATTTCAAATAATTTCGATTACTAATATGATGAATTGCATAAAATTTTATATAAATTAATTAAAATATATTTTTTTCATTTTTTTTAAATATTTACGCATCCGGTATACACTCTGCGCACCCGGTGTGCACCAGGTGCACTAGGTTGCACGAATCCGAACGAATCGTGCAACCTAGAAATAAAACCTACAATTTTGAGCACAAAAAAATATTACTTATAAGAACAAAACAATAAGAATCAACAACGAATGTAGGTGTCAAAAACTGTAACAAGTGAGATAATTAAAGAAACCCGCCTCTACAGAGAACTGAAGTTCTATACTTGATACAAGAGCTTGCTTGAATTCCACCTACAAATTAACGTACTGTAAATTGAGCATAAAATAAAAGAAAAAGCTAAAAAATACTGATCAAACACCTTATTTCCACACTAAAATGCAATGTCTTGTAATGCTCTAGAGAAATTTTCAATGGAGGGATCAATTTGACCAGATTTGGATTCAAGAATTTTCCCAGTTGACAGTTTTACTCACTAAACTATCTTCACCTATAAGGTGAATTTTCATAACTTGACTTCATATTGCATCTTATAGTAATATGCTCAGAATTCATTACTTTGAGATCCCATTATACTCATAAAAAACAATTACTTATCCATGTCTCTTCAACAGCTTTCATGGAATAAATTCACAGAGTTTAGAAAAAAATAGAATTAGAGTGTTTCCATTGGACGATACGCAAATTTGGTCACCATAATTTTATGATTTTAGTAATTTTTGTCACTAATGTTTTATGATTATGTCAATTTTGATCCCAAAGTATGAAGATATCAAAACTTATCCTCATATTTTCTATGTTTTGGCAAAACAGTCCCCAAAATTTAGTATATATGATATTTTTGGTCTCCAAAGTTTTCAATTTTGGCAATGTGGTCATAAACCAAAAGAAAATTTTGGAATCGATTTTACCACTTTGAGATCTAATTACCCAAAGAGGATCAAATCTACTAGAACTTTAAAATTCGTAGACTAAATATGTGTTTATAATTTTGGGGACCAATTTTACTAAAACTGTAAAAGTTTTGGAGACTGAATGTGCTATTTTCTATTTTCCATTACTTATTCATGGCAAAAACAAATTTATAGTGAAATATAGGGTTCTCATGAGAGACTTACTTCTTGGAAATTGGAGAAATTCATGAGAAGAATCATTTAATCACATTAACATTACAACAGTTTGTGGGAAAACAGGTGATAATGAATGAAACAATCCATTACCTCCCTTTTAAGCCTCGTTTTTTTACGGGGTCTACCCTGAAGAATCAAAGCCACATCCTTGTGTAGAAAATGCAGATAATGGCTTCGTTGGATAGTATCTCCATTAAATTCCATGGATACACTATTAGAAATAGAGATCGAGTGATAGTCGAAGGGTTCGATGACGGGTATTACCGATCAGGGAAAACCTAACATGAAGCAGTGATATTAATCGGCTTGATCGGTCCCGTCGACCGATCAAGGATACCGATCCGACAATTGTGTATATTTGATAGCGGTCGAATTAAACTTAGATCGATGTTCAATAGAATATCTAATGTGAAATATCTTTCCTTAATTGACCTATAAAATATATGGAATAAGATATTGAGATATATCTTGTTGGTTGCATATATATTGAAGAATATATGTAAATATATATTGTTAATTATATATATGGAAGATGTAGTTAAAGATATTGAAAGAGAATATTGTAGAATATTTGTTAGATTAGATTCTAGTCTTGATTTTATAAATAGTGAATCTTATGAATACAATTAAAACAATCAATTAAGAGCGTAACATATTGTTTCATATTCTTATTGTGATAGTGAATTCACGATCAATGTTTATCGATCACGTGGTTTTCCTAGTTTTGGGTTTCCACGTTAAATCTTGTATCTTCTACTTTTTTTCATTTATGTTTTGTTATTATCGCATTAATTCGATCCGATCCCGAGTAACAAAAATTCTTTTGTTATCGGAAAGAGTAAATTTTCCCAACATACTCTAGGTAAAGTAACCTGCATTGGTAGGTTGCCAGAAAACCGAGTTTGAGTTTCACTTGGAGAGGGAGGTTCTCTGGTGTCTCGACCATGTTGCAAAATAAGCAGCCTTCTTCGTTTAACGGGATCTAGTTCAGATTCTGGAACCTCACTGATGCAATTTGAGATGGAAAATACTAACAATAGAAACCAATGTAAACCACAAACAGAAAATATCAAGTTTACACGGTAGTTTCAATTTGAATTAAAGTAGAACCTTTGAATTAAAGCAAGAGAGAAAACAACGATATAAGAAATTTAACGTGTAAACTAGGGATAGGAAAACCATGTAAGAAGAATACAACACACACGAAGAGGAAATTCGGAATACAAGAGTATTGAAGTGTATAACAATGAATCATAAGTGCTCTTTATATAGATGAGGTGATTAAGATAATTAAGGTAACTAGCAAATATTCTTAATATTTGATCATATCATCAAATCAAATATATACATTCATATATACTGATTTGATATGATCTTGTTTCATTCAATATATCTTTCCATAACTGTCGATATCCTAGATCAGTAGACCCACCATATCTCACTTCGGTCCTCGACCGATTGTTTCCATCTCATATCTTCGGATCGCATGATTCGGTCCCTTTGTCACCTTCGGTATTGCATACCAATACCGACTGTCTTCCATGTGAGCCCCGATCGATCACATTATCGATCGTCATCCAAGTGTGACCGATAGATAACAATATCGATTGTCATCCAAGTGCTTTTGGCGGAATTACTGGGAAAGAAGATGGTAATGCAAACTGAAGAGCTGAGGCGATTCTGGGGTCTAAACTCAGAATTTGAGTAGGGAGTGTTGAAGCTGATAGTACCTCCTGAAATAAAATATCCAAAGAAGCAAGCATGTAGAATATTGAAGCAAGGAAAAGAATAAAAGGGTAAAAATGCAAATTTGATCATTATAGTTTTGATAATTTTGATCCTTAAAATTTTACGATTCTGTCAATTATAATCTCCAAAGTTTTTAAATTGCATGCAAAATCTTGAAATTTCGAAATCATTCAAGAATGATATTCGAGTAAATAGTAATGTTTTTGTATTTTTCTTGAATATGTTTGATAATTAATGTGTTATTTTTAAATTTTCAAAGTTTAAAGACATATTCATTACATCCTTTCAAACTTAGACGGTCAAATACAAATTCTGGATATATTTAAAATATTGACGAGTGTTATGGTCAATATAAATGCTATACAATACAGAGAGATTGATAATGAAACTTTTGATCTAGAGTGTAACGACCGTAATCTGGGCCTAGTTGTTTTGGTGAAAACATGATAATTAAAACGGAAATATTCGAAAGCAATTTAAAACATAGTTCAAAACATTAAAGTACGACTGCATAATTTAGAGTGTTCTTCGAAGGACCGGACTCTATCACCGGACAACCGACGACCTCCTTCCCCGTCCCTATCATATCTCACCTGCGTCACCTACAAAATCTGTAAAGCGGTCACAATCTATTAAAGGAAACTTCACACACACTACACATTATCTTTCTTATTTCTTAGGTACATCATACACACACACATGAACCATTTCACTTAACCGTTTTATTATTTCCCTCTTCTTTTACCCTTATCATTTCCATCATTCATTAACTTTTCTGTTGCCGAGATTAACATGCTCGGTGCATGTCCCGCCCAAGCCAACCGTTAGCTGTTGGATGACTCGACGGGCCATATGCATCCCTTCCCCGGGTGGGTACTTAGGCGCTACCCCTTTTTCCACCCGGATCCGTTCCGCCCTCTTCGTACGTATCTTTTCCTCTTTGGAACTTATCGTTCCCTTCATCAGGCATGCCCTTCCTTTGGCGAATCGTGTACTAGGCACGATGCCGGGTTCGGTGGGACGGTCCATCCTTCCTCACCCCGAGTCTTATTATCATTTATCTCGTTCATTCGTATCATTTCTTTCTTCTTTATTAACCCAATCCCATTCCTTAAGTCTGAACCTTCCCTTACTATATTGTGTTCACTCCGCTTACCGTTCGCTTTAGCTTGTTATAATCCTCCCGTGCTTCCCCTGCATTTCGTAACAGGTCTTAGTTATTCGAATTCCGACGTTATTATCTTATTGTTAACCATGTGATTACCGTAGACCCCACGTGTTCTTTTTCCTCTCCCGATCCGACGTCAAGACGTAACGAAAACACTTAATTCCACTTTTTCCTCGAAATTCGCGACAATTCTATGCTGAAATCACAAATCCGCGATAATTCCACCTCTGGTCCGATTTCCGCGATAATATTGCACTTGTCGCGTTTTTCGCGATAATTTCTCCTTTCGTCCGATTTCCGCGACAATTTTCACTTGTAACGTTTTTCGCGATAATATTGCACTGTCCAGATTTCCGCGACAATTCACTCTTCAACGAAAATCCGCGATAATATGTTCATCCAAAAATTCGCGATAAAATGCATGCATGGGCGAAATTCGCGATAATTTTCCTTCTTTGCGGGAATTTTCGGATTTTCGGGTCTTAATGATGATTAACCCATTTTTGGGCCTCCTCACTCCTATTTATAGACATCCTAACTTTTCTAATTCACACTTTGACCCCTCCTTCCTTTACTTTTGACCCATCCTTTATCTTTTTCTTTACTTTTCTATTCTTCGTTCCCTTTTACGTTCTTTCGTTCCCGTATCTCTCATTATCTACCGTCTAGACTTTTACCGTTACATTCCCTACTATTTGTTTCGACATACCTTTTTCTCGGCTATTACATAGAGTATAGAGAGTTTGTTCACACTCTCCCGTCGGTGCGTTAACGAATTGTTTTCCTTATTGTTGTTGTAAGGAAAGCAATTACGACTGGGGAGTTTGTTCACACTCTCCCGTTCGTTCATTCTCCGTCGTAATTTCGGTTATACTCTATAATTCCAATATGGTATCGGAGTTGGTTCGGTCAAAATTCTGAATATCAATACCGGAAAAGTCTGGTTACTTTAATTTCAAATCCAAATTTGTTAGATATTTGGACTTGAGGGGAAATGTTGAATTTGTCCAAGGGTTGAAATATCTCACATATAGGCTTAATCATGTTTTTTAAATGTGTGACTTCATCCCCTTAATGTCATTCGTTCACGATCGTCTGTCGTAATTTCAACTATACTCTCTAATTCCAACACAATGCACGCTACATTTCTCGCAACACAGAGAACATGGGTGTCACTAGTGGCCTAAAAGAAATAATCTTAAATCAAATTTTGCATACACAAAATTACTAGCAATTATATAAAACTCTAAGTGGGCTAAATACCTCCACATGAGGTGTAGAATATGGGGTGAAAGTAGGAACAACGTGCACTCTTGGTTGATCTATTTCGTCCCATACTTTTATATGATCATCGATCAACAAAGCCATTTTGGGATGGCAAATTCCATCTTGGAAAACATTGAGCAATGATTTCCTAGAACCTATAAAGAAGGAAAAAAACCATTACATGAGCAAATGAATCTAAGTAAAAAATGGGTGAGACATAAATTTAAAACTCATAATTTCATGATTTTGCTAATTTTTTCTCATATCTATAATTATGGTAATTGTGATCCCTAAAGTATCAAAATGGCAAAATCGGTCCTTGTATTTTGTCACTCTAAAGTAAGGGTGTGCGTGGATCGGGTAACCAACCCGTTGATCAATTTTTCGACACGATCCGATGGATACAGATCGGAAAAATGATGATCCGAAATTGATCCACAATAGTAGATCGGTTTACGGATCGATTTACATGTATCATAATATTTATTTTTGAATTATAGTTTATAATAAAAAATTGTCAATAATTATAAAAAAATGTTATTTTATCCGGTTTATCACTCCAAATTTTTTCTATATTATATGAGTGTGACATTTTATCATTCTGTTTATTTTAATATAATTTTATGTTTTTTCTTTTATTCCATATATTTTGTGGGTTACGGGTTATCTAACTTTGATGATCACATCAAAGTGTGAGTTACGGGTTATCTACTCTCGGGGGTCATATCATTAAAAATTAAATTTTACTTTATTTCAAATACATACCAGACTTGACACAGACAATGCAGTTCAAAACACTTGCAAACATAATCTCCTTCAGACATTGTACAAACAAAAACTTTAAAGCGCTTTCTACCTTTGGGTTTCAAGTAACTCCTAAGATCTTCCCATGCCGGTCTTAATCTCAGGATAACACTTGTATCACACATCTGTTTCACACTAGCGTTTCATCGAGATCCTCAAACGATCGTAATGTATTTGCAACTATTAGCGTTTGATCGTGATCAAATACAATTCCTAAGCATCTCATGTTCAACATAAAAAGGCAAGAATTATACAGGCTTGATGGCACATTGTTGAAATGTCAATTGTCCCACATTGGATTTGAGAAATAATTTAGATTGGTTTATAAGAGGGAAGGGGTACCATAGTAATTGATTTGATCAAGTGTTTTATATTGTGGTCTCCTCATTTTATACGTCGTATCCACGCACACTGCCGTCATAATTTCGATCAGTAACTATAATTTCAACACACATTCAACCCCCAAAAGCAAGCACTTGGATCAAATGAACTTCATGTTAGGAATGGAGGTCGGGTGATAGTCGAAGGACTCGATGGTGAAAGATCGACCCGGGGAAACCTAACATGAAGCGGTAATGTTGATCGACTTGATGGATCTCGGATCTATTAAGGATATCGATCGGACGATTGTGATGAATCTATTTGATAGAGATCGGATTAGACTTGGATAGGGATTCGAGAGTATCAAGGGGAAATATTTTTCCTTAATTGACGCATTAAATATATGGAATAAGATATTTAGATATATCTTGTTGGTTATATATATATATAGAATAATATATGAAGATACATTCTGTTGCCGATATATATGGAAGAAGATATGAAGATATATTCTGGAGATATGTATGGAAGAATATATGCAAATATATTTTGTTATATATATATAGAAGATGCGGTAAAAGATATGTAAAGAGAATATTGTATAATATTTCATAGATTAGATTTTAGTTAGACTCTATAAATAGAAGACTTATGAAGACAATTGTAATTAATCAATTCTATTCTTCTTGTGATAGTGATTTCATGGCCGAGGCTTATCGGTCACGTGGTTTTCCCGGTCCCGTGGTTTTCCACGGTAAATCTTGTGTCTTTTTACCTTTCTTCATTTACATTCGGTTCTCACATTAATTCGATCCGACCCCGGATAACTGGAGATCCCGGATAACATGAATTTTTTTCTTCTCCGGGAATGAGGGAATTTTCCCAACACTTCCTCTCCTCCAATTGTCAGAACAACAGAAACAGGAAGGTCAACACTTTTAAAATTTTGATAAAATTGATCCACATAAGATATAATCACATATTTAATCATTTAATTTTAAAATTTTGGTAGATTTGATCCCAAAATTTACAACAATTGACATATCAAATTCACAAAGTGTTAAAATCAATCCCCGAAATTTGATTTTAACCGATGACTTTATTTGCAAAATAGAAAAATTTGTGTTGTGGTCAAAAGACTGGAGTACCAACAGTCGTCTGATTCGAAATAAAATGAACTCGATTTTGATTTGTTTAGATTGGGGGAAACGATTGTAAAAGGGAGAAACAAATAACACAGTGATTTAACGTGGAAAACCCCTCGGAAAAGAGGAAAACCATCTGACTAAGAGTTAGAAATGCTCTTAGCCGATATATTGATAAAACAGTAGTTCATGTTACAAACATAAAGGGTTAAAGAAAATGACTAAAGCAATAAGAAAACACGAGAGGAGAAATCAGCAGAGTAACAACCTATTTCACGCATCCAAAAGGTCTATGATTTAGTTTTCCATCGAGCTCTGTATTTATAGAGAAGAAAATGCGTGTAAATCACGCTCTGTAACCGCCTCTGAGTAGGTCGTTTTTCCATGGCGGAAAACGTGGGTGAGCCCCAAGTGCAGACTGCTTGATTGGGCCCGAAGCGTGGAAAACAAGCCTATGCCTGGAGCACAGGGAAAGTGGACTGTAACCGTCGGATTGGTCCCCAAAGTGAAGGATAATATGTGACGCTAGCCTTCGGTCCTCATTACTGGTTATTGGGCTTAGCCCAAGTCTTCGGGTCCAACCATCATTGTTGAATTGAATCCTTATCAGAAATTGGATTTGGGCCTTTAGGTTTGGCTTCCATCACTTGGACCATCCTAGAATGGCTTGAGCCTCCTCTAATTCGAGATACCGAGTTCCGAAGTTCACATCACTTTGAGAACTAATTATGTCATACATACTGAATTTTGGAGACTGGTTTTGCCAAAAACTTAGAAAATATGGAGATTGTCTTGACATTTTCACACTTTACCGATCAAAATTGTCACAATCATCGAACTTTAAAATTTTGGTAGATTTAGTCTCCCAAATTTACAACAATGGAAAAATCAGTCCCCGAAATTTGATTTTGACCAAGAACCTCATTTGCAAAAATTGAAAATTTTGACGACCAATTATACCACACGTATTAAACTTTGGAAACTGTTTTTGTCAAAAACTTACAAATTATCAATATCTTCTTACAATCTTTATACTTTGGAAATCGAAATTGCCACAATCATAAAAGTTTATTATTAAAATTGTCAAAACTATGAAAGGACCAAATTTTTCTATCTCCAAAATGAGATATTGTACACAAGCATTAAGTATAAAAGCTTCATTAATTCATGGTCAATATGAAGAGTCACGTAAGCAAGTATATAACAACCAACATCCTTAAGAATGGCTAATTAATCGTATGCTACAGAGTTCAAATGAATTTACATTGAACATCAAACGAAAAAATGACATGTTTTGCAAGTATTTCAGTTCATAAAGTCAAAACTTGATCCGTTGAAAACAATTTTTGTTGTCAAGACTCAGAGTATATATTAATTAATCTCATTAAAAGCAATATGATCTATCTAGAATTTATTACCTTATTTATCATTAAATATTACATTTTAATTTTAATATTTTAAAATCAATTTAAAATCAATATTTTAATAAATTTTATATTACATTTTATAGAATTGAATATTATATTACATTATCATTAAAATAAATTAACTAAAAATATATTTAAAAAGATTACAAATATACTTAAAATTGATCAAGAAAATTTATTTCATACATGTTCAATAAGATCATTTTTTAATTGATAACAAGTTCTCCGATCACGAGCATCGATCATACGACGAAGATAAGCATGAAAACTTGGATCAATTCCTCTTTGAATCGGTTCCGGTTCAGAAGAGTTTTCCGGTTGATCATAATCTCCAAGTGTATTGTAAGTTGCGGTGTGGTCGTCTCTCTCATCTTCGATAATTATATTATGTAATATAATACATAAATACATTATATCTCCAAGAGTTGCTCGATCCCAAAGACATGAAGGTTGGGTGAGAATCCCCCATCGAGCTTGCAATATCTCAAATGCTCTCTCTACATCTTTTCTTGCTCATTCTTGGTGAATAGCAAATAATTTATCTTGTGGAGTTTGTGGTAGCGTAATAGATTTAACAAAAAGATGTTGATGAGAACTCTAGGACCGGGTACCTTGTGATGGGTAAGGCCCAGCAACGATTGGACCAATTCAAATGACGAAAATGAATCCCTATAGCCCATTTATACCTTTAATAAAGAGCGGCCCGATGTTCGACTGGAGGACCGAAGCTGTCCTTAACAAAATAAGGCGTTCTCTACCAGCTGGCACCTGGGTTCGGTTCGAGCGGTTATAACTCACGTTTACCACGCCTCAGGCCTTCCCACGTTTACCACGCTTCGGGCCCGATCACGCAGGCCACGCTTCGGTCCCAACCTCGTTTTACATCCTGCGATAACAATCTCTAACAAACCTGTCAGAGGCGGTTACGGAGCGTGATTTACACACGCTATGAACTCTATAAATACAGGGTAAGACGATGGAAATAGCAGGACCCTTTGGACGCAGAAGAACAGGTTGTTACCCTGCCGGAATTCTTACCGCTTTCTTTACCTCGTCATTTTCATTAGCCTTTCTTGTATAAACTTTGAGTTATTTCATTAGTGAGCAGGCTAAGAGCATAATCAGCTCTTAGTCGAGTGGTTTTCACCCCAATTCTTGGGGTTTCCACTATATATCGCCGTGCACTTACTTTGTTTTTAGCTTTTGATCGTCTTCCACACTTAAAAGAAATCAGAACCGAGTTCGTTTGTTGAACGAACCGGACGACTGTTGGTACCCCTTAAAAAGGGACCATAACACAAT
>RWGZ01000943.1:312975-458316 GCA_009725065.1 Utricularia reniformis
GTAGTAATGGTGATCTGCAAAGAACATTTAAATCATTATTAGAACCCGCCATACCGAAAAAAGCATGCGAAATCCATGCATTCATAGAGGCAACAACACGCTTGTCTCCATGAACAAATTGACCTCTCCATGCCACGGGACAATTTCTCCATTCCCAATGCATACAATCTATACTTCCCAACATTCTAGGGAAACCACGATATTCCGCCAAGTGAAGCAGATGTTGAATATCTTCAGGAGTCGGACGTCGTAGATATTCATCCCCGAACACTCCTCGGACCGCTCTTACAAAATATCGCAAGCAGTCTAATGTGGTCTTCTCTCCCAATCGAACATATTCATCTACTTGATCAGCGGCACAATCGTATGCTAAACATCGTATAGGCGCGGTGCATTTCTGATGAACCGTGAGGGACGTACGTCGAGTGGCATCTGTTCTTCTTAGGAAAAAAGGATCATTTTCAGCGAGTGCGGTCATAATTCGCTCGAATAGTGGACGTCACATACGGAATCGATGGCGAAATTGGTCTTCAGAATACACTGGGTATTGACAGAAGTAATATGCCATCAGTCTTGTGCTTCGCCACTCACGTCCCCTTTCGATGTGGCTTCGAGGATGTTTATTTTTTTGCTTTGGAGGGGGTGATTCTTTGGAATCATATGAACTACTCGAAGATGAAGATTTCATGTACGCCTGTAGTTGTTTGTACAATTTCGGGATTTCGAAGATTAATGAATTTGTCAAACGAGATTGATCGTTGTTAGTAGAATTCATCTTCAATTGTTATGTTATGCAAATATTTCAACAAAGTTATTTATAGAGGAAAGATGTCGCGTCTCGAGATGTTGTAGAAAGTCTATTTGACAAAATATAGTGCGAAAATCGAAGGCCCTTCAAACACGCAATTGTGTTTAGTCACATCCCGGCACGGGTGTTGGAGATTCTAATTTCGATTTGGCAAAACATAGTACAAAAATCGAAGGCCCTTGAAACACACAATTGTGTTTAGTCACATCCCGACACGGGTGTCGGAGATTCGAATTTCGATTTGACAAAACATAGTGCGAAAATCGAAGGCCCTTGAAACAAGCAATTGTGTTTAGTAATATCCCGGCACGGGTGTCGGAGATTCGAATTTCGATTTGACAAAACATAGTGCAAAAATCGAAGGCCCTTAAAACACGCAATTGTGTTTAGTCACATCCCGGCACGGGTGTCGGAAATTCAAATTTCGATTTGACTAAACATAGTGTCTCAACTATATAAGTAACTCTTATTCATCATTCTTCATACTTAACTTCAACAATACGTCTCGTAGATCAAATGTTGAATCGCATGGATTTTCATCTCAAGATGATCTAGATAATTTACACAGTGACAACCCTGTAGCTAACACCGAGAAGGATAGGAATACAAGGTGGACAATGCATGAGGAGTAACTTATGGTTGCTGGATGGCTCCACACATCTAAAGATCCTATTATCGGTGACTCACAAAAAAGTTGTTCTTTTTGGGGACAAATAACCGACTTCTACACAACACATGGAGGTCCAAGTTGCAAATCTCGTGACAAAGAAGCCATTCGGAAGAAATGGGGCCAAATCACCAAAGCCGTCTCCGAATTTTGTGGAGTTTACTATGGTATATGTACCCAACATCTATGTGGATATACCGAACATGACTATTTCAAGGAGGCATTTGCTGCTTTTCGAACAAAGGAAAGAAAAGATTTATCTTACGAACATGTTTGGCGAATCCTGAGAAATGAACCGAAATGGCAACAAGAACAAGGAAGCAGCTCTCACCGCTCCGCTGAAAACTTAGACATACCCCAATCGGATCAGGCACCGGAAATCTGACTTATTGGAAGGGATGGTGCTAAAAGAACACAAAAACAGAAAGAACCTATGACGAGCGAAGGTTCTTCATCTAGAGCGGAACGAAGGGTGGAGAAAGATCGAAAAATTGATGAGAGCAATAAACGCTTCGACGAATTCAACAAGCTATATGAGCTAGACATAAGTGTAAAACTGATGAATACCAATCCGGATAAGTTGAATCATGCACAGAAGTTATTATTCGAGAATACTCTTCACAAGTTCATCGCACGTAGTTCGATTAATAGTAGTGGTGGATCTCAAAATTATACTAGTAATCCGAGAAGTAGCGATCATGGTAACGATTCAAATGATTTCGATGTTAATCCTTAGTTATGAATTTGTATCAGTGTGTTTTATTTACTTCGATGTATTTCATTTTCTTACTTTGTTTTTCGTATTTATTATTTTCCATTTTAAAATTATCAAATTTAAAATATAATTATATATTTAAAATATTAAATTAAATTAATTATTTGAATATATATAATATTTATAAACAATTATATATTATAAATAATTTAAAAATCATTATATATTAAAATAAAAATATAAAAAAAATTATTTTTTTTAATAAAATAATCATATCCGTGGACAGAGGTGTTCAAACCTCTGTCCACAGAGCGTATAAAGACGGGGTAACCCTTCACTCCATTCGCCGAATACGGAATCGAAAATCAGTCTTTTATGGATAAATACTGCAGATTTTTCCAAGCTTTCAAATCGATATGATGAATTGAAGTTTCTGATTTTATATTCAATTTCTAGCGCGCAAAAGTAATCTACTGGAAACTTCGGCCTGAGAATTATAACAAGGCGAAGAAGAAGAAGAAAAAGAAACCCTAGATCCAGATGTTACTTTTTGTAATTGTAGATTTTAGTTAATAAAAGAATCTAATTCATAATAATCTATTAATTTTAATTAATAATTATTTTGTAGGATAATAGAAGAGAAAGATACACCTGATAAATTGAGATAAACGGATAGGATTCGATTTTCTTTAATATTTGTTTTCTATGGCTAGGATTCGATTGTTCTTTAGTTTTTCTTTTCTTTACAATTTTCATCTTCATTTGGAAATGTCTTATCCTAATTACGGTTTGAGGAAGCTTGTGTTGTATATTTTGATCAATTAAGAGTACCGATCGATCAAAGAAGCGAATGGGCCTAGCAAGCCAATGAGTATTACTATAAGTAATACTCTTCATTTGCGGAGTTTGTTAATGACATCTCCACTATAAGTAAGTGGGTCATGGCTATGTTTGTGGGCCATTTTTGGGCCGGCCGATCGACCAACCTAATCAGTACCTATTTTAAAAACAACTCACTCGATAACAAAAATGTCTTAATTTAATAATTTGAAATCATCTCAATTTTCTATTATTTTTTATTCTTGTTCTAACTCAATAATCACTCATAAACTCGAATCATCCGTCTTTCTTTTTTTATAATTAAATCAACGATTGTGCAAGAATGAATCACCCGAAAAGGTAGAAGAGAACATGAAAAACTAGTCTTATTTACGAACAATATTCAAATAATTTTTTATTAGATATACTTTCTTTGAATATTTAAATATTATTTTTTTTTTTTTGTTTTTTAAAATATATGAACGGTTCAATATCGGTGTGTTAAATCGGTCGGACAAAACCGATAATATAACGGTTCGGAAAACGGTTAGCGGTTCACAAACATAGGGTCATGGACATTGTGCGAGATATATAAAGAGAAAATGAGTTACACTTTGTAAGCTTCATTGATCATTGTTATCTTCAATTGAAATAGTCTATGTGTGTGAATTTGACCGTAACGTCTATTACATGATTTTTCACTCACATTGGATTAATTAATTATTTTTTATCTTTTTGTAATTTTACAGTGTTTTTAAGGTTCATTTAACCAAGTTGTTGTTTTTATTATCAACAAGAACTATTGTTCATCTTGTTCCTCTTCAATGGCCATTTATGGCTTATTCAATGTTAGTGATATTTCAATACTTTAAATAATTGATTATTGAATACAACAACAAAATCATATTCATTAACCATAAGAATCCATGGTAGTCATACCGATGATATATCACCCGGTATACCGGTAAATATCAGTTGTGATCGGTACACCGGTATTCCGATATATCACCGATATACCAACGGTATATCAAAAAAATCGCTCATTTCGATCGAGACCAGTACAAACGGTATCGACTGGTCTTCGATTGTAACTATCAACCCCTTAAACTTTATTTTCTCTATATATATATATGTTTAATTTATATTTAAAAGTAATATCAATATTTATATAAAAACATTTTTTCTTATCCCTACTGAGATGTCCAAAAATTTATAATTTTCAAATTTTATTTATTGTATATATATATACTATTCTAAAATCGGGATGTTTATTTTTTATTTAGATAATGAAAATATTAATAGATTGTTAATTTCTAAATGAGCATTTATAATTGTAATATTTGGATAATTAAATAAAATAGCCAAATAAATTTAATAATCAAAAATAAAATTCATCAGAAATTTGTTATTTATAGTGCCTCGCTTGTTTATATTAAAACAAATTAATATAATATTTTTAGAATAGCAATATGTTATTTGAATATTTTAAGTTTGATGAAAAAAAGTAGGACAATATCTCTTCTCAACCCTAAACCCTAAGAGTTCATCCACATGGGGTTCAATATTAGAAAATAAAAATAAAATAAAATGTTGATAGGAACAATTTTGCTAAATATATTATATTTTTTATACTAAAATTACCAGAAACAAATCACTTTAGATAAAAATTGACAAATAGGACAAAGATTTTGCACTATTTTGGATCATTTAAAACATTACACTCAGCCCCAGCAAAATTATACAAAAGTCCCCAAAGATGTTTATATTTGCATTGGAGCCCCCACCATTGTCGAATAAATGAAATTATCTCATATCAATTTGTCACATAGCACATGGATCGGTACAATTATTAACATGTGACTTGGGGATGTTATAATATTTATTCTAATAATGTGGATTTAATATCATGTGTTGTTTTCTTAGATATGCTATTAAACATACGGACGTACATGTATGTATTTGATCATATTTATTATTACCGTAATAAGATTAATAATATAATTTGGTGATCAATATATGATATAGATCATAATCATTTAATATTGTAATATAAGGGTCAATTATTGATGTATGAAATTCTTGGGGACTCACTTACAATTTATTGATGGGTGAATTTGCAATTAGTTCAAACTTCATTTATAAATATGAGGTATGGTCTCATTCTGAGTAAGAATAAGAAGTTCACCTTCCACCATATTCTTACGATCAATATGAAGATCATTCCTCCAGTATTTCAGTGTTCTTCAGATTATTTATCGAAAAGATGAATTCATATATTACTTCCAATGGGATTCTTATAATTTTTCTTCAATATGCTGGAATCCACCCTAATTTGGGAAATGTATTAATTTTATGCTTTATTTTTGTATTTTGAGAAAAATATTTTATCAATTATTATTTTTTCCAAAAATTGAAAAAATAATATTCATATTTAAACATTTATGTCTAATATTGAGTTAAATATGGTACAATAATATGACTTTTGTGGCGTAAACAATTGGTTTCGCAAATATGGTATTTGCAAATATCATTGATTCTCAATGTTTACAAAATCATATTCACGTGACGTTTGTCTGTAGCTCTCCAATTTACGAATTGTATAAATGACATGTTCTCCAAATTACAAAGCAAATATGATACGCTATTTGAACAAAAATATGGATTTATAGTTCTTCAACTTCAATTAAATACATGTAAAATACCTCAATTTACCAATATCGTTTATCATTGACCATATAATGACACCGTTAATGTTTTATATTGTTTTCACAATTCTCGAACTTCAATTATCAATTTTATATAAATATTTAAATTATAAAAGTTTTATTTGCATATTTTGTAAACTTTTAATGTGATCAAACTAACGGAAATACATTTTAAACATAAAGGAAAAAGGGGTACTACATTGTCATGAGTAAAAAACAAAATGTATTAAAAACTTTAGGTATCATTACATTTTTTTTATGTGGATGTTAGTTATGCAATTTTCTTAATCATATTCATGTAAATTTGATCCAATGACTTAGAAACTAGTTCCTAAAGTTCGAATATTGATTTCGGAAAATAAAAAAATTTTGAATATCAACTTTGACATACGTAAATCAAAATTATAAAATCAATGAAACTGCGGTACATGATATCCGATTTTTTATTATATATTCACATTACATTCTTGGATTGGATCATTAACTTAATAAACATATTAGTCATTGAGAATTATGTATCATTAGATAATCTCTCTAGTATTAAGATAAAGTTTATTATTTCGACTTTAAGTGTATCACTTAAACAAAGTTATTTAAATTTATTTATTTATGCAGAATGTTTTGATATACAGCAAATAGGTGTGGGCATGGGTCGGACACAACGGATTACGGATCGAACTCATTGAATCTGTACGGGTTGACCCAACTAGTTGAAAATATGATCCAACATGTCAACAAGTTGACATAACCGAAACCCTAAATTAAAAACTTATACTAAAAAATATTTAATTTAAACTCTAAAATTTAAAAAAAATACAATTGGGCACATTTCAACTGGTTGACACGACGAGTTGACGAGTTGTTTCGCAGCCCAACCCACAATTAAGATTTGATGGACCGGTATAAAAGATGACCCATTTATACGGATTGAACCGGTTCATGCTCACCCCTAATAGCAAATCTACAATGGGGTAATTTTGGTGTGGGGTGGGCATAGGCCGCGAAACATGTGGCATGTGGCAAAACATGTGGCATGATCTGTGAAAATTATATGTACCTGTTGTACTGCAAAACCAATCCAACAACCGGTTTCTAGTCGATTTGTATGGATTAACGAGTTGATATTAGTCAAATTTTTATTATTATTTTTATTTTATAATTAATTTTTTTTCATTTTTTAAAGTTTGTGATTTATATTATATTAACTCGTTAACAAATTAGATCAAATTTGAAAGATATTGGATTAACCTGTGATGTTCCTAAGTAGGAAAAATACGGAATTGATACGATGGATTATGAACTTTGATCTTAATGAGCTTATCATTATTTATCTTGGACTTATTAAGTTGTTGGACATTACTTGTTTAGGTTTTAGGGTATACAACCCTTGTTGTATTGTATCTAAAATATCTATCGAATTTATCGGATTTTCCGTATCTTCTCTCCGGGTTCCAGCCGTCCTCTACCCCTTCTTCTCCCTTACCTTCGGCATGCAACTTCTCCCTTCATTCTTCTGTATATTTCCCTATCATTTTTATCGCTTTCCTTCTTCTATTTCTAAGGTTACCATCCAAGAGGATACTGACATAACCTATTAATCAATAAAATTTTCCAACCCATTCTTAGGCCCACCTATATTTTGGTTGGTGTGGGATTGGAAAATGACAAATATTAATGATTTTGTTTTTGGTTCTCTACTTTAGTAACAAATAGAAAAAATATTTCTTATTATTNATAATACCGTCAACGCTCTCTCCTTCGGTTTCGTAGCTACCGCTATTCTTATTTCAATGTTTCTAGCTATGGCTATCTTCGAGAAGTTTCTCAGAGTTACCGATAACCGCCGCCGTAGCACCACCGGAAACAGCCGTGATGATGTGGAGGCACAAACCCACTTTCGTGAATTCGATTATCACCATAAACTCGGCTACCCATCTCCAAAAGTAAGGCTATTACATACCAAAATCCTGTCTTTTCATATTATATATTCTAGTTTATAAGAAAAATGAGATTTTAATGATTTGATCAAACATTTTGAAGGTGATTCATTCCTCTTATTGTCTAACCATATTTTTTTTGTCCAAATCTTGAATTTCTATATCATATCAGAGCTACAATGTGTTTTGGGTTAGTTTATACCCGTTTAAAAAAAACTACGGTAGAAAAACGTATTAGAATTAGAAATAGATAAAAATAAATTGACGTATAATTTGAGTGCCACCGAACATAATGAATTAAGTCTGAACCGAACAAATGTTAGTTCGACTTGAGGATGAGTGTTAAAATATTCTTTCACATTGGTTATGGAAACAAAAATATTCTAATTTATAGAGAAAATGATATCATAAGTAGTCCATTTAATTCAAATCTTTTCAATTTAATTCAGGATCTAGGGTTTAGGGCTGTTCCATTACACCTAAACCCTGATTTACTTCTTTTATTAATTGAGCTACACTACACTCTTTATGTCCAATGAATCCTGAATTTCTAGAACAAACATATCTGTTCTTGTTAAGACAAATCCAGACTCATTCTTTACAGAAAAATAGAATTAAAGTGGCTTGTTTTTTTTTCTTTTGGCCCCTACTTCCATTAATGTATATTGTAAGAACATAACATGAAGCCATCATATGACAATACCACATTGAAAATCTCCCGACATTCAGTGTTTTATGTACCATACAATAATGTGTTTGAATTTGCCTGTTTTTTTCCTTAGTTTATACAGTTATATAATTGTCCATCAACTTTATTGTTTGTGATAAGAGAATCTATTCATTTGAACAAGGGGACTCAATCCTAGTTGTCCATGTTATGATAACGACCAAACTGTCTTAAAATATAATATTTAGCCATGTGATAACACAATTATTTACACTTTTTTGCTGTTTATTTCTTGTGTTCAGGCTTCTATGAACAATGCACCTGAAGTTTCGGTTGTAATGCCAGGGGATAAAGTTCCAACTTTTCTTGCGAATCCAGCTCCGGTTCAGCTTCGGAATACTGAATTGAACAAAAAATGAATGAAGTCAATGAAATGGTATATATAATGTATGTGCGATTTTGATGATCGGGATTCGTATTTAGTATCGGTGCTGCGTTTTCATCGCCGGCCGGGCTGGTTTTCGGCAATATTGCCGCCCTGTAATTCCGATATGTAATTGATGCATTGAACTTTAATGAAGCATTATTTTTAAGTACATGTATTACAAGCTGAGATAAGCATACAGTGTTAGAGAAATAAGTGTAACAGACGAAATGATTTCGGTCGATGAGCTGGGGACAAAGCTTAGAAAGCATGATCTTGAATCCATATAAGCTAGGCATCCGAGCATGGAAGTAATATCGGTGGTATACCGTATGATATATTGGTCATATCAGTTATGATCTATATACCGATATATCATCGGTATACCATTGATATATAGGAAAAATCGATTGTATCGGTCATGAATTGTACGAATAGTACCAGCTGGTATAAAACTCTTGCAATTCTAATGAAGTTATAATCGAAGCATAAATACTTTGCAGTAATATTAAGAATCTAAGTGGTAAAAATGATCAAGAATTCTTTAAGAGAATCATGAAAATATCATTGATATTAATTAGATTTGAGATTTGGGAATGAAATATGAATTGCTTTAACCTGCCATCCACCGATTTGGAGTTTTTTAAGTCCCAAGAAACTTGTGCTAAAACTTGTGTTAACACTTTTAAAGTCGAATACATAAACAAGTGAAGATTCTAGTGGGCTACCTTTATGTCCTGCAAGAACAAGCAAAGTTTGTTGGGGCTTGAGCCCAATTCCAACATATGAGGTAGCTTGGTGGTTAACAGAAATCGAACGAACGATCCAATGACAGTTAACCGTTGAGGTTAAAAGATTTGAAGTTTGCACAGAAAAGCAGGGGAAGTATTTTGGTGGTTAACATTTTCTCTGCTGATGTTTTGAGTACAAGAAAGGTAGCATTTTTTAGATTTGGATCAGTGGCCAATGAGTGATAGCATCACTCTGAATCAACGAAGGTTTTTCGTGTGTGATTCATTTGCTTGTTCACTGTTTCATTGAAGTTTCTTGGTGGTGTATGTGTAGTACTCTTATTCACTGATTTAGTGGATTGATCGAGGTTCTCTCGATCAGTGGTTTTCTCCCAGCACTCGGGTTCCACGTAAAATTGCTCTTGTTTCTTTTATTTATGCTTAACAAACCAAAGTAGTAAGGAAACATGAAACAGAAATTGGTTGTGCACTAACTTTGTTGGTCTCTTCACTCATTGATAAGGTTACAAAGCTTACAAGTGGTATTGGAGCTTGGGTTCAACGCTTATTGTCTCGGGTAGATGGAAGAAGCGGATGTCCCAATTATTAAACTCACCTCTAGCAATTATTCCATTTGGAAAGTCAAAATGGAAGATTTGTTATCATTCAAGGATTTGTGGATGGTGATTGATCCTTGGGTGAAACCAGAAAAGTTGATGCGCTTGATTGGAAAATGATGAACAAGAAAGCCGTGGCCTATGTCAGATCTTGGGTGGACTTAACCTTATTCCACCATATTGGGGAGGAAACAGAAGCAAAATCAATTTGGACAAAGATGCAAACTATCTGCGAGCGAAAGAATGTCCAAAATAAAGTTGCAACTATCAAGAAACTTGTAAATCTTCGATACTTGGACTCTCAATCGATGGTTGAACATCTAAACAAATTCCAAGACCTAGTAAACAAATTGACTAGAGCCAATTTGGACCTTGATGATGAATTGCAAGTACTTCTTCTGCTAGGGACTCTCCCGGACTCATGGGAAATGCTTGTGGTGACTCTAAGTAACTCCGCTCCAGTATTATCCTTGGTTGTGGTGATAGAAAGTCTATTGAATGAAGAGGAACGAAGAAGAGATTCAAACAAAGATGACAAGGGAATTTTAGCAACGACTGAAAGGATGGGAAGGAGTAATGGACGGAATTACAATAAAAGAGGCAAATCAAGGAGTGACAAATCCAGTGGGAGAGCTAAATCTTCAGGCACTGGTGCTGAATCTAGAGCATGCTTCCACTGCGGAATTGTAGGGCATTTGAAGAAAAATTGCTTGTATTACAAGAGAGCTTCAGAAGTGCACAAAAAGGATAAAAAGAAGAATGATGAACCACAAGAGAGGATGATTTGATTGTTCTATCTGTGGAGGAAATGAATGCTTCTCGTGGTGGAGTTGAGGAATGGATATTCGATACATCAACATCATATCATGCCACTCCTAATATTCATTTCTTCAAGGAGTACAATGCTGGTGATTATGGGATGGTTAGAATGGGAAATTCAAGTGCATCAATGATCATGGGAATTGGGAATATTGAGGTACTGACGAACACTGGAATGAAATTAATCTTACATCAGGTTAGACACATTCCGAATTTGAGATTGAATATGTTATATGGAAATATGTTTGACAAAGAGGGATTCACTAGCATCTGTATTAATGGCTCTTGGAAATTGATCAAATGATCACTGATAATTGCGAAAGGCGGACTAGAAAGAACACTTTATCAGACTGAGATAGAAATTATCACGAACTCCATTGCAGCAGCTACCAATGACATTTCACCGCAAATTTGGCACAAAAGACTGACTCACTTGAGCAACGAGGGACTCAAACATCTGATCAAAGGTGAACTCATCCCTAATCAAGACTTTATAGAATTAAAGCATTGTGAGGATTACCTCAAGGGAAAGCAGTATAGAGTTGCTTTTAAAATACCATCTGTTAGAAAGAGAAATCCTCTTTAGCTTGTTCACAGTGACGTATGTGGTGAAATGGATGTAGAATCCTTCATAACAAGAAGTACTTTGTTACTTTTGTGGACGATGCAACCAGGAAATCTTGGGTGTATCTAATCAGAACGAAGGATGAGACTCTCATTAAATTCAAGGAATTTTACTCTCTAGTTGAAACAGAATCTGGTAAGAAGCTGATTTGTGTGAGAAGTGACAATGGAGGGGAGTACACCTCTCATGCTTTTGGGGCATATTGCAGAGATCACGACATCATGCATGAAAGGACGGAACCTGGAACACCACAGCCCAATGGCATTGCGGAGAGACTTAACAGAACCTTATTAGAAATAGTGAGGTGCATGTTGTCCACCTCCAAATTACTGAAGAAATTCTGGGGAGAAGCCTTGACCACTGCTTGTTATCTCAAGAACAGATCTCCCAGTGCTTCCGTTAACTTCAGAGTTCCCGAAGAATTTTGTAGTGGGAGAAAACAGAAGCTACACCATCTGAGAGTGTTTGGATGCAAAGTGGGTATGTTGATTCATAAGGATCAATGAAGAAAGCTTGATTGACATAATTAGTTTTGTGTTTTCTTGGGCTATGGAGATTCTGAATTTGGTTATAGATTATAGAATCCTATAGAGGGTAAAGTGGTTCTGATATTACCCGGGTATATTCCCTTATATTTATCCTTACCCGGGGGCTCGTCCGACGTGGCTATGTAATATTTCCGGTATTTTTATATGTCTATCGCGAGGCGTTCTCAGGGGGGTATTCTCGTAATTCAAGCTCGCTGGACCCCGTATAAAGCTTATGTAAGTGTTTTGAGATGTTTTAGGTTATCTCGGCCCTGGACGGGGCCAGGGGTATTTTCGTAATTTGCCACCTGAGAGCACATCGGTCGGGCGCGACGATGTTATGTGGCTGCGTATTCATTGTTTGGAGGCAAAGAACTAATATACAAGGTTTTCCGATATTTTCTCATCATATTTCTTACTAAAATCTCGACCGGGATGGGATCCCGAAACTTCAAGACAGTATGACATTTATTACAATATAATTAGAGGTTATTTAAGTGTTTTGGGCTAAGTGAAGTAAAACTGGGTTCATGGGCTCAAGTAAGCGAAGTTGGGCTAGATTTCTCTATAAATACAAGCTCCAGTGCATTTCGAGGTTTTCAGACTATTATCACGTTTCCCCAGGCAAAGTATTACTTTTCTGCACACTGTTGAGCCGCGACTTGTTTCTGCCTGAGCCGCGACTTGTTGCTTTTCATCCCGCACCCGCGACTTATTGCTCGTAGTCGCGACCTATTTTTACACTCACGCGTTATCGCTCTGCAGCCCGCACTCGCGACTTATTGTTACCCCAGCCTGTCTCGCGAGTTGTTGCTCTGATACCTGTTCACGAGTTGTTGTTTTGCCCATTCGCGAGTTGTTGACCACAACTCGCGACTGCGCACCTTTCGGGCTCGACGAAGTGTTTTCGATCGTTTTTCGAGCCGTTTTCATCTGGATTATTATTATCACCTCATTGTATTTGTATCCTTTGATTATTATAGTGGAAACCAAGGTAGAGCTTCGCTCTCCCAAGGACGTAAGCTCACACATTGTGGGCTCAATCTCGTATATCGCTCGTGTCCCCCCAACAATTAAATTTCGAGTAATTAAAAATTGACTGATCATAAACAAACACTCTAAAATATTTTTAGACGAGATCAGTTTGGCGCCGTCTGTGGGGACCGAGATTTTATCCCATTGAGAGCTTTACTGCTGAGTTTGGATTTCTATTATCATGATTGCTCGGAATTCTGATGAAGATGTTTTCGATGAAGAGATTGAGGTAGACCCTAATCCTCGGGCGAACGATGAGGTTGCTGCGTTACCGGGGGCTCAATCGTCAGTCCTGGACGAGCCCCCTGCTCAAAATGTCACTGTTCGACCCTCCCGGAGCGGGTTTTCATCCGGAAGGGCACCTAGTTTTTATCCTCCTCAGCTTCAGTATTTATCTAAGTGTTATGAATTTGTTAGAGTTGGCCGAGTTGCAGTCCGTAATAATGCCCGCCTTTCGCCACATGTGCGCTCTAGATCTGCGGACCAAACGGAAACCAATGAAGAATTGGAAGAGCGAAGGCGTATTTTAATCGCTCAATTAGAGAAAGTTGAGGCCCAAAGGAAAACCCAGAGGAGCAATGTTACCCCGGAACCCGTTAATGATGAGGTGGCGGAGGAAGATACTGATCATGTTCCGGAACCGCGAGCGAATACTCTGTAAAAGATTGAAGAGTTGATAGAGTTAAAGTTTAAGGAGATGAGCGGGAAGATGGAACAAAACGAGGCCAGGATGAACCAATTGGAGGCCAACCTGACTCTTGGCCAAGAAAGAAGACGAGTGTACGGGGAGCATACCCGGGATACTCATCAGACCTCAGCTTATGAGGGAGATTATACTGAGAATGAGAGGGATAATGAGCCCACTGGCAGTCGAGGAAAAGTTCTGCCGTCGATGGAAGTTTTGCAAAGTCCATGGAACACTTTAAATGCTTTATCTCCGTTTTCCACGGCAATTATTAGTGCCACCCGTTCCGAGTTTATCGAAATGCCATAGGATCTTCCAATGTATCGCGGTTCGACTGACCAACACGCTCATACATCGAATTTGGAGATTCATGTGAGTTTGATGAATTTCAGTGATGCGGTCATGTGCTTCGTTTTTGCCTCTTCTCTTAAGGAGTCAGCCCTCCGATGGTTTAATCGTTTATCGAGGCAATCGATTTTTTCATATCAGGACTTTAAGGACCAATTTTATTCGTATTTCGCGCCTTTCAATGTGCCAATAAAGTCTATTACTTCTTTGACCGCGTTGCGGTATGATTCTTCAGAAAGGTTGTTGGGTTTTATTACCCGTTTTGATGCCGAGTGTAGGAAGATACCTCGGATTACTGTAAGTGAGAAGGTTGGGGTGCTCAAGCTTATTCTAGCTGGACACCCGTTATGTAACTCTTTGAATAGGGATCCCCCAGAAAGTATGGAGGATTTGGCATTGAGATGTACTCAATACATCCGAGAAGATGAAGGCTTGCGGGATCATGGAGTAATCGAGATTCGGGCGTATGGGTCTCATAATATTGTTGCAAGTCGTGGGCTGGACAATATTGTCCCACCTGCAAAACCTAAGTTGAGAGTGTTCCTACATACAATTATGAACAGATTTTTGCCATTATAGAGCAAAAGAAGGGTGGATCTCTTCGTTTTCCCCTCCCTTGCAAGAACCAACGCCAGAGACTTACGAATCTCAAGTGTTTTGTCGCTTTCATCGAAGTTTTGGACATGCAACAAATGATTGCCGGGAATTAATGTCTGAGGTCGAAAGGTTGCTGGAATTTGGTCAGCTTGATGAACTGATCAGTACTGTGGAGGCTCTGCCAGAATCTAAGCTGTGAAAGATCGATATAAGTTTCCCAGAGGGGACAACATCTAAGACCCTGAAAGCCGATGCCCCACGGCCAAACACGAGAGGACGTGGGTACGGAGGATAGCGTGGCCAACATCAAGGAGGTGGCTAGAGGGGATTCTTTAACGGTGGTAGACAGAATCAGCGAGACGGAGGAAGAGGAAACCACTATCGTGGTCGCGGCAGAAATCAACAGGGGTATAGATATGAGGCTTACCCACCAGCCCCTGCAAACCAGCAAGCACTACCACATCCCCCTCCGGCTGGCCCCAACCCGGGCCAACCGATTTTGAATGTTGAGAATGCCCAACCAATATGGGATAATTTAGGCTCCAACATTATGACTATCGCCGGGGGAAGAAGCGTCGGTGATTCAAAACGTGCCCGTAAACATTCTTATCAGGTACTACACCAGAAGGGGCGTTTCATGGAAGTTAACACGGTCCAGTTAACAGATTTGGACAGAATGACAATCTCTTTCGGACTTGAGGATTTATCTGGGGTTTTCTCCCCACAAGACGATGCATTGGTCGTCTCCCCTATTATTGCTAATCATCTTGTTTCTCGAGTGTTGGTGGATACCGGAGCTGCTACCAATATTTTGACGCTTGCAGCCTTTGAGCAGATGACATTGAAGGGAACCACCCAGCTCCAGCCCGTACATACAAAATTAGTTGGTTTTAATAATAGTGTTGTTGCTGCTGATGGATCTGTTTTTCTACCGGTAACCTTGGGCGATCCCGAAATATCAAGGACTTTGATTGTGGAATTTGTGGTGGTGGACCTCCCTATACTCCCCTATAATGCGATTCTTGGGAGAAATTGTTTGAACCTATTTGGAGGTGTGGTATCTCAACCACATTTGATGATGAAGTTTCCAACACCGTTAGGGGTTGGGAAGATGAAGGGAGATCAAGAGCTGGCGCACTCCTGTTATAATGTAATGTGTAGAAGTGGTATGGACGGATCAAAAGCAAAGGTACCCGTTTGTATGGTGGAATTCTTGTCCGATGAAGTTATTGATGCAAATGACGGACCGTATCTTAGGAAGTTTAAGGAGAACGATATGAAGATGGAACCCCTGGGAATCAAGACAGTGCCTTTATTCCCCGGTAACCCGGAAAAGACAGTGGCGATCGGTTCTGAGTTGTCACCAGAGGTTGAGAAGGAGGTAATTTCTTTTTGCAAAGTAACGTAGATGATTTTGCTTGGTCTTATCAGGATTATGTGGGGGTTGATCCCCAAGTCTGTTCTCATAGACTCAATGTTAACCCATATGTGCGACCAGTTCATGAGAAGAAGAGGAAGCTTTCCCGTGAGAAAGAGATGGCGATTGATGAGGAGAAAGTTTGTTGCAGGCAGGATTCATAGAGCCTGTTAGATACGCGGATTGGGTCGCGAATCCAGTGGTGGTCCCAAAGTCGATTAATGGTTGGAGAATTTGCATTAATTTTACTGATGTGAATAAAGCATTCCCGAATGATCCGTATCCATTGCCGGCCATTGACATAATGGTGGATGCGGCCAGTGGCTTTGAATTCCTTAGTATGCTAGATGCTTTTAAAGGATATAATCAAATTTTTATGCATTGTGAGGACAAGTTGTTTACTTCGTTTATGACAAATAAATGCATTTTTTGCTATAAAGTTATGCCATTTGGGTTGAAAAATGCTAGAGCCACCTATCAACGTTTAATGAATTCGATGTTCAAGGATATGATCGGAAAGTCTTTGGAGGTTTATATCGACGATATATTGATAAAGAGTAAACATGAGGATAACCACATCCAGTATTTGAATGATTGTTTTGGTATACTGAGAAAGTATATGATGAAATTGAATCCGCTTAAGTGTGCGTTTTGTGTGAAAGGAGGCAAGTTCCTAGGCTTTATGGTGTCTGAAAGAGGAATTGAGATGATCCTGACAAGATAACAGCTATCCAGGAAATGACCCCTCCGACGACTGTTAGGGATGTTCAAAGGCTAACTGGGAGATTAGTCTCATTGAATCGTTTCATTTCGCGATCTGCAGAGAGAAGTTTGCCATTTTTTAAGGTTTTACGTAAGATGAATCTTTTGTATTGGGACGACGAATGTAGCAGGGCTTTTGAGAGTTTGAAAGACTATCTAAGTAAATCACCGTTTATGTCTTCTCAATCACCGGGGGAACCGTTGGGTTTATATTTGGCAGTGACAAAAGGGGCAGTGAGTGCCGCCTTAGTAAGACTTAACGATAAGGAACATAGACCGATATATTATGTGAGCAGGAAATTGCAGGGAGCGGAGTCCCGATATACAGATCTAGAGAAGTTCGTATTAGCTTTGATAGTCGCCTCGCGGAAATTAAGACACTATTTCCAAGGACATCATATTGCAGTTTTGACATATCAGCCTTTTCGAAGCGTGTTATCAAAGATTGATGTCTCTGGCAGACTAACAAAGTGGAATATCGAGTTAGGGCAGTATCAAATAGAGTATATATCCAGGCGAGCATTAAATTCCCAGGTGTTAGTGGATTTCATAGTAGAGATGACTCGGTCGGAAGAATTGGGTATTCAGGAGTATTGAGACGCTTTTGTAGATGGATCAGTTTCTGCCGGGCGAGCCGGTATCGGTGTTTATTTTAAGGAAATGATGGCTGGTGATGAACATGAATATGCTGTGAAGTTGCGTTTTCCCGAGACTAACAACGTCACTGAGTACGAAACCTTAATATTTGGCATTAACTTAGCAGTGGAAATTGGAATCGTTCGTTTGCATGCTCATTCCGATTCGCAGTTAGTGGTGAACCAATTCACAGATACTTATGCCACCAACGGGAACCATTTGTGGATGTATTTAGAAAAGCTGAAAGAGGCGGCTAAAAATCTTAAGATATTCACTCTTACATATATCCCAATGGAGGAAAACACTCGTGCAAACGGTCTTGCAAAGGCGGCGACAATTTTAGAACTCTCGGATGAGTCAAAGATAACAACTATGATCCACTACCAGCCCTCTATAAGCTCTGTGGAGAAACAGACAGCCGAGGTGGCTAATTTGGAACTTTCGAATGAGACGTGGTTCTTATTGGATGCCGTAACCGACGAACAATCTTGGAAGGACGCTATCGTAAATTATTTAATCAGGAGAGAATTGCCTACCGACGAAGGTGAGGCTCGAAGGACTATGCAAAGAGCTACGAATTTGTCTATGTGGACGATAAGCTGTATAAGAAGAATTTCGGAGGCCCATATCTTCGATGTTTGTCCCCGATACAGGCAAAAGCCGTTACGGAAAAAGTTCACGCTGGGAACTGTGATGATCACTCAGCAGGTCGATCTTTGGCGAATAAAGTTAAGAGGGCCGGTTATTTTTGGTCAACGCTGGTAAAGGATTGTGTGAATTTTGTTAGAACTTGTTATGTTTGTCAGTTCCACTCAAATGTGCATCATGTGCCAAGAGTTAGTATGAAACCTCTGCCGACAACATGTCCTTTTGATACATGGGGCATCGATATTTTGGGACTATTTCCGAGGGCACATAGCCAAAAGAAATTATGTATTGTGACTGTGGAGCATTTTTCTAAGTGGGTAGAAGTTGAGGCTGTATCGCGAGTCCGAGAACATGAAGTTATCAGTTTCCTTTGGAGATATATCGTATGTCGATTCGGAATTCCCAGGTTTTTGGTATCAGATAACGGAACGCAATTCGCTGGAAAGAGGGTTAATGAATGGTGTGAGAATTATGGTATTGAACAGCGGTTTACTTCCGTGGTACACCCAGAAACGAACGAACTTACAGAGGTTATTAACCGTATTATCTTGCAACAGCTGAAAACACGAATAGATGAATCCAAAGGCTCTTGGGTGGATCAATTGCATAATGTGATGTGGCATATCGGACATCACCGAGGTCCACTACCGGATTCAGCCCCTTCTCTTTAGTGTATGGCTCTGAGGCCGTGTCTCCGGTATAAGTAACTATTTTATCAGAAAGAGTTATCGCTTATGACGAGGTGTTGAATGAAGATATGAGAAAGTTGGACCTCCACTGTGTTGATGATATCCGCAATAGAGCTGCAATACGAATGAAGGTATGTAAAAGGTGGATGTCTAAGAAGTATGACAAAGGCGTTCGACCCATGTTGTTAAAGGTTGGAGACTTGATTCTTAAGAAAGTGGAAGTCTCAAAACATATTGGTAAGTTGAATCGAAAGTGGGAAGGACCGTACAGAGTGACGGCAGTAGTGAAGGAAGTAACGTATAAGATCGCAAATATAAGCGGGGAGGAGCTGCCACGGACTTGGCATATTTCCAATTTGCGCAAGTATTATGTATAGACGTGACTCATCGATCTTTTTGAAAATATAAATTTTTCCCTCTTTTTTGTGGTCATATTCTAATTCTTTAAGTATCTTTTTTGACGACATGAACTCAATCGACTAGGGGACTGGTAAGGTGGGAGTAGGTCCATTGCATTTTAGTACGAAGGATGATGGAATAAATTAAATATGTTAGATTAGAAATGCAATGTACCACCTATCTTATAGTCGATCATTTTCAAACTCGTTAAATTAGATACTGCGTCAAAATATTTTAGACATGATGAGTCTTCCTGTCCGCTGCAGAACCGTCTATACATAATTACTGTTGCAATATGTTCAGGGGCCCTTTTATTGTGATGTAGCCGGCTTAGAACCGAGCATATTTCCGTGGCAAATCAGGGTGCAAGTATATACCTGATTGCTCCATGACACGCCTCGTCGGAGGCTGGTCCATTTCCGCATGGCACCGTCTTATGGACGGGCCGAATGACGCCGTCTTATGGACGGGTCGAGAGTGCGATGGCGATGTCTTATGGACGGGCCGAGTAAGTGGTGACACCGTCTTATGGACGGGTCGAGAATGTGATGGCGCCGTCTTATGGACGGGCCGAGTTAGTGATGACGTCGTCTTATGGACGGGTCGAGATAATTCTATGGCCCCGGGTGCAAGTATATTCCGGCGGCGAGAACATGATGGCCCTAGGTGCAAGTATATACCGGTGGCGAAGATATATTGATGAAGGTAGAGCAATCTCAAGTTCAAATACCTACACATTTTAATGGGGCATTCGCCTACTGAGTTATCGCAGACTCATTCAATCCCCGCTACACTGGGGACTCTTACGTTATTGGGAAATATTATGATCGTTATTATTGAGCACCCCTACTTGCATAAGGGAATACCTAAGATTCAGGCAGATTCTTATTATCTCAGAGGCAAATTTCTTGATTTGGACTATTCGAATTTATATTTTCCTTGAAGAATGTGGCGAGAAATGAAAGTTAAAAGGAAGAGAAATTAAATTATTCGGAGTGTGAGTCTTTGTTAAAAGAACAGTGGAGAAATTAAAAGGAAAACAAAGTCAAATTTCATAGTGGAGGAACTAAAATGAAAACAAAGTCAAATTTCATATATATGTACATGGGGAATACAAAATGGGGAGAGAATACAAAAGTGAAGAAACTATATGTGGAAGTTCATTTCTTCTTCTTCTGAGAGCCTGAGCCTTCACCAGGTCCGCTGGGGCGCTTTTTCACCAACTTTATCTTTTGGGATGATGGAGGGTTGACGCCTTTTTCTTAAGACCCCGCAATGGTCAACTTCTTAGAGGCGAACCTCGCCCTTTCATCTTTGTGGCGCTCCCGAGCTCCAGCCACATTAGCGGGGGTATATATCTGAGGATCATACACCGCCATCACATCATCATCTTTCAGGAGCTCCGCCACAAGAGGGCCCATTGGCTTCGGAAATAAAGTAGTCAACCTCCTAAATGCATCCGGAGATGGGCCCTCCTCTTTTTCGACATCCTCTGAATAAAGTTGTTGGTGAAGATCTTCGTCCAAGTTGAAATGTAACGCCCCAAACGGATCCTGTGAACAATCCAACATATCCTCACCAGGTACAGACTTGAACTTCCAGGTGAGTTTGGGGTCGAGCTTCTTTCTCTCCTCAGCTGTTAAGGATATGCACAAGATTCTCTGCGTCTAGACACTCTCTCTAAAGAAGTACATGACATTCGACTTGGCATTAACTAACGCCCCCAGATTCCGGAAAGTAGGGGAGTGTACTATGTACTCCCATATCACTTTTGGAAGCAGTCGTTGATCTGGGACGGCAACTTGGTAATTCGTGTCCGGAGTCGATCGCATACGGATTGGAGGGCTTCGTTCCTAGTTCTCAACTCTTTAACCTCCTCTGTGGCTTTCCCGAGAGCTTTTTTATCGGCCGCATTGTCCTCTTTGGCCTTCCTCAGCTTCTCCTCGGTTTACTCTCGATTCTCTTTCAACTTGTCATGTGCGTACTTCTCGTTCACCTTGAGGGTTTCAATGGATTGTTCAAGGGCATGCCTTTGCCCGATGTGAAAGGCGGAATTCTCCGTCAGCTCGCTGCGATGAGCTCGAAGTAAAGATTCGATCGCCTTACTATGCTCTTCTTGGAGTGCTGCCATCTCTTTGGGCATGCTTATCTCACTGATTTTGCATCAACTTCTCCGCTGCTTTCTTCGTCTGCTCCCCGATAATGTCCAGAGAGTCGAGCTCCGAATGCCTAACCATATAGTATTCCCCTACTGCAGCCGCGGTGCCCAACTCGATTATTGTCTGCTCCATCTGAAATGAAAACAAGAATGGTTAGTACATATGACGTTAAAGATAAAGTTATAAGGAAGTAATTGCTAATATCACAACGAACCTCCCCAATGGCGCGACGCATCGTCGCGGTCTGACTCATTAACCGAACAACGTCGGTAAACACCGTGTGGTCATCCCGACCACGAGGCGACAACTCTGGGTTCCGCTCCAAATATGCCAGGGTCGGCCGATTTGATACGTTATCACCTCTCGGAATTCGAAAGGTGAGTCCATCTTTGACCAACACAAAGCCGGCCCGGCATCCCATATCGAGTCATTCCTTGACCGTTAATCTTGGGATGTCGTGTATGCGGAAGGCATCGATGAATTTGGCGGTTAACTCACTCTTTCTGATGGGCTCCGCGACCTCCAGGACGGTGGGATCTTCCACCGGTCTTTTCCCCGTGTCCGGACGGGCGCCTTGGTTGGTTTCTCCATCTAGACGGGTGTCTTGGCACACTTCCTCCACAACCGGGTCCATCGGCTGATCCTCACTAATCTCGTCCTCCTCATCGTCCCCGATGATATCCACTAATGTTTCGGCAAAGTTGTACATGCCTTCATCGGGGGTGGGCTCCTCAATAGCATATTCTAATTGCCGACACAGGGGGATTAGATCTTCGGGACTCTCAATAATTTTTGAAGCCGGCTCCTCATTTACCGGCTCGGGATTGGCCATCGTTGCAGCAGATTGTGGTGGTGGAGGAGTGGCATGTCTTATTTCCCCAGTCGGGGATGTCGCTTCTTGTAAGCTCGACGCCAGCTCGGCCGCAGCAGTTCGGTTCCGAGCCCCCGGTGGCGCCTCAAAGATAAGCTCATCATCCTCCGCAACTATATCACGGAGGAAATTTAGCCGATCCCCCCTTTTTGTTTGGTCTTTAGCTAGAGCCATTATTTTATCTGCAAGACAAGTAAGTTAGGTGAGAAACGCGAAGTGGAAATTAATAGCAAGTATGAATCAAGTTCCTAAGGTTCTTTCCTATCAAATAAGAGTTATCAAGTTAGCCCCGATATGAATATGCGGTTTAGATACCTAGTAGTTCTCTACTAAAATGGGGAGGGACCGGAAGGAGTTTGAAAGCAACCAGGATCGGGGCGTAGAATAAGGTCTTCGCGGTCCAGTCAGCGCCGTCCGACCTAGAGCTATCGAGGAGTGCCTTCCTCAGAGGTCTCGGAAGGGTCGTCCGAGGAATGGGGCCATAGGCTTCGGGGAAAAATGGTTCCCCTTCAACAGGGAACCGTCAAGGAAGACTCAGAGGAGACAGCCTCGTAGCCCCCACATCGCAAACAAAAAAGAAGTGTTTCTTCCAGTCGTGATTGGACTGGGAGTAGAAAAATGGAATGGACTTGTCTTGTGCCTCGGGCGGAAAAATATACAACCTTGGGCACCAAAATTGACTGCAGTACTAATGTGAAAAATTTGGAAGAAAATGTCTATGGTCAAAGGAATGCAATTCACCTCCATGAATATTATGAAGACGACGACAAAAGAGATTGAATTAGGGTTTAGTTGGAAAATATGAATTTGTAGATGCGTGAGCAACTCTACAACGAAAGGGTGAAGAGGAAAACGAATGTCATACTCTAAGTATTCAAGACAAATAGTGTGGGTGATGATAGGGGGAGTCAAAAGGCGGTCGGTAGGCTCAGATTGGTATAAGACGCAGTCAGAAGGGAGATGATACTGTTCAATAACCGATACCCACTTCCGAGCATGCATGCTATAAGGTTGGTTAAAGGATTTGAGGGCTTTAACCGCGGAACTTTGAGGGCTGAGGGTGCTTTCGAGACGAGCGATCCTCTCGAAAAAGTGAGAATTAAAGGTGGAAAGGCAGGAAGGAAAAGAGGCCATGATCGAATCGAAACTCCCCGAACCGGATGAGGAGTCCGAATGGAGGATGAAGTGTCGGAGCTCGAAGATTCGGTGCAATCGGAAGTCATTGGTAAATTTAGTTCAAAATTATTCTTTGAAATTATTTTTACAAATTTTATTAAGTGTCTCGCGAGTTGTTGGCAAAAGGTCGCGAGAATTACTGTTCAAGTCCGTAGTCGCGAGTTATTGCAGATGTGTCGCGAGTAGTACAGTACTCGCGAGTTGTGGCAAGTAAGTATGGTTCTCGTATTATCCAAGGCAGTCACGAGTTATAAATGTTTAGTCGCGAGTGGTACAGTATTCGCGAGTTATCGATGTTTACAAGGAGTCGCGAGATGTTAACGAAAAGTCGTGGATGGCACAGCTGTTAACGACAAGTCGTGAGTGCTCAGGATTCCGTGCGAGAAAATGAGTTATGAAGGGCGTACATGGTATTTATAGGGGTGATATCCCGAGTCGAAAAATCCCTAAATTTTCACCCGATCTCAGAATCTGGCGTTCTTAGTGTCAAAATGATCGTATCGGCGAGGGGATTTCAACGTACTAAGGGTTTCTCCAGGGGGCCCCCGACAAAAATCGGCTTTCGGGACGAGCTGATAATATATGATTTACAACTCAGAATCTGAATATGAAAACCAGGGGACTATGGATATTACCCGGGTATATTCCCTTGTATTTATTCTTACCCGGGGCCTCGTCCGACGTGGCTATGTAATATTTCCGGTATTTTTATCTGTCTATCGCGAGGCGTTCTCAGGGGGGTATTCTCGTAATTCAGGCTCGCTGGACCCCGTATAAAGCTTCTGTAAGAGTTTTGAGATTTTTGGGTTATCTCGGCCCCGCACGGGGCCATGGGTATTTTCGTAATTTTCCACCCGGGAGCACATTGGTCGGCCGCGACGATGTTATTTGGCTGCGTATTCATTGTTTGGATGCAAAGAACTAATATACAAGGTTTTCCGGTATTTTCTCATCGTATTTCCTACTAAAATCTCGACCGGGATGGGATCCCGAAACTTCAAGACGGTATGACATTTATTACAATATAATTAGAGGTTATTTAAGTGTTTTGGGCTAAGTGAAGTAAAACTGGGCTCATGGGCTCAAGTAAGCGAAGTTGTGCTAGATTTCTCTATAAATACAAGCTCCAGTACATTTGGAGGTTTTCATACTGTTATCACGCTTCCCCAGGCAAAGTATTACTTTTCTGCACACTGTAGAGCCGCGACTTGTTGTCATTCGCGACTTGTTTCTGCCTGAGCCGCGACTTGTTGCTTTTCATCCCGCACCCGCGACTTATTGCTCGTAGTCGTGACCTATTTTTACACTCGCGAGTTAACGCTCTGCAGCCCGCACTCTCGACTTATTGTTACCCCAGCCTTTCTCGCGAGTTGGTGACCACAACTCTGGCGACTGCGCACCTCTCGGGCTCGACGGAGTGTTTTCGATCATTTTTCGAGCTGTTTTCATCTAGATTATTATTATCACCTCATTGTACTTGTATCCTTTGATTATTATAGTGGAAACCAAGGTAGAGCTTCGCTCTCCCGATGTCTTAAGCTCACACATTGTGGGCCCAACCTCGTATATCGCTCGTGTCCCCCCAACAATTAAATTTCGAGTAATTAAAAATTGACTGATCATAAACAAACACTCTAAAATATTTTTAGACGAGATCATGTTCGTTCTCGAGATGTGATTTACTTTGAAGAAGAAAACATTTCTCACATTCCAAAGCAGAAAATAAAGGCTGATGAAGAGAATAAATTTGATGACTCATTCATTAGACTGGATGAAGAGCCTTTGTAAGGTACAAAAAGTATGATAATGACCAAGGTACTTAGGAAACATCAGAAGAAAATCAGTCAGAAGAACATGATCATGATGAGCATTGCAGTGAACCCATGGCAGTGAGGAGATCTGAAAGACTTAGACATCCTTCGAATAAATATCCAACTTATGAGTATGTATTGCTATCCGAGCATGGGGAACCTGAAACTTACCAAGAAGCAATGGAAATGAAAGATAACTTCAAACGGATCAAAGTCATGCAAGAGGAGTTGGACTCACTTGAAAGAAACCATACTTATGACATTGTACAGCCACCACGAGACAAGAAGATTTTGAAGAACATATGGATCTTCAAGCACAAGCTGGAAGCAGATAGTAGCTTGAGATATAAAGCTCGATTGGTAGTGAAGGGCTTTGGACAAAAGAAAGGAATAGACTTTGAAGAAGTCTTCAACCTTGTGTTGAATATGGTTTCAATTAGAGCAGCCTTGGCATTGATAGCACACCATAACTTGGAAGTAGAACAACTAGAAGTCAAAACTGCTTTTCTACATGGAGATGTAGATGAAGAGTTATACATGGAACAACCTGAAGGTTTTGTGGAAAAAGGAAAGGAGAATATGTCTTGCAGATTGAGGAGGAGCTTGTATGGTTTGAAACAAGCCCATCGACAATGGTACATTAAATTTGACAACTTCATGAAAACAAACCAGTATGAAAGATCCAAAGAAGACCACTGTGTGTATGTGAAATTCATTGAGGCAAGGAAGTTTGTTCCGTTGTTGATATACGTTTATGACATGTTACTTATTGGACCATATATGAAGCTGATAAAGGATCTCAAAGCAAGACTGGCTCAGGTCTTTGAAATGAAGGATTTGGGAGCCACAAACAGAATATTGGGAATTAGTGTCCTTAGAAACAGAGCTGAAAAATTGATCTTTGTACACCAAGAGAGATACATTGATCAACTTCTGACTAAGTTCAATATGAAGGACCCCAAATAAGTCACAACACCATTGGGAACTCAGTTCAAGTTGTGCAAAAAGTCCATTAACAAAGACTGCTGCAGAAAGGACTGAAATGGATTCTGTTCCATACTCTTCTCTCGTTGGGAGTTTAATGTATTTAATGATTTGTTCTAGACCTGATATTGCCTTTGTGATTGGAGTATTGAGCATGTTTCTTTCGAATCCAGGAAGGATTCATTGGGAAGCAGCCAAGTGGTTGCTCAGATACTTGAAGGGGACAAAGACAACAGGTCTAAAATTTAGAAAGTCTGATGAGTTCAAACAGATGTGTTATTGTGATTCTGATTTTGCATGTGATCTTGAAACTAGGAAATCCACATCAAGCTTTGTATGTGTACTGGGAGGAGCAGCAATATCGTGGGGTGCAAAGCTTCAGAGATGTGTAGCACTATCAACCACAGAGACTGAGTACATGGCCATTTGTGAAGCTGGAAGAGATGTGATCTGGTTGAACAGGTTCGTATATGGCATTGGAATTTCTAATTTAGAACAGTGGTACGTTGTGATAATCAGAGTGCCTTGGAGTTAACTAAGAATCTATCTTTTCATTCACGAACTAAGCATGTAAACATTAAACTTCATTGGATTAGAGAAGCTATTTCAGAGAAGTTATCACTGGTCAAGAAGATTCACACGGATGTCAATCCTGCTGATATGATGACTAAGGATGTGACATCAAGGAAACATCAATTTTGCTCCACTGCTGTTGGATTGGAGCAGAATGTTGATAACATGAAGTGAGAACAGCACTGCTCATGTGTTGGAGGATGAGAATGTTGGGGATTGAGCCCAATTCCAACATATGAGCAGCCCATGAGCATTGGATCAGTCCAGAAATCTAACGGCCCAATGACAGTTAACCGTTGAGGTTAAAAGATTTGAAGTTTGCACAGAAAAGCAGGGGAAGTGGCTTGGTGGCTGAACATTTTCTCTGCTGATGTTTTGAGTACAAGAAAGGCAGCATTTTTGAGACTTGGATCAGTGGCCAGTGAGGGATAGCATCAGTCTGAATCAACGAAGGTTTTTCGTGTGGGATTCATTTGCTTGTTCACTGTTTCATTGGAGTTTCTTGGTGGTGTATGTGTGGTACTCTTATTCACTGATTTAGTGGATTGATCGAGGTTCTCTCGATCCGTGGTTTTCTCCCGGCACTTGGGTTCCACGTAAAATTGCTCTTGTTTCTTTTATTTATGCTTAACAAACCAAAGTAGTAAGGAAATATGAAACAGAAACTGGTTGTGCACTGACTTTGTTGGTCTCTTCACACATTGATAAGGTTACAAAGCTTACAAAGTGTAGCCTAGCTAAGAACTCATGAGTATGCAGAGCGTATGGTAGGAATACTGGATGGGTTGGATGTGCGTCCGAGCAAGGCGCTAGGGCATTATGGCGCAATCGGTAAGACGGGCAATGAGACTAAGGCGCTCGAACAGGGGTGAACTATGACGCTAATTCTAAGAACTTGGGAGGGCGAGTTGACTATTTAGTCCAACCGTACCTTGACACTAGACACATTCAGTGAGTCTCGTATACTGGGCGAGGTACGATGATTGTCACAATGATAACTGAAAACTCTAATTCGGAACCATACACACTAGAGTTTGACCCTAGCTGGTGCCTTACACGAAAATGATGACAATATCGGCATAAACGGGCTTCGTCCAATTATTGTTGTGCAGACCATATAGATCATAGTAGTAACAGTTTAAATCGAGAATTGGTAATAGGGCATGTGGAGACCCAGAGCATGCAACCGCAAGAATTAACATAAGAATAAACATGATTAGTCTAAGAGATAGAGAGGGAGTCAAAAAGGGAACCCATGGAAAACACCATGGAGTTAGGTAAGGAACTAACTTGAACTCATGTTTAAGACCAATGTCGAGTCTAGGGCATGATTAGCTACCCCTTCCACATTAAGGCATGCATGTATTAGAGCTTTAACTCACTGAGGTGGGATCGGGCTCCCCCAACCAAGGATATCCCTGATGATACTGCATCAATGATGCGGTAACGTGAAGGACATGAAGACTACCACCCATCCCACCTTCTGGTAGGCTCAGAAGACACGGTTATACAGTCCATGTTTAGGGATACATGATAAGCTAGCATGACATGTTCATAGACAGACCACGTTGAGAAATGGGGCACGGTTTAGGGTCCAATGCATAGCACACTCACGTAGCAAGATTAGGTTATCAGAGTTGACCTTGAATCAAGTCATAAGTTAATGACAAGCGCGAGATACCAGTTGTTTGGGATCCTTGTCAAGTTCATAGGCTTTCTACTTATAAGTATATTTTGTTGGAAATGGTAATCACCAAATGTGAAAATATTGAATTATTCGTTGTAAGAAACAGTCCAGTCAACCGTAACAAATATCCTGAAGATTAGATAAAAAACACAGTCAAGATCCGATCCTAAATTTAAGCTTTTAGTTATTATTTTGAATAAAGTTATCTCTATAAACCAGACAAAGTCGACATGTCTTTGGATGCAACATCTTCTGGAGTAGTATGGAAGTTTAATGGGGGAGGATTACCAATATGGGCTGCTCACATGCAAGCTTATCTCGAAGCATTGAAATTATGGGAGGTTGTTCAATGAGATTCTGATAATGAAATTTCAGCATCACATTCTTTGGCTCAAATAACACGTCATGAAGAATTACAAGCAAGAAAAGGACAAGCTAGAGTAGTTATTTTATCTGGATTGGATCATTCAATATCACCAAGGGTCCTTGAACTCACTTCAGCAAAAAAAATATGGGACATACTTAAACTGGAATTCGAAGGAGATGATCTTACTAAGGAGCTCAAAATCACCAAAATCGAACATGAGTTTGAGCACCTTAAAATGACGACATCAGAAAGAATCAAGCAATATGTGGATAGAATCTTGAAAGTGGTATATCAATTGAATATATTGGGTGCAACAAAAGATAAATTTACAGTTGCAAAGAAACTTCTACACACTATTTTACCTCGATTCAAACAAAAGGTGAGTGTTCTTGAAAACTCACTCGATTATAAAACTCTAACTGTCGCAAAAGTTTCAAGTTCTCTGCAAGCTTTAGAAAACAGGATGGTCTCATGGAATACTCCATCATCATCTGAGAATGCATTTATCAGCACACAAATAAAAACCAATAGTGAAAGTGCTAATGTTGAAGATCATTCGGATCAAGGGGAAAAACTCAAATATGGAAAAAGAAAGAAAAGTTTCATAAGAAACATAAGGTAAATTTCCGCCATGTTCTCATTATCAAAAGAATTCTCATTGGGAAAAATATTGTTGGAGAAGACCAGATGCAATCTGTAAGAATTGCAGAAAAACATGGCACATAGAAAAGATATGTCCAAACAAATTTCAAAATATTCATCAAAGTGCATCAACTGCTGTGGTTGATGACAAAGAAAAATTTAAAACTCTATTTGTAGCAAAAAACATCACATCATAATATGATCAAACAACAACTCAAGAAATGGAGAATTGATGGCTCATTGATTCTGGATGTTCATGTCACATAGTTTCTGACATAAAATATTTTCATTCTATTATTCCGGAAAAATATACAAAAGTCAAAATTGGTAATGGAGCAATTCTTGAAGCAAAGTGGAAAGGATCAGTTCTGATTTCAATTCCTTATGATGACAAATTAATCAATGATGTTCTTTGGGTACCTCACTTAAATATTAATTTATTAAGTGTAGTGCAGCTTAGCAAAAAACAATACAAACTCATCTTTGAAGACAACAGAGGTACTGAGATAGCATCTGTAACAGCAACAAATGAAAATTATATTCTAAAATGGTCACTGAAAAATTGTGTCAAATACGAGGAGGCAAATATAACTTAAAATGAGATGTTGAAGAACTTTCCAAAGCCGGATGAAATGCCAGAAAAATTATGCACAATCAGTGTCAAAGAAAAAGATCATAATCTCGTTCTAAAAAGCCTAAAGCTAGAAAATTGTGGGGAATTTTGTTCCACCAAATTTGATATTTTTGAACATGATTTTCAAGACTATTCTATTGTTACAACTTCTCTGCTATTTTCAAAATTATCTGAAATTCTTAAAGAAGAAAGTCTATCTCTAAAGAATCCAAGTTACCATTTGCAGGTAGCTGATATGTTTACAAAATCTCTACAAACTTCACAATTTCAAGATTTACGAATCAAACATAGAGTAAAAAATGGAGATTACGTCAAGGGGGAGTTTGTTGGAAATAAAGTAATCACCAAATGTGAAAATATTGAATTATCCGTTAGAAGAAGCAGTCCAGTCAATCGCAACAAATCTCCTGAAGATTAGATCAAAGACACAGTCAAGATTCGATCCTAAATTTATGCTTTCAGTTATTATTTTAAATAAAGTTATCTCTATATATGTGATGTAACACTCTTTAATCTTAAGTTGAAATAAAATAGTTTTATTCATTTCAACAAATTTACAGATATATTGTTCCCTGTAATTCTACCTTTTAATATTGTTATCAAAAAGTCTCTCTGAAAATCGATCATCATCTTCTTTGAACCCAACATACTTGTGGACGAGAACTTGCCGTATAGGCATATATATCATATATAAAAGTTGTGTTGGTTCAAATATGTCATTGTAAAACATTAACTAGCGGCATGGCTCGAACAAGTGACACATCCAAGCTTCCAAGTCCCCAACACATATACTTTATGAGAAGACCTACGTCTACGACACGGCGGCTGTAGTGCTACACAAATAAATGGGACGAGGCATGACAGCTACCCGCTATATGCCTCATCTAGTAAAAAATTGTATGACTTAGACAATAAGAGTGATGAGATAAGTGCTTGAAACTAGGGTTGAACAATATTTGTAAAAAGCCAATATCCAATTGAATATAATATTTTTATCGAATTGATGCCGAATTTCAAAAATCAATTTAGTAATCGATTTTATTTTTTGTCATGTCCGTGTTATTTTTCAGATCATGACAAAAAATTGATATGTGGTGATTTACATAATACCAAATATAACATTTTATTTAATTTAAAAATAATAATTTGCGAGTTAAATTATAAAACTAAAGGTTTATGGTTGATTGGGGGGGTTAGGCTAATTTTTTAATTTAATTTTGGAAAATTCGATGTTTGGCATATACCGAAACCAAACTGAAAAATTTATGTATTCACCGAACCGAACCGACGAAATCCAATTCAATATTCGGTAAAAGAAATTATCGTTCGATCAGTATTCACTTTTTTCTATTTGATTCAATAACTACCGAATGAACACCCATACATAAAACCACAATTTTCATATCAATAAAACTAATATATAAACACTAATCTACTATTGCAAGAAGTGAACTCGTTTGGCTATTTTGCCCAAATAATTCCAAGAAAAAAGTATTTTTTTAGGGTCGCATGTGTTTACCAAATGCAACCGCATTTAATGAATGTTGTTATAATTTTTTTAAACGCATTTGTGTTTTTGGAACGTGGTAGCCTACTTACCGGCAGGGCTACGATTTCAAAACGCTATTTTAGTCCTATAAATTCATAAGTCTTTGTATGTCTAGTCACAATTTCTTTAGTGGTTGATAGCTATTTGAAAGAATAGTGAGATAAATGAATAGGTTCTAAGTTCTATAGGTAACCTTTGTTTATTGTAATGGATTCTTATAATCTCTCGTAGTATAATTTTGATGTGGATCTTCCGAAGTTGTCAACACAAAGTGATGGGAACCGCCAACAAGCTGGAGTAACCGAGCATATATTGTATACAAATGTATTCACAACCTAAGTGATTTTAACGATTAGAATAATGGGATACATTGAACGATGGGAACGTCTCAACATTGCAAGGTACACCATATAAAAATATTAAAATTACAATATTAAGTGTTTGGTTTTTAATTATCTTTTACACATGTGTAGATAACGATGAGAGCTTCGAAGATGATTCAGAAACGAAAATCCTCGTTGAAGAAGATAATGAAACAGAACTGTGCATACTTGTAATGGTTTAGTTTGGTAACTTCATTGCTCTACATATGAAATAGATCATATACATTTATTTGGCATCCCCATGGATGCCGGTGACAAAGCAACACCCTCTTGGAAACATTGCTATACGAAGTACGATATTGATGAACTTAATTTTATTGTTTTGGTGAAATTCAAATGTTGGCAATACTTAGTTTTGAGAGCATATACAATTAATTAAATTACACAACTTACTAATTACAAATTTTAAAATATAACTAAAACATGTTATTCAACAAATTATTATTTACAAAACATATAACTTATAATATCAAATTAATAATTATTTTAAAATGCAAACAACACTTAAAAAAACAAATTAATTAATTCCAAAAAGTAACTTAAAATTATTGTACACAATATAAATAACTTACACAAATAGTTTGACTAATTTAAAACAAAACCTAAACATAACTAATTTAAAAGTAAACAAGTAAGTAAAACGCAAATTAAATTAAAACTAATTATAAATAAATAGTATTTTTTTTAAAAACTTAATCGGAAATCAGAATTTTGGAGATGAGAAAAATGAAAGAACGAGGGAGTTAAGAAATGTGCGGCCCCAAGTCTAGGCGGTTGCCACGTTCAAAAAAAATTATAACCACATTCACCGAACGCGACTATCGTGAACGCGGGTAATCCTAAAAAAATAAACTCTTTTTTTCCCGACAATAGTTGGGCGAAATAGTTGAACATGTGAGGACACAAAAATGTTAATTTAGAGGCATGTATTTGGTGAATTTGGGAAAAGTCAAATAGAATTAAATAGAGATTATTAATATTATGAATAAATATTCACATAATAATAATAGTGATTTTCTTAAAATATAATCCAAAAACATGTTATTATTATTAATGAAGTCAAAACCAAACTGGAGTGGTCAGTTCGATAGGTTCAACCCCGAATCATACACAAATCCGGTCTAGATACTCAAAATTGCAAAACATCGGTTCAACCCCTACAAAATTAGTTGAATCGGTGAACCACTATTATTATTTATTTATTCTAAAAATTAAAATATATAAGTTTATATTACATTTATATACAAATCAATCACGGTTCAACCTTCGATTAAACCTTTTAACCTTAAACCTATGACTTAATCTATTCGATGCACGATTGTTAGTGCTTTCGAGGAGTTCTTCCTCGTGTATAAGGTTTTTGCAAAGCCTCATGTCTTACATGGGATGATTAACCCGGTGCCATTTTGACAATATTGATTGTTAAATCAATGGAAAAATAATTAGAATTTTAAACCAGGAAATTGAAAATGCCTTCAAAAATCACAATTATTTGTATGTAGAATTATTTTCATCAAATGACCCGCCGTGCCCATGGCCACCCCCCCAAACGCCAATATTTTCCAAATATTGACTTCAAATATTCATATGATCAATTGAAAAATCTTAAAATCCACATAAAAGTATTTTGTTTTGTTTTTATTTAATTTATATATATTTCTACGATAGGTCCGTATTGTCCGAATTCTCTACGGACAAGGACGTGTGAATTTTTCGAATTTTTTTGCTATCTTCGCAAGTGGATCCTCTCGCTTGACTTTACGAAGAAGTGGGCCTACGCCAAGCCAAGCTAATCCCCGGAGGAATCATTCACGTACGAATTTCAGGTTCTTGCAATTACATATCGTAGACGAAAGGATTTTTTTGTGGATCTTGCAATTGCCCTTCTTTTTTTGTCTTTTACCCGCTGTAGATCCTGCAATTGCCTTGATCGTGTGTTAGGATGCTATTTTTCTGTATTATTTTGTACTTTCGCGATTGATTTCTTGATTTTGTTTCGTTTCCCTGTTCTGGGTATCCAGGTTTTGAAGAAAAATTGAGGTTATATTGAATTATCTACGAGGCTTAGATGAAAATTGGATTGGTTTTTTGCGTTGATTGAGTACTGACGTGTTATTTTCATGAAATTTGATGGGGGAAGAGTTTGATTCATCTCTATTCGTAATTTAGGGTTTGGTGATTTGGGAATATTCTCTGATTTTGCTTGTATATATGAGAACTTTAGAGATATCTTGGTTTTAGAGCAATTATTGAAGCTTTTGTAACATTCATCAATGGACGAAGAGATTCCATCTTGGATTAGAAGAACTAAATTCTCTCACACAGTTTGTCATCGTTTCGATTCTTCGTTTTTACCTATTCAGACAAGATTGCTCAAAACTGGGACAGATTTTTCGACTGTTTCGTATCGAAGATCAGTTTCAAATGTTGTTGAAGTTCAGAATAATGCTTCAAATAATAAGCTGAGAACTTTATCTCCTCTCCCTGAATTAAGGTTTCCAGATACATTCAAAGAAGCTCGTTCAAATCAGAAAAGATTCTCAACACCGAGTCCGAAAAGAAGAGATTCCGAAAAAAGTGTCGTTCGAAAGTTCTTTCATCGTGATTCGAAGGTAACGAAGTCTTTCAATGAAACGAACTCTCCACGGAACGAAGTAAAGTTTCAAAGAAACGCAAGGTCGATGAACGATAAATCGATTCAGAAAGAGTCATCTGGTTGGGGCAAGTATTTTGATCATAATGGTGGAAGAGTTACATCAGTCGAAACTTTAGATGATCAGTTCGAAGTTGATCTTTCGAAGCTATTTTTAGGGCTACGATTTGCTCATGGAGCGCATAGTCAACTTTACCGTGGAATGTATAACGAAGAATCTGTTGCAGTAAAGATTATTCGAGTTCCCGATGATGATGAAAACGGAGCATTATGTGCTCGGTTAGAGAAGCAATTTACAAGGGAAGTTACCCTTTTATCTCGTCTTCGTCATCAAAATGTTTTAAAGGTAAATTTCATCGATTTTTACGATTCGATCATTCGAGATATTTATTTTCATAACTTTATTTCAATATAGTTTGTTGCAGCATGTCAAAAAAGCCCAGTTTTTTGCATCATAACAGAGTATTTACCAGGAGGATCATTGAGATCATATTTGCATAAACTCGAGGAAAAACCGCTTCCTTTACGAAAGTATTTGTATATGGCTTTAGATATTGCTCGAGGAATGGAATATATTCATTCACAAGGGATTATTCATCGTGATCTTAAACCCGAAAACATACTCGTAACTGAGGATTTTCGTCTCAAAGTTGCGGATTTTGGTATAGCTTGTGAGGAAAGCTCTTGTGATATACTTTCGGATGATCCGGGAACTTACCGTTGGATGGCCCCGGAAATGATTAAACGAAAGAATTACACCCAAAAAGTCGATGTTTACGGATTCGGTCTCGTTTTATGGGAATTTGTTGCGGGAACCGTTCCTTACGAAGATATGACTCCCATACAAGCTGCATTTGCTGTAGTTAACAAGGTAACGTAATTTTTTTCGATTTTTAGACGAAAACGGAGAGTTTTCGATGATTATGATAGTGAATTATACTGTTTTTACAGAACTTAAGACCAGTTGTGCCTGAACACTGTCCTCCAGCAATGAAAATATTAATCGAACATTGCTGGTCGTTGCAACCCGAGAAAAGACCAGATTTTCAGCAGATTGTGAAGATTCTAGAAGGGTTCGAGTCTTCGTTTGCTCGTGACAGAACATTGAATCTTGTTGAGAAAAATATATTTCACGATGTGAAGAAGAGTAATCAGAAGATGGGAACAAACCATAAGGCTCCTGCACCAAAAGTTAAGCCTAAGTTTGCGTAGTGTTCTTCTCTGTATAATCAATCACAAAATAAGCTTTATTTCTTCCTTATTGTGCATTAACTGTTGAACCAAATGGCTTGAAATTGATTTTCATGTTATAATCGTGTGTACATTATTGTCTATTTAAATTAATAAATAAATCCAATTATTGATTGGATTATGTTAAATGTGTTTTTGTCTTATTCTATCTTGCTGTTTGTCAATTTAAAATAATAAATATGTATACATTCAAACCCTAAACCCTAATTGAGTTGATTCAATTCTAAGTCTTCAAAATTTGGTTTCGATTCAAAATTTTATTTACGAATAACTGATTGAGACCCGACTAATAATCAAAATTACACATTGTTTTTCTAAAATCATTCATTCTCATGTTTTGATACCACCGAAAACATGAGAATGTTCATGACTCGTTTAAGAACCGTACCCATGAAGACCCCATAGATCTAAACCCATGGATTCTTAATCGAAAATCGATGGGTTCATTTGATACATCTTCATAAATTTTAATAAATTTGATCTCCAAATTTTAATTTGACATCCATATTCTACGTTCGTTGATCATTTAACAAATTCAATCCCCGTATAGCAAAATCGTCAAACTTTGCGAATCAATTTTACAATACGTGAATTAACTTTACAAAAAAAAAAACCTTTGAGAACTAGATTTACTAAATAAACATGGGAATCAAATTCACCCAATTATACAAACTAGGGGGCGTTAACTGCTACACGCCCGCTCACTTAAAACCGATAAAAAACAGCTATAGATTTGCATGAATAGACAAAGAAGAAGAATCCTGCTGCTTGATTGTATCAACAACATGTGCAACAACACCAGCTCCAGCATTATGAAACCATTCATTCTTAACCTATTTTGAAAAAAAGAAAAGAAACCGAAATACTACGAAAAGAAAGCACAAACATATGCATCATCAAGCATGAATTATTAAGAGGCTTACATGAATGTTGTTATGTGCGAAGAAAGGCCATAACGCGGAATGAAAGTTAACGTCGACTTTCATCCACCCGAGTCGTTGTAAACCATGAATCATTTCCTCTAAAAAAGCATGAATTCTTGCATGTGAATATCCAAGTTTTAGATGATGACATGAGTGAGTTATGTACCTTCCATTATTTCATGATACTCTGCGGTGTTTCGGGCGTTCGGATCGTTTTGAGCTGCTTCCTTTGCTTTGGCTGCTTGAGGAGGGAATTCGGGATGTTCCGATAAGACCGGTGGACAATATTCGACATCAACAACATGCTTGTATCCGTCTAAAGATCGAGTTGGAGGCTGTCGAAAAGATCAATGCATCATCGAGTTTATAAGAGAATTCTTTCCTAAAAGAAAGAAAGAATGTATCTGTAAATTTCTAGAGTCGGGATAATTTCACGTGGGTAGTGTGCTCGGATACGACGTACAAGAGGAGTTGACCACAACTTAAAAGACTTGAACAAATTATTTATTATGATCCACATTCCATCTTATAAAACAATCCACACCACATTAAATTTTCGATGTGGGAAAATTTCATTATTTCATCACACCGCTCAAATCCAAACACCTGACCATTCAAATCGGTTGATAATCAACCGATCAATTTCATTAAATCGGACTAACCCCGGCAAGGTCACTCAGGATTTTTCCGAACTGGCTCCGATACCATGTTAAATTTCTAGAGTCGAGTCAATTTATGTAGGGAGTGTGTATGGATATGACGTATAAGAGGAAAAGACCACAACGTAAAAGACCTGAACAAATCATTTACTATGGTCTATATTACCTCTTATTAACCAATCCACACCACATTAAATTTCCGATGTGGGACAATTTCGTTATTTCAACAGTATCTTACATTGAAAAGTTCGCTTTCTCTTCGTATAGACGATGTGCGCCAACCGACCATATCTGTATAATAGTTAAGAAGGATAACAAAAAATGCAGCATAATATAAAATGGTAATGCAAAGTAACCAAGGCATTTTTTTTGCTTGTTTTATGGATACGATCATATGAAACATTAGCATAAATAACCCGAGATTTAAACGCAGCAAGCGCGGATCTGAGACGAAGCACAAAAAATCTTAGATTCGAGTAACAAACTAAACGACCATTTCATCTAAAGGAGCAAATATAGACAAACTAACATGAATTTTCCTTCATCACAATCAGAAGCCATTCTTAACATGAGTGGAGGTTTACTCGGCTTTCCATCGGTGAGAAATAATTGTTTCCCTGTTCTACCGGTGAAAAACGGTGCAAGAGGAGCTGCGAGTCTCTCCAAAAACCATACACCAAGAAGAAAAGGAAGCTAAACAATGAAAATATAAACTGAACTAACTAAGAATGAAGGAAAAAATAAGCTTTTAGACACTTAAAAGAATGAAAAAAACCTGTTTTCTTCCTCTTACTCCGAGATGAGGTGTTGCAAGAGTAATAAAATTAACAGCTTCAAGTCCAGCAATCGAACCTCGGGACAAAGGAGGGCTCGTTGTATCATCGGACCAAGAAGACGAGTCATTAGGATCATATAGAACGGAGATCGCATATCGAGCAAAAACTCCACCAAGTGAATGAGCCAAAAATGATATTTTCTTCAAGCTTTCAGTCTTCTTCACAACCTGCATAACCTGTTTTTCTGTTGAGAAATTTCGCATTAACGTGTATATGCAAAATTTCGAATAAATACGATAAATTATCTTACTTCTTCGGCTAGGCGTTTGCCTGAACCATCGACTCCTGTGAATGTCTTTGTGTACATGTTACTTGAACTAGCTGAAGTAATAAGATGAAACAATTTCAAATTTCATTTAAGACTTCGTATTTAAAGACTTTATTCATGTTAGGTAGGATTGTCGTTTGACGAAGGGACGGTAGGCATGGAAGGACCGATCGACACTTTGCCAAAAGGGGTTCGATCGATATTTGACAACAAGGGGACGACCGGTACAAAAGGATGACAACCAACTCAATTGAGCGGGATCATCATGAAGGCAACGATCGGTACTAGAATCTAGTCTTGAGATTCCAAAGGTTCTATAAAACTCTATTTGTTGTTTTGTTAATTGCACAAGAACTCATTACTTCTTGTAGCTGTAAACTGATATATTTTATTGATAGTGGATTGACCGGTGGTGGTCCGTGGTTTTCTCCCGATACTCAGGTTCTACATGAAATTATCGGTGTGTTATATTCTCATTTTCGTATCTAGTTTTGAGAAGTTTAATAGATAAAATCGTAAAAGTCCATTTTAAGCTAAAAAGTCATTCATACCATATATCAAAAACTTATTCCCAAGTCTCCTCTTTAACTCGGATTCGAAGTATATCCAATCGCTCGGGCTGCATATTCGTATATATTAAAACCCGAAAAATCTTCGGAGAAATGAAATACATACCTTGCTAAGATTCCATGAACAAGAACAAGAAGATGATCAGGTTTATCATCATTAGCAATGTTTCTTGCGACGGCAAGATTCCCTTGAGAAGTAGTCATGGCTTGACCTTTAAGGCCCCAATCGTTCCAAGTACTATTTACACCTACAACATAAAATATGTTTTAACAAGCAAAAAGAAGAGAAAATGGCGCATTCAGTCCATAAACTTTTACAGCTTTGACAAAATTAATCCTCATTATTTGTAATGGTATATTTAGTCTCCGAACTTTAAAGTTTTGGTAGATTTTGTCCTCTAAATGTACAATATTTGGCAAATCAGATCCCTAGTGACGAAATCGATTTCCGAAATTTGATTTTGATCGAGGATCTCATTTGCCAAACTTTGAAAACCAAATATACGATTCAAACTAAATTTTGGGGATTGATTTTTACAAAAGTTAGAAAATATGAGGATCTATTTTGTCTACCGCAATCATAAAACTTTAGGGACCAAAATTACCAAAACACGAAATTTACTAAAGCAACAAAAACGCCATAGAATTTGCAGTTTGTGCAAAACAAAAACTAAGAGGATGCAAAAACAGAGTTTAATTTGCAGAAAATGACATCTTTGAATCACTAAATATTTAAATAAAGGTATGAATTGATGATCCGTGATAACAATAGCCAAGTTTCATAATCTCCAGTTACAAAAGCACATATGAAATTAATTAATCAGTAAGAACACTTACATGAAAACGCCGTAGTTTTCCCAGTACGATCATGAAATATATGGAAATGGGAAGAATTGGAACACGACGAAGTGGGAAAATGTTTACTGCTTAATTTTGATCTCAAATGGCCGAATAATATTGGGCAATTGCAGGAAAATAAAGAAGAAGAAGCCATTGATAACCTATTTATAGTAAAGTGTGAAATCAAGAGAAGATTTCGCAAATTGAAGAAAACCACATCAGATCAATAGTCTCCTTATCTTCTACCACACTACCCAATGCGCCTGCTCTAGGCGACACGTTTGACGGAAATAGAAAACCACAAATCGCGATGAGATGACGATCGTCGTTTTCTATATATCTACAAGTTTACTGTACTCAAATTCTGAAAGAAAATCAAATTTGTATATCTTAATCCTAAAAAATAACACATTTCATGAGTCATCACAATTATTAAACCGTATAATAAATAACTAATTTATTATTATTTCTAATCATTATATTTATTATTTTTTATATATAAAAAATATCTATTAATATTTTTATATAACTATTTATATAAATATTTATGAGATGAGATATTTGTAAGTTGGATAAATGTAATGAGATAATTGTAATGTGCTCAATAAATTTATCGTGATTTAAAAAAATATTTTTGAAATAGCGATTCGGTGATCGTGATGTCATAAAATGATTTTTTTGTCTTTATTTTTAAATATTTTTTATAACTTAAAAATTATATTTCATATTATTTTATGATAAATTCGTTACGTCAAAAACTACATTTTAAAATTGTTATATATTTTTTTATAATTTGAACATGTAATTGATAAAATATAAGAAGTTATTGATCAAAATTATTTTTTTAAAAAAATGAAACTATAATTTGTGAAGAGTAAAATTGACATTTGAAATGTGCGTTCTAGTGGTCGTTGGATTAAACCAACTGTGAATTCACCGCTGTTTTATGCGGTTATACGAACGCAATTATTAATGATGTTTGGTTAAAATAAAATACAACTACGACACATCCACCTTACGGGACGGTGGATTCACTCCACATGATCATATCAATATTAAAGTAAACCCGTGACACTTGATAGATTGACCGCAGATTTAAGAAGAATTCTCTAAAGATATTTAAAAAATTCATTTTTATTTTATCAAATTTTCTCTAAAATTAAAGTTAGTCACTTAAAGATTTCAAATTAAATCTTTAAAATTTGATTAATTATAACCTAACATTAGTAAATAACTTTAAACTCAAATAGTTATAATAATTATGATTAAATGAAGTAATTACGATGATTTTCAGTGGCTAGACATTAAAATCAAAGAATTTTAATAAACAATATCAGATTATTAAATATTATGCACTAAAATTTAAATAAAAATTACCAACCCTAACCACAAAAATGCATTCTTAGTAGTAATCATCGTTTTTTATCACATATTAAAAAGTAGAGTGAGATTTGTTTATTTCAACTTTATAAAATCAAATTGTGATGAGATGAAACATAACAATTTTAGTAAAATCTTAGTATGCAAAAAATTAATATTTCTTTCCTTATATATAAAAATAATTATATTTTATTTGGAACATTGGAATTGTGATTTTTTTCATCCATAAATGCATGTTAATTTTACTTTTTTATGTATAAAAATACAATTAGACAATCTGCACTATTATTTTAATTTGAGTATCTAAATGACATAATCTTTAATTTATAAAATGAATTTAAATATTCAACTTAGGACACAAATTTAAAGCTATGACCAATTGCTATGCCTAACTAGCAATGTTTTCATATAAACGGGTATAACAAAACAAGGGCACCAATATTTTGACTAATATCGAGTTTTCGGTTTGGAATCATAAAAAATAAAAAAAAATTGTTTTTATTTTTCTTAAAGGTACCAATGAGTATACCCATGACTGAATTACCGAACGATATGAAGACATTGATAACAATAAGATAATGTATCCATTTTCTTCTCCCTAGACATACTTCACAGTTCATATTGATCTTCATTCTTTTCACCATTTGAATTACATAAACAAAAGTGACCCTAAGGATTCACCATTCAAACATTCATATAACCAAGCCACAAGACACTATATAGAACATCAACAGCGCCTATACACACTTTCTCCTCATATACGTATACGGCATTTTTGGGTAGAAGATTCGTCGTAAATCAAAGAACCAAACATGCCTTTCAACAAACTTCTCTTTAACAAATAAACTGCATACCTATTTGCCTTTTCATGTGCTCAGGTATCAATTTGTTTACCAGCTCTGGAGAGGCACCGGTTAACTACAAATGCATCGTAATTATTCTTTTGTTAAAAAATGATGATTTTTTTATCACAAAATAGTTTTGGAATGTATTGCATAACGTGATCGTACCTCGTGATTAAAGTTGAATAATTGTGGTAGAGGACGACCAGTTGGTAAACGAGCATTGGGTTCTCGAATGTCATCGAAAAATGGATGTGCACATGCTTCTAGCTGCAAAAGAGTATTGAATGGTTCAAAAAATGGGTAGTGGCATCAATTTAAACAAGTTGAGTAAGAAAGAAACTCACGGCAGTGCTACGAAGATTCGGCGAGTATTGCAGCAACCGAGATGTAAGATCTATAGCTTCCGGAGGCATTCGTTTTTGGAAAACCTTCAAGGATGGTGTATTTCATGAGATTCTAATCTGGTTTACAGCTAACCGTGGGCACGGGTCCGGCCCAACGAGTTACGGGTCGAACCCGTCAACCCGTATGGGTTGGCCCAACGCGTTGAGAATTTTTCTTGACCCATCAACGGGTTGAAAATACGGTCCAACCCGTGAAATAACATAAACCCTATAATAAAAACTTAAATTTAACCCTAAAATAAATAAAAAATTGGCTGGATTCAACGGTTGACCTGTACGGGTTGACCCATTTATACGGGTGGGGCAGCCCATGCCCACCCCTATTTACAGCCACACAAAACTAAAACTAAATTGTCATGGAGTGAGTACCTTGTGCCAAGGGTGAGCCTTGATTTGCGGAAACCTAAAATCGTTATAGTTTGGATTCATACATCGAACTTCCTCCCGTGTCGGAGTTCCAAGAACCTAACGAAAAATAGTATAAGGCAAGGATTTGATATCATTCCAAAGAAAAGATAGATTACCTTGATAATTTCTACAAGCTGACCAACAGCACTTTCACCGGGAAAAAGTGGCTGTCGAGACGAGACATTTATTTAACGAGCGAATAATTATATAAAAAGAGAAGCATGAACAAGAAACAGAATAATTAAGAAAGAGTTGAAGCTAACTTGGCCAAGAAGAAGCTCAGCAAGGATAACACCAGCTGACCACATATCAATCGATGTTGTGTATTCAGTTGCACCAAAAATGAGCTCGGGAGCACGATAAAATCGCGAACATATGTATGATATGTTCGTTTCACCTTTCACCTAATAAAGATGATAAAATCATGTTTCAATGAAGAACAGGTAGGTAGAGTAAATATTTATACACTTTGACAAAAAAAATAGAGTAATCACTTACTAAAACTTTTGCACTTCCAAAATCACATATCTTAACTTGGTGAGTGACCGGGTCAACCTGCAAAAAGAAGACATAAATTATCATTTTAATTAGACGAGACGCAAATTTTGTTGTCATTTTTTCATGGTTTTGGCAAATTTGATCTTTAAAGCTTTATGATTGCAGCAATTGTGATCCCCAAAGTTTTCAATTTTGAAAATTGAGATCCTCGGCCAAAATCAGATTAAGGGAACGGTTTTGCAACTTTGGAGATCTGATTTTTCAAATGTCACATACTTGGAGGACCAAATTTTACAAATTATGAGGATCAAATTTGCCAAACTACGAAAGTTTGGGACTAAAGGCATCATTTTCTCTTTGAATTCACACAAAAAATCAGAATAAACTCAAATCCTTCCAAAATTTCTCAACAAAATTACCAAAATGTTGTGAGGCTTCAAATCTCTGTGACATACTCCAGCAACAGAATGCATATAGGCCAGTCCTCTGAATATCTGCAAAAAATACAATCATATTCTTATAAGCAAAAAAGCATCATGTTATGCAATTAATATATAAACAAATCCAACTTACTTGGTATGTATAAAGCTTTACGTAGATAAGTGGCATCTTCTGTTTCATGTCACTAAAATGCTTCAGAAAACGAAACAAAGTCTCTGGAACATACTCCATAACTAAGTTCAGAAAAAGCTCGTTATTCGTTGTAGTAGAGAAGAAACGGTGCTTTAGCCCTACAACATTAGGATGATCAAGAGTCCGCATTATCTGCAATTCACGGCTTTTGTATCTTCTGTCTTGTAAAACCTTCTTTATTGCCACGGTCTCTCCACTTTCAATACATTTTGCCTTCATACAAGTGAAAATGCTTTCAACAGAAAATCAATATAATAGCAACAACATCAATCATGGTGAATTATACAAACCTGAAACACAATTCCAAAAGATCCAGTCCCTACAACCCGCTCTGCCATGTAACTCACAGTCTGCATAGTAAATAAATGTTTATTAAGAACTAGCTCAAATATTCTTCAATCACTACTAAACTGGCTTTGTATCAGTATTTTGGTCCTACTTCAATAATGGTATTCTTTAAAAGTAAAGGTAACTCAAATCCAGCAACAAAATCTACACAGAAATGCTTGAAATCGGAAACTTCTGAGCCAATAAAAATAATTGTACCTGCTTTGGGCCTCCATCTTCTCCTCCTATAGTCGTTGATATTATGTGACCTGTATCATTCTGGCCAATTGCAGGAGAATAAATTTCCTGCGTACGCAGTTTTGATTGAAGATTCGAAAAGCTAGATACCTTTGGGCTAGAATATCCCAAAGAGATAAAACCGAAAGGCAAAACTTCAGAATATCCAAGTTTGGCACGGAAAGACTAAAAATACGAATACCTGAATTGTAATAACCCTAAATTTCGATTACAGAAACAGAAACCCTAAATTAACACGGAAAGACTAAAGATCTACAATATCTGATTAACCTAAAGGTATTAACCTAAAGACTAAAGAATAAAGACTAAAAAATCATCAAGAACCAGAAATCCTTTCCACTCCTCAAAAATCAAAACACTGAAAAACTAAAGGTCACCTTATCATCATCGGCCATGGCGAAAATCTTCTTGCGGAACAAAACCAAAACAAAGCGAAACCTTAAGGCTTAAGAGTTTCTTTCTTTACTCCTTGCTGTTCAACGGTCACAATTGTCGGTAAGAGAACTCAGAAGACAAGACAGAGAAGAAAGAGAGAGAAAAATGAAGATGAAGCAGCAACAGTGAGTAGATGAAGGACCCCATATATTAACAACACCATGTGAATACAGTTCTCCTTCGTCTTCTTTATTTCCCGTCTATATTTTCCATTGTACCCCTATACTTCTTCTTTATTACCAATATGTATAAATGGTTATGCTGTTTTGGAGATAGGCTATAATTGTACTGTCTATAAATTCTGAAAAATAACTTATATATAAATAAAAATATAAATATAAATATAAATATAAATATAAATATAAATATAAATATAAATATAAATATAAATAGAATGATAATTTATGTGTTAATCAAATAACTTTTTTACCCTTAGATTTAATAAATAATAAATTATTAATCAAAATTTTATCTGATTGACACAAAATATGATATTCAACAATATTACTATCGAAATGATGACACAGCTCTGCATAGTATAAACCATAATTTCTCAATAAACATACATTAAAATAAAAAAATATTTTCTATTTTCGTCTAAACCATTATGTTTCCAAAAACATATATGTAAACAATTACGTCACGATTGTTTCCACTTAGACAGAAATGCAGTGTTGGATATATGATGCAAATGTTAGAGTTATCAATGTTTTCATATTAGTTCGGAATTCTGTACCGATCCAGAGCGATACGGTCGATATACCTCCTGTATACCGGTCGATACCAGATTTTTTTAAAAAAAATAATATTTAATTAGTTTTTTAGGATTGAACCCGAAAAAATAGGAAATCAACCCTAATAAATGGTACCCGAAAATACCAAAAAAAATACCGGTGAAGCCACAATATTGGACGGTATATACCATCCGATACGAAAACATTGAGATTTATGATGAATCTCTCATAACTTGCGTAGAGTTTGTCTTTCAACTTCAAATATTAAAAATTATATATAAATATAAATAAGAACATTTTAGTCATTTCAATATTAAGAAGTACAAGTTGAAATTAAAAATAAGATTTATGTTATTTTTTATTTATAGTTATTGATGAGATCTTCGGAACCCGATACCTCGAACCTGGTTATACCCAAGTTTAGTCAGGCCAGCCCAAGTGACATAAGCCGAACTTGGAGGCCCAGATCCAGCTCACGCGAATGGACGATCGGACGAGAACAGTCGGGCCCGAAGGCCCGTTCTTAGTGATCGGGACCGATCGATGGAATCATGCATTCTCCTCCTCATTGGAACCGATCAGTCTAGGGCGCACAGACTACGCTTCGAGCCATATGCACTTCTCAACATGTGACAATAGCCACTCATAATCTTGTTAGATGCATGTCTGACAGAGTCGTACGAACATTCTTTGGTCTAAGCCGGCTAGTAGCGCCGAAAGGCCTGGCGTCGCGCCCGACACGAGCCGACCTAGCCGCATGAGACAAGCACAAAACGACACCCTACTGTTCACACAGCAGGAAATGCATATAAAAGGAACACTTGGGAACAAAAATTAGATCTTCCTCTTTATCGGTTTTCTCCTGTTTCCCTTAAGCTTTCCCTTCACTTGTTGTTTCTAAAGAACAAACATGACATTTGTAATGAACAACTTGATTATTGGATCAACTAATAGCATTTCTAGCTCTTAGTTAAGTGGTTTTTTCCCATTCTTTCAGGGGTTTTCTACTCGAAATTTGACTTGTCGTATTTTATTTGATTCTAAATCGTTTCCCCCTACAAAACAAATTAAAACCGAGTTGGTCTTGCAACGAACCGGACGACTGTTGACACTCCGGTTTTCATACCACAACAATTATAAAATTGAGAAATAGAAATTTTACTTATACAAAAGTAGAATGAAAAATATGATATATTCTGCAACTTACTTAATTTCTATTTCCTATAATGAAAAAACAATAACAAAAACGGTATAGAACACAGTCTAAGATATATTGTGTTCTAACATTTATTGTGTTTATTAATGAACATGAATATTTTCTTTAATAAATATATTTTAAAATATTGGAATTTTAAAAAAATCATAATATATCATATTTCATTTATTGAATTATAATTCTTATAATATTTTTCTTATTTTCTTAAATTATGTTATAATTTTTAATTTTTGAATCCAAAAAATAAATTTTTAGTATATGAATTTGATCTAGTCTAAAAATATTTTGGGGCGTTTGCTTTTAGATCAGTCAATTTTTAGTTACTCGAAATTAAATTGTTGTGAGGACACGAGCGATATACGAGGTTGGGCCTACAATGTGTGGGCTTACGTCCTCGGGAGAGCGAAGCTCTACCTTGGTTTCCACTATAATAATCAAAGGATACAAGTACAATGAGGTAATAATGATAACACGGGCAAAAACGGCTCGAAAAAACGATCAAAAGCACTCAGTCGGGCTCGAAAGGCAGGCAGCCGCGAGTTGTGGTCAGCAACACGCAGGAAACACTGTATCAGCAGCAAGTCGCGAGAGTCACTGTATCAGCAACAAGTCGCGAATGGAATAGTGCATCAAGTCGCGAGAGTCAGGGTGGAACAATAAGTCGCGACTGGAATAGTGCAAAGTCAATAACTCGTGAATGAATAGTGCATAGTCAATAACTCGAGACTACGTGCGACAAGTCGCGAGTCTACAGTGCAGGAAAATAAAGTCTTGCCTTGGGAAACGTGATAACTGTCAGAACCTGTTCAAAGGCACTGGGGCTTGTATTTATAGAGGAATCCAGCTCAACTTCACTTACTTGAGCCCATAAGCCCAGTTTACTTCACTTAGCCCAAAACACTTATATAACCTCCAATTTTAATATAATAAATGCCATGTTGATACCGAGGTTTTCGGAAACCAATCCCGGTCAAGATATTAGTCGGAAATACGATGAGGAAATACCGGAAAACCTCGTAAATTAGTTCTTTGCCTCCAAGAAGTGAATACGTAGCCACATAACATCGTTGCAACCGACCGGTGTGCTCCCGGGTGGCAAATTACGAAAATACCCTTGGCCCCGTCCGGAGCCGAGATGACCCGAAACATCTGAAAATGTTTACAGAAACTTTAAATGGGACCCAGCGAGCCTGAATTGAGAGAATACCACCTAAGAATGCCTTGTGATAAAAAATGAAAATACCGAAAATACTACATAACCACGTCGGACGAGCCCCCAGGGTAAGGATAAATACAAGAGAATATACCCGGGTAATATCAATAGTCCCCTGGTTTTCAGATTCAGATTCTGAGTCGTAAACCATATACCAACAGCTCGTCCCGAAAGCCGATTATCGTTCTGGAGCCCCGCCGAAGAAATCCTTAGCATGGATGAAATTCTCTCGTCAATACGATCGTTTTGACACTAAGTACGTCAGATTCTGAGCACGGGTGAAAATTTCGGGATTTTCCGACTCGGGATTTCGCCCCTATAAATACATTGTTCGCCCCTCATAAATCATTCTCTCGCACGGACTCCTGAACATTCGCGACTTATTGCATATACTGTGCTATCCGCGACTTATCGCTCCCCTGTGCTTCTCGCGACTTAACGTACTCTCGCGACCATATCACGCGACTCCTTGGACCAGGCTGCTAAGCGTAACTCACGACTGTGCTTATCGCGACGATAACTCGCGACTGCCTTGCACAGACTAACAACCAACAACTCGCGAGTACTGTACTACTCGCGACTAATCTTCCATAACTTGCGACTAAGGACTCGAACAATAATTCTCGCGACTTTTCGCAAATAACTCGCGAGACACTTAGTATAAATTGTAAAAATAATTTCAAAAAATAAATTTGAATTAAATTTACCAATGACTTCCGATCGCACCGAATCCTCGGGCTCCACCACTTCATNCCATAAGCCTAATTTACTTCACTTAGCCCAAAATATTTAAATAACCTCCAATTATAATATAATAAATGCCATACTGATCCCGAAGTTTTGGGAACCAATCCCGGTCAAGATATTAGTCGGAAATACGATTAGAAAATACCGGAAAAGCTCGTATATTAGTTATGTGCCTCCAAACAGTGAATACGCAGCCACATAACACCATTGCACCCCGTCGATATGCTCCCAGGTGGCAAATTACGAAAATACCCCTGGCCCCGTCCGCGGCCGAAATAGCCCAAAACATCTCAAAACACTTACAAAAGCTTTAAATGGGGCCCAGCGAGCCAGAATTGTGAGAATACCACCTGAGAATGTCTTGAGATAAAATATAAAAATACCGAAAATACAATATAAGCACGTTGAACGAGCCCCCGGGTAAGGATAAATACAAGAGAATATACCCGGGTAATATCAATAGTCCCCTGGTTTTCAGATTCTGATTTTGAGTCGTAAACCATATATCAACAGCTCGTCCCGAAAGTCGATTATCGTTATGGAGTCCCACCAAAGAAATCCTTAGAATGGTTGAAATTCTCTCGTCAATACAATCTTTTTGACACTAAGTACGTCAGATTCTGAGTTCAGGTGAAAATTTCGGGATTTTTCGACTCGGGATATTGCCCCTATAAATACAGTGTTCGCCCCTCATAACTCATTTTCTCGCGCGGACTCCTGAGCTCTCGCGACATATCGTAGCTGTTGTGCTTCTCGCGACCATATCGCGCGACTACTCCGTTACCGTGACACGCGACACTGTACTCCTCGCGACTTAACTTCAGTAAGTCGCGACTCCTTGGACCAGACTGATAACCGTAACTCGCGAGCACTGTGCTTCTCGCGACGATAACTAGCTGCTTACAGCAAACAACTCGCGAGTACTGTACTACTCGCGACTAAACTTCCACAAGTCGCGACTAAGGACTGAAATAGTAATTTTCGCGACTTTACGCCAATAACTCGCGAGACACTTAGTAAAATTTGTAAAAATAATTTCAAAAAATAAATTTAAATTAAATTTACCAATGACTTACGATCGCACCGAATCCTCGGGCTCCACTACTTCATCCTCAGATCATTCGGACTCCTCATCCGGTTCAGGGAGTTTCGATTCGATCACAGCCCTTTTTCCTCCTTGCCTTTCCACAATAAATTCTCATTTTTTCGAGAGGATCGCTCGTCTCGAAAACACCCTCGGCCCTCAAAGCTCTGCGGTTAAAGCCCTCAAATCCTATAACCAACCTTATAGCATGCTTGCTCGGAAGTGGACATCTGTTCTTGAACAATATTATTTCCCTTCCGACTGTATCTTATACCAACCTGAACCTACCGACTGTCTTTTGACACCTCCGATCGCCACCCACACTGTTTCTCTTGAATTCTTAGAATGTGGTCTTCGCTTCCCTCTTCATCCATTCCTTGTAGAATTGCTCTCGCATCTACGAATTCATCTTTTCCAACTGAACCCTAATTCGGTCTCTCTTGTCGTCGCCTTCATAATATTCATGGAGGTGAATTCTATTTCTTTGACCATAGACCTCTTCTTTCAAATCTTCCACATTAGTACTGCCGTCAATTTTGGTGCCCAAGGTTGTATATTTTTCCGCCCGAGGCACAAGACAAGCCCGTTCCCTTTTTCTACTCCCCACTCCAATCACGACTAGAAGAAACACTTCTTTTTTGTCTGCGGTGTGGGGGATACGAGGCTGTCTCCTCTGAGTCTTCCTTGGCGGTTCCCCGTTGAAGGGGAACCATTGTTTCCCGAAGCCTACGGCCCTCTTCCTCGGACGGCCCTTACGAGACCTCTGAGGAAGGCACTCCTCGATTGCGTTAGGTCCGACGGCGCTGACTGGACAGTGAAGACCTTATTCTACGTCCCGATCATGGTTGCTTTCAACCTCCTTCCGGTCCCTCCCCATTTTAGTAGAGAGCTACTAGGTATCTGAACCGTATATTCATATCGGGGCTAAACTTGATATTAGATAGGAAAGAACCTAAGGGACTTGATTTAAGTTGTTTCAAATTTCCACTTCGCGTATCTCACTTAACTTACTTGTCTTGTAGATAAAATAATGGCTCCAGCTAAGGATCCATCAAAGAAGGGGGACCGGCAGAATTTCCTCCGTGACCTACTTGCGGAGGATGATGAGCTCATCTTCGAGGCGACACCGGGGACTCGGAACCGAACTGTCGCGGCCGAGCTGGCGTGAAGTTTACAAGAAGCGGCATCCCCGACTGGGGAAATAAGATGCGACATTCCTCCACCACCACAATCTGTTGCAACAGTGGCCAATCCCGAGCCGGTAACTGAGGAGCCGGTTGCAGCAATTACTGAGAGTCCCGAAGACCTAATCCCCCTATCTCGGCGATTAGAGTACGTTGTTGAGAAGCCCACCCCCGATGAAGGCATGTATGACTTCGCCGAAACATTAGTGGATATCATCGGGGACGATGAGGAGGGCGAGATTAGCGAGGACCAACCGATGGACCCGGTGGTGGAGGAAATCTGCCAAGAAATCCGCCCGGAGGGAGAGACTAGCCAAGGCACCAGTCTGGACAAGGGGAAAAGACCGGCGGAGGATCCCACCGTCTTGGAGATCGCGGAACCCATTAGAAAGAGTGGGTTAACCGCCGAATTTATCGACGCCTTCCGTATACATGACATCCCGATACTGACGGTTAAGGAATGACTCGATATGGGACGCCAGGCTGGCTTTGTATTGGTAAAGGACGGACTCACCTTTCGAATTCCGAGATGTGACAAAGTATTGAGTCGGCCGGCCTGGCATACTTGGATCGGAACCCGGAGTTGCCGCCTCGTGGTCGGGATGACCACACAGTGTTTACAGACATTGGTCGGTTAATGAGTCAGACCACGACGATGCGTCGTGCCATTGGGGAGGTTCGTCGCGACACTAGCAATGACTTCTTTATAACTTTATCTTTTACGTCATATGTACTAACCCTTCTTGTTTTCATTTCAGATGGAGTGCACCATAATCGAGTTGGGCACCGCAGCTGCAGTAGGGGAATACTGTATGCTCAGACATTCGGAGATTGACTCGCTAGACATTATTGGGGAGCAAACCAAAAAGGCGGCGGAGAAGCTGATGCAGAATCAGCGAGATAAGCATGCTCAGGAGATGGCAGCACTCCGAGAAGAGCATAGAAAGGCGATCGAGTCTTTACTTCGAGCTCATCGCAGCGAACTGACGGAGGACTCCGCCTTCCACATCGGGCAAAGGCATACCCTTGAACAATCCATAGAGACCCTCAAGGTGAATGAGAAGTACGCACAGCACGAATCACCAAGCTGCCGTCCCAGATTAACGACTGCTTCCGATAGTTAATATGGGAGTACACAGTACACTCCCCTACTTTCCGGAATCTAGGGGCGTTAGCTAATGCCAAGTCGAATGTCCTATACTTTTAAGAGGGAGTGTCCAGACGTAATGAGTCCTTGGCATGTCCTTACAGCTGAGGAGAAAAAGAAACTCGACCCCAGACTCACCTGGAAGTTCGAGCCTGTACCCGGTGAGGACATGTTGGATTGTTCACACGATCTGTTCGGGGCGCTACATTTCAACTTGGATGAAGATCTTCAACAGCAGCTCTACTCGGAGGATGTCGAAACAGAAGAGGGCCCATCTCCAGATTCATTTAGAAGGTTGGCTACTTTATTTCCGGAGCCAGTGGGCCCCCTCGTGGCGGAGCTCCTAAAAGATGATGATGTTATGGCGGCGTATGACCCTCAGATATATACTCCCTGATATTACCCGGGTATATTCTCTTGTATTTGTCCTTACCCGGTGGCTCGTCCGACGTGGTTATTGGAATTTTCGGTATTTTCATATTTTTATCGGATGGCATTCTAAAGTGGTATTCTCACAATTCTGGCTCGCTGAGCCCCATTTAAAGCTTCTGTAAATGTTTTGAGATGTTTTGGGTGTTTTCTGCCCCGGACGGGGCCAGGGGTATTTTCGTAATTTGGTGCTCGGCAAGCATGCCGGTAAGTTGTTGCGATATTTTTGGCTGTATATTCGACATCTGGAAGCAGTGAATTATTTTACGAGGTTCTCCGTTATTTTCTCATCGATATTTCCGCCTAATTCTAGATCGAGACGCATTTCCGAGGTCCTATTGCGGAATGGCATTTGTTCTAATTTAATTGAATATTATTTATGTGCCTTGGGTTTAATCTAATGAAATTGGGCTCTTGGGCCTAAAACTTACTGATTGGGTTGGATTTCTCTATAAATAGGAGTCCCAAGGCATTGAGAAAGGATTCGGCCCCTTTTTCGCATCTCCCAAGGCAAGACTTTCGCTCAAAATCGCAAGACATCGTTTTTCAGCTACTATTCACGAGATTTCGTACCAAATCTCGCGATCAGGCAGCTTTTGACACTATTCGCGAGAGATCGTACCAAAAGTCGCGGCCACCCTCATCTGGGTTACAATTCGCGAGATTTCGTGTGAAAAGTGCATTTCGCGAGTTCTTGCTCGTACAGTGTTCTCTGCGTTGCTCGTACAGTGTCGGCTGCGTTGCTAGTACAGTGCCGGCTGCATTGCTAGTACAGTGTTTTCTGCGCGTTGTTGACCAGAACTCGCGGCTGCCAGCTTTTCGAGCCCGACTGAGTGTTTTCGATCGTTTTTCGAGCCGATTTTTCCCGTGTTATCATTATCATCTCATTGTACTTGTATCGCTTGATTATTATAGTGGAAACCAAGGTAGAGCTTTGCTCTCCCGAGGACGTAAGCTCACACATTGTGGGCCCAACCTCGTATATCGCTCGTGTTCCCACATAAATTGAACTCCGAATAATTAAAAAATTGAGTGATCTAAAAATAAATACCCAAAATATTATTAGACTAGATCAGTTTGGCGCCGTCCGTGGGGACGAGATTTTTATCCCATTGAGAGCTTTATTGATGAGTTTGGATTTCTATTATCATGACTACTCGGAATTCTGATGAAGATATTTTTGATGAACAAATTGAGGCGGATCCTATTCCTCAAATTAATGATGATTTTGTTGTGTTATCGGGGGCTCAGTCGTCAGTTCTGGAGGAGCCCCATGCTCAAAATATAACTATTCGGCCCTCCCGTAGCGGGTTTTCATCCGGAAGGGAACCAAGTTTTTATCCTCGGTCACGCGAATGTTTGTCTAAATGTTATGAATTCGCAAGAATTGGCCGAGTTGCGGTCCGTAATACCGCCCACCTGCCGCCACCTGCACGCTCTAGATCTGCGGACCAGATAGAAACAGACGAAGATCTGGAAGAAACAAGTTGAGGCTCAAAGGAGAGCCCGAATAAACAATGTGATGACACCAGCATAATGGACAATCGGAGACTTGATTGGATATACTTGGAGCGATGGAATTGGAAGGTTAATTGATAATGGATTGAAGTGGGCCATGAAGATGTTTTAATTTTATTAAGTTTAGTTCAATTAAGGCCCAATTTATATAAGGTCTAAAGTTGGGTCGTCAATAAGACCCATTAGGTCAAATTAGTTTATTTCATAAGATTTTGTTATAAATAAGTCTCTAATACTCTAATTAGAGGACTTTTGATTGATTATTTGTGAGGGTTCCTCCTTAGGTTTTTTGATGGACAATTCCGAACTTATCAAAATTTATCTTGTGGCGTTCACCTGGTTTATCACTCTCAATTCCTTCTATGTTCTGTGAGTGTGGCACCTTTATCCTTCTTTTTATTTGAGTACAATGTTATGTTTCTTACTTTTATTCCATATATTTTGTGGGTTACGGGTTATCTAACTCTGGGGGTCACATCAAGGTGTGGGTTACGGGTTGATTAATTTCGGGGGTCACATCAAGTGGTATCGGAGCCTAGGAAACACGAACTTGTTCTTTTTTGTTATTTCTTTTAGAATTGATTCATTTAAAGAAAGAAATTTTCTTTCTTTCGAATCTTATTGATTCAGAAAAAAAAAAACCTCGAAAAAAAAAGCTACAAAAAAAAGAAATTCAAAAAAAAAACATAAAAAAATTCGAAAAAAATAGAGAAAAATTACAAAAAAAAAATTCAAGAAAAAAGAGTAGTACAAAAAAAGATACAAAAAAAATCGAGGAAAAAAAAAAGTATTTTGTTTTTTTATTACCCCGTCCATTCTAGTTTATTTCCTAACCTATATACCTTTTAAACAAAAAAAAATCATTTCTTTTTGCAAAAAAACACCGTTCTTTTTGCCAAAGAAAAACAAAAAAAAAACTCATTCTTTTTGCAATAAAAACCATCCTTTTTTTACCACCTTTTGCCACATCCATTTGAATTCATTGGTTATGTTCGAATAGTTCGATAAGAACCCTAGATTGGAACATGAGTGGAAAAAGGCAAAGAGAGTTTATTTAAAAAAAAGCCAAAAAGAAAGTGGAACAAAAAAAAAAAAAAACGCTATTATAATTTTTCTTTTTTATATTTCTTCATAGGTCGTGATGTTAACTTCAAAGGATAAAGATAATGTTGATGAAGAGGAAAGGGATATGAAGTTTATGTTGAAGGAAATGCAACAAGAGTTCCGACTATTAAATGATCAATTAGATGACCGAGCTCAGTCACTATATGAACTCAGTCGTAATCGAAGATTATTGTTTCAAAATGCAAGAAGAGATTAGGCGAGTACACATTCTGATGAAAGAATTAATAGAGAATTAAAGGATCGATGCGATGCAAGGATTCGATATACTCATAGGAATTTAAAAAGAGAGAATTTAGAAAATGATATAGAGAGTATCAAGATGAAGATACCTTTATTTCAAGGGAAAAATGATCCAGATATATATTTTGAATGGGAGGCTAAAGTTGACAAGTATTTTGATTGCAAAAGTTACACCGAATTGAAGAAAGTTAAACTTGTCGCTCTTGAGTTTACCGATTACGCAATTACATGGTGGGATAAATTGGTTTCGATGAGGAGAAGAAATAATGATAGATCAATTGATACTTGGGCAGAGATGAAGGCTATTATNGGAGATTCCAAGAAACTGCTATAATAAACGTCAATTCCTACCAATGGGAACTTCCAGGTAAGTATTTTGTTAGTGCGATGTTATCTGACATACCTTTTTTTATAATTATTCAGAATCGAGGCCTAATCTTTTCGAGGAGTGGGAGAATGATGAGACCAGCAAAATGGACAATCGGAGACTTGATTGGTTATACTTGGAGCGATGGAATTGGAAGGTTAATTGATAATGGATTGAAGTGGGCCATGAAGATGTTTTAATTTTATTAAGTTTAGTTCAATTAAGGCCCAATTTATATAAGGTCTAAAGTTGGGTCGTCATTAAGACTCATTAGATCAAATTAGTTTATTTCATAAGGTTTTGTTATAAATAAGCCTCTAATACTCTAATTAGAGGACTTTTGATTGATTATGTGTGAGGGTTCCTCCTTAGGTTCACCTGGTTTATCTTGTGGAGTTCACCTGGTTTATCACTCCCAATTCCTTCTATGTACTGTGAGTGTGGCACCTTTATCCTTATTTTTATTTGAGTACAATATTATGTTTCTTACTTTTATTCCATATATTTTGTGGGTTATGGGTTATCTAACTTTCTGGGTCACATCAAGGTGTGGTTACGGGTTGATTAATTTTGGGGGTCACATCACAATGCCACCCCGGAACCTGTTAATAATGTGGCCTCAGAGGAAGATATTGATTGTGTTCCGGAGCCGCGAGCAAATACTGCAGCAATCGGAGAGCAAATCAATACTCTACAAAAGATCGGGGAATTGATAGAGTCAAAATTTAAGGAGATGAGTGGGAAGTTGGAGCAAAGCGAGGCTAGGATGAAAAAATTGGAGGCCAATCTGACTCTTGGCCAGGAAAGGAGACGAGTGTACGGGGAGCACACCCGGGATACTCATCAGACCTCAGCTTACGAGGGAGACTATTTTGAGAATGAAAGGGCTAATGAGCCCATCGGTAATCGAGGAAAGGCATCACCATCTTTGGAAGTTTTGCAAAGTCCATGGAATACTTCGAATGCCTATCTCCTTTTTCCATGGCAATTATCGGAGCCACTCGCTCCGAATTTATTGAAATGTCTAAGGATCTTCCACAGTATCGCGGGTCGACTGACCCGCATGCTCAAACGTCAAATTTGGAGATTCATGTGAGTTTGATGAATTTCAGTGATGCGGCCATGTGTTTCGTCTTTACCGCTTCTCTTAAAGAATCAGCCCTCCGATGGTTTAACCGGTTACCGAGACGTTCGATCGTCTCCTATCAGGACTTTAAGGATCAATTCTATTCGGCTTTCGCGCCTTTTAATACTGATCTAGTCTTAAAATATTTTTGGTATTTTTGATCAGTCAATTTACTTTTTTTTTTTGATGTTGTTAAGATAGAAAGAATTACGAGGTTGGGCCCACAATATGTGAGCTTACGTCCTCGGGAGAGCGAAGCTCTACCTGGGTGTTTCACTATAATAAAGTACAACATTACAAAATATGGTCTATTCAATCAAATAAATGATATAGACTCGATCTGGGAAAAGAAATGAGCTCGATAATAACGATCGGGATGAAATCGTTGAATCATTATTCATTGCAGATTTTACTGTTCATACTGGAGGCAATGTTCATCGACGGATTTGCTATTTATTGCCGGAGACTATTCATCGCAGATTTCACTATTCACTGCCGGAATACTGTTTATCGCGGATTTACTATTCATCCCGGAGAACTATTCATCGCTGATTTCACTATTCACGACGGAGTTACTGTTTTATCGCAGATTCACTATCCACCGCCGGAGTTACTGTTTTGTCGCGGATTTACTATTCATCGCGGATATCACTATTCATCACGGAGTCACTATTTTATCGCGGATACTATTCACCGCCGGAGTTACTGTTTTGTCGTGTATTTCACTATTCATACCGGATTTACTATTCACGGCGGAGTTTCTGTTTTTTGTTGCGATTTACTATTCATCGCCGGAATCACTGTTTTGTCGCGAATTTCACAATTCATTGCCGGAGTTATTGTTTTGTCGCGGATTTACTATTCATCACGGATTCACTTTTCATCCAGAAGTTACTATTTTATCGCGGATTTACTATTCAAGCCGGAGTACTGTTTTATCGCGAATTTACTATTCATCGCGAAATTCACTATTCACTGCCGGAGTGACTGTTTTGTCGCTGATACTATTCATCGCGGATTTCACTTTTCACCACCGGAGGTGTTGTTTTATCGCGGATTACTATTCACCACCGGAGTTACTGTTATCGCGGATTTTAGGACTTGGCTGATTTCAGGAATTCCAACTTCGAGTTTTTTTCTCAATTCATCTCCCATTCCGAACCCTTTTCAAGTGATAATGGACTTGTATTTATAGAGAATTCAAACCAGTAACTCACCTATTGGTTAAAAGCCCAATCTTATCCAGTCTGCCCGATTTGGCCCAATTTGCACAAAAACACTCGGTTTCAACCGGATATCTATCGTAATGTCCCCGATTACTCGCAATGCCTCTCGATCGGCTCGTAACTTGCGGAAATAAGCCAAAATACACTCAGCAGAGATCTATCTCAACAATATTCATCAGATATCCAAATTATCACGTAATATTTGCCATAACATCTTCTGGACACCAAATTACGAAAATACCCCTAGCGACACTCCAACTCGGAATTATGCAATAATACTCGTGACTCCTCCGGAAACTTTCTATGCGTCCTCCGGATGCCCAAAACAAGTAAGAATAAATCACATTACAGAAAATACCGTAGTGGGTGTACGCATCGGACCCGGTGCGTCCAAATTACGAAAATACATCCGTCGCCATTTCAACCACAAATCACCTCAAAATACCGAAAATACCATAGTGATCGTACCGATCGGACTCGGGGTTGTCCAAATTACGAAAATACCTTTGGCATCATTTAAGACCGAAATCATCCAAAACTGCTCCAAACACCATCAGAATCCTCATACGTGGACCTTTTAATCACGTCAGACGAGCCTAGGGGTATCATAATTACCTAAGTAACCCCGGGCAATATCAATAGTCCCCTGGTTTGTAGATTCAAATTCTGAGTCGTAAACCACATTATGCCGGCTCGTCACGAAGTTAAGTAATCGTTCGTACACTTTTTTGCGAAGAAAATGAGTAAGGCCGAAAGTATCTCGAAGACATTATGGGTATCAGATTCCCAGCTCAAACGAGAATTTCAAGACTTTTCATCTCGGATAATATGTTCCTATATGTATCGCTCTTTGCTTTGCGTTCCGATGCATTTTAGTGTACCCTGAATTTATGCCGTGCCGCTTCGATTCATCAATTCCATGCACTCAAATTTAGTAAGAGGCTGATTATGACTTTGCTGCCCATCGAATATTATGTTGGGGGCATGCCGACTGAGGCTGAATCATTATCTTTCCTCTATTCATGCTTCCAATATATACCGTGTGGGAATTCAGATTCTATCCTTAAGTAATTTCTTTATTGCTGGGGAAGCTTCTTCTTGGAAGATGCTAGCTGAACTCTACGAGTTATAAGAAAAGAACACCAAGATCCCCGACTGAGAATCATGTAGGAAAAAACCTAAAACTAGCAAGAACATAAAAATGCCTCATAAGAAAGCCGAGAACTGTTATATTTTCATCTTCTCAATATTGATTCCTCGTATGTTTCCTTTTATAAAAGAAGTCCCCAGTTTTCTTTAAAACGAATTCTCTTTATCTGTTGTTGCTATATTCGGATTATCTCGTTAAGAAAATCCATGTCATCCATAGAACGACTCTATGACATATCCAATAGTAATAGAATAATCTATGTCATGCAGACAATAATTATCTAGGCCTTATGACCATAAATAAAGACACACATGATATACAGCAGTGTGCTAATTCTTCCCCTTCATAAATAATGCATCCGAGGAATCCATAAACTACTTAAGAGTCATTCACTATATGTCCAAAGAGTATGGATCTTTTGGAGATAATTAATTGATCATTTTCGTACGGATCTCGGGTGGGCATCTCTGATCGTAAATGAGATCGTAACATAACTTTCTTGTAAATGATAATAAAAATATCGTAAGTGAGCGACATTGCATTGTTTGAGCTACATGAGAAAGATATCCCTTCGTGTGAGGTGGTTTTACCAACTTAACCAATTACTATTGTGTGACATGGATGAGTCCATTGTCTTTCCTTACAAAGTGTTCGGAACAACTCCACTTCGTATACCTCTTTACAATCTTTCTCGAGAATTTTCGACTGTCTATAAAGTTGCTTATTCACCAGTTAGCAAACAATCGTGTCATAAGGTATCATCAATAAGATCTCTTAAGCATAAAATCGGCAAATATAAATGCTATAAAACATCCTTATATAACGAGCAAGATAAGACTCTTTAACAAAATATTCCCTGTTATCGGCCACCCATTTGATCACTTTGGTCATAACTGGGAGTTCCCAGTTATAATAGAATTTAGTGGTATTCGTACCATAAGACGAATATTTTCCATTTTAATCGCTTATCCTATTGAAATCCATAAATATGATTCATTGGTCATTCATAAATAGATAATTAATCCATGCGATAAATTCTCATAAAATGATCCCTATTATAGGGATATTACTTTAAAACATAGATAATAACTGTGAATACCCGAACATAAATAATGGGAATTGATGCCATAAGGCCATCACTTGGTCACTTTGATCGTAAATGAGAACACCTGATCATAAATAGTGAAAACCATACCATAAGACTATCACATGGTCGCTTTGATCATAAATAGAATTCCTCAAATCATGGTATTGGACCTAAACGAGCGCCCAACACCGCTTACTTAGATCGACATGTTCCGTTCTCCTCCAAAAAATTAGCGTAGGAAGCCTTCACAGTCCAGGTGAAAGTAGCGTCAGGTTCAAGGTACAATACTTAGACTGACGTAAATTTTTCACTCCCACCTGGATAGATCGGGTACCTCGAGCCAGAGAGAGCCATATCTTCCTATACGGAAGTAGCGTCAGGTTCAGGGTACAATCCTTAGACTGACGTAAATTTTTCACTCTCGTATAGGAAGATCCAGTATCTTGGCTTAGGTGGCCTTTTGAGGACCATGGAGGAGGAAGATGTCTTTTCGCGGATCTCAACGAGCATCCGACATCACTTCCACTTCTGGGTCTGATAAAGCACCGACAAGTCCAAGGCCTCACCTCGCACCTTGACTAATCACAACTCCTGAGTCTGAACAAGAACCCACTACTCCAGGGCATCATCAAGCACCATGACTAATTACAACTTCAGGATCTCATCAAGCACTCACTAGTCTAAGGCATCACCAAGCACCCTAACTAATCACATATGCTCGGGTCTGAACAAGCACCCACGAGTCCAGGGTCTCACCAAGCACCCTGACTAATCACAACTTCTGGGTCTCAACAAGCACCCACTACTCCAAGGGCTCACCAAGCACCCTGACTAATCACATATGCTCGGGTATGAACAAGCACCCGTGGGCCTCGAGTAGTGCCCCTCACATTTTCTATCTAGGTATAAACTTGCACCCATAATCATCCCATCCTTACTAGGCCTGACCTTTCCCGTTCTCCTCCGCAAGAGAAAATANAATGAAATCCATAAATATGATTCATTGGTCATTCATAAATAGATAATTAATCCATGCGATAAATTCTCATAAAATGATCCCTATTATAGGGATATTACTTTAAAACATAGATAATAGCTGTGAATACCCGAACATAAATAATGGGAATTGATGCCATAAGGCCATCACTTGGTCACTTTGATCGTAAATGAGAACACCCGATCATAAATAGTGAAAACCATACCATAAGACTATCACATGGTCGCTTTGATCATAAATAGAATTCCTCAAATCATGGTATTGGACCTAAACGAGCGCCCAACACCGCTTGCATAGATCGACATGTTCCGTTCTCCTCCAAAAAATTAGCGTAGGAAGCCTTCACAGTCCAGGTGAAAGTAGCGTCAGGTTCAGGGTACAATCCTTAGACTGACGTAAATTTTTCACTCTCACATAGGATGATCCAGTATCTTGGCTTAGGTGGCCTTTTGAGCACCATGGAGGAGGAAGATGTCTTTTCGCGGATCTCAACGAGCATCTGACATCACTTCCACTTCTGGGTCTGATAAAGCATCGACAAGTCCAATGCCTCACCTCGCACCTTGACTAATCACAACTCCTGAGTCTGAACAAGAACCCACTACTCCAGGGCATCATCAAGCACCATGACTAATTACAACTTTAGGATCTCTACAAGCACCCACTAGTCTAAGGCATCACCAAGCACCCTAACTAATCACATATGCTCGGGTCTAAACAAGCACCCACGAGTCCAGGGTCTCACCAAGCACCCTGACTAATCACAACTTCTGGGTCTCAACAAACACCCACTACTCCAAGGCCTCACCAAGCACCCTGACTAATCACATATGCTCGGGTATGAACAAGCACCCGTGGGCCTTTAGTAGCGCCCCTCACATTTTCTATCTAGGTATAAACTTGCAGCCATAATCATCCCATCCTTACTAGGCCTAACCTTTCCCGTTCTCCTCCGCGAGAGAAAATAAACGTAGGAAACCTTCACTGCTCGAATAGAAGTAGCGCCAGGTTCAGGGTACAATCCTTAGACTGGCGTAAATATTTCACTCCTATTCGAGTGGCTCAGGTGCCTCACACTAGAGGACCTTCACTATCTAGACGAAAGTAGCGTCAGGTTCAGGGTACAATCTTTAGACTGACGTAAATATTTCACTTCCGCCTAGATAGATCCAATCCCATAGACCAAAAGGTCCTTGTGGGACAACAGAGGAGACAGATGTCTTTCGGCCTCAAATACAATCACGAACCGCAACCATTACATGCATCTCATCTAGACCTTTCCCGTTCTCCTCCGCAAAGAAAATAAACGTAGGAAACCTTCACTGCTCGAATAGAAGTAGCGCCAGGTTCAGGGTACAATCCTTAGACTGGCGTAAATATTTCACTCCTATTCGAGTGGCTCAGGTGCCTCACACTAGAGGACCTTCACTATCTAGACGAAAGTAGCGTCAGGTTCAGGGTACAATCTTTAGACTGACGTAAATATTTCACTTCCGCCTAGATAGATCCAATCCCATAGACCAAAAGGTCCTTGTGGGACAACAGAGGAGACAGATGTCTTTCGGCCTCAAATACAATCACGAACCGCAACCATTACATGCATCTCATCTAGACCTTTTCCGTTCTCCTCCGCAAAGGTAAGTAAACGTAGGAAACCTTCACTGCCCGAATAGAAGTAGCGCCAGCTTCACGGTACAATCCTTAGACTAGCGTAAATATTTCACTCCTACTCGGATAGATCGGGTGACTCACACCGGAGAGTCTTCACCATCTAGACCGAAGTAGCATCAGGTTCAGGGTACAATCCTTAGACTGACGTTAATATTTCACTTCCGCCTAGATGGATCCAGTACACCGGACTAAAAGGTCTCAGTGGGATAACGGAGGAGACGGTTGCCACTATGCTTTACACTTGCTAGCACGCTATAGCATCATCCTCATATCTGGACCTTTCCCGCACTTTACCGAAAAGCGTTGGGGGCTCTCACTATCTAGGTGGAAGTAGCGTCAGGTTCAGGGTTCAATCCTTAGTCCGACGTAAATATTTCACTTCCGCTTAGACGGATCGAGTCCCTCGCGTTAAGAGGTTTTACCCACTTAACCATCGGTAGAGGCGGATGTCACTATGCTTTACACTTGCTAGCACGCTCCACCATCACCAATCGGACCTATCCCGTTCTCCTCCGCAAGAGTAGGTAAACGTAGGAAACATTCGCTGACCGAATAGAAGTAGTGCCAGGTTCAGGGTACAATCCTTAGACTGGCGTAAATATTTTACTCATACTCTGGTAGTTTGGTTCCTCGCACCAGAGGACCTTCACTATCTGGACGGAAGTAGCGTCAGGTTGAGGGTACAATCCTTAAATTGACGTAAATTTTTTAATCCCGCCTAGATAGATCCACTCCCCTGGACTAAATGGTCCTTTTGGAACAACAGAGGAGACGTATGTCCTTTCTCACTGCGGAATGTGACCAGCCTCCGACGAGGGCGCGACCCTCGGCGGCGTGTCATGGAGGAGTCGGGCAAAAAGGATCCCGTGTGCCACAGAATCATGCTCGGAACGTGGCCGGCTATCAAATTATCGGAACTCTTAACATACTCCAACAGTATATATGTATAGACTATTCTGCTGCAGACAGAGACTCTTCAGTTTCAAAAATATTTTGACCAAACATCCAATTTGATGAGTTTGAGGTTGATCGACTACACGACAGGCGGTACATTGCATTTCTAATCTATCTTATGTTATTTAATTTTCCATCCTCCATCATACTAAAATGCAATGAACCTCACTCCTACCTTACCAGTCCCCTAGTCGATTGACTTCATGTCATCATAAAGGATGCAAAAAATTCAGAATATGTTGGAAAAGAGGGGTATTTTATTTTTCAAAAAGATTGAAGAGTCACATCTATACATAATACTTGCGCAAATTGGAAATATGCTATGTCCGTGGCATCTCCTCTCCGCTTAAATTCGTAATTTTACACATTCAATTTCTCATTACCGTCGTAATCTCGTACGGAATTTCCCATTCACAGTACCACTTGCGAAAAAGTTCAATCATCTCGAAATTCTATAATACCGAGTCAACAATAATCAATAACAATGAACGCAATTGTAATCGCATACCTCCATTAGCCGCCCTCCTAATGAAGTTCTCAATACATCAGTAATTTAGCTTNTCCTTAGACTGACGTAAATTTTTCACTCTCGTATAGGAAGATCCAGTATCTTGGCTTAGGTGGCCTTTTGAGGACCATGGAGGAGGAAGATGTCTTTTCGCGGATCTCAACGAGCATCCGACATCACTTCCACTTCTGGGTCTGATAAAGCACCGACAAGTCCAAGGCCTCACCTCGCACCTTGACTAATCACAACTCCTGAGTCTGAACAAGAACCCACTACTCCAGGGCATCATCAAGCACCATGACTAATTACAACTTCAGGATCTCATCAAGCACTCACTAGTCTAAGGCATCACCAAGCACCCTAACTAATCACATATGCTCGGGTCTGAACAAGCACCCACGAGTCCAGGGTCTCACCAAGCACCCTGACTAATCACAACTTCTGGGTCTCAACAAGCACCCACTACTCCAAGGGCTCACCAAGCACCCTGACTAATCACATATGCTCGGGTATGAACAAGCACCCGTAGGCCTCGAGTAGCGCCCCTCACATTTTCTATCTAGGTATAAACTTGCACCCATAATCATCCCATCCTTACTAGGCCTGACCTTTCCCGTTCTTCTCCCAAGAGAAAATAAATGTAGGAAACCTTCACTGCTCGAATAGAAGTAGCGCCAGGTTCATGGTACAATCCTTAGACTGGCGTAAATATTTCACTCCTATTCGAGTGGCTCAGGTGCCTCACACTAGAGGACCTTCACTATCTAGACGAAAGTAGCGTCAGGTTCAGGGTACAATCCTTAGACTGGCGTAAATATTTCACTCCTATTCGAGTGGCTCAGGTGCCTCACACTAGAGGACCTTCACTATCTAGACGAAAGTAGCGTCAGGTTCAGGGTACAATCCTTAGACTGACGTAAATATTTCACTCCTACTCGGATAGATCGGGTGACTCACACTAGAGACCTTCACTATCTAGACGAAAGTAGCGTCAGGTTCAGGGTACAATCCTTAGACTGACGTAAATTTTTCACTTCCGCCTAGATAGATCCAATCCCATAGACCAAAAGGTCCTTGTGGGACAACAGAGGAGACAGATGTCTTTCGGCCTCAAATACAATCACGAACCACAACCATTACATGCATCTCATCTGGACCTTTCCCATTCTCCTCCGCAAAGGTAAGTAAACGTAGGAAACCTTCACTGTCCGAATAGAAGTAGCACCAGCTTCAGTGTACAATCCTTAGACTAGCGTAAATATTTCACTCCTACTCGGATAGATCGGGTGACTCACACCGGAGAGCCTTCACCATCTAGACCGAAGTAGCATCAGGTTCAGGGTACAATCCTTAGACTGACGTTAATATTTCACTTCCGCCTAGATGGATCCAGTACACCGGACTAAAAGGTATTAGTGGGATAACGGAGGAGACGGATGCCACTATGCTTTACACTTGCTAGCACGCTATACCATCATCCTCATATCTGGACCTTTCCTGCACTTTACCGAAACGCGTTGGGGGCTCTCACTATCTAGGTGGAAGTAGCGTCAGGTTCAGGGTTCAATCCTTAGTCCGACGTAAATATTTCACTTCCGCTTAGACGGATCGAGTCCCTCGCGTTAAGAGGTTTTACCCACTTAACCATCGGTAGAGGCGGATGTCACTATGCTTTACACTTGCTAGCACGCTCCACCATCACCAATCGGACCTATCCTGTTCTCCTCCGCAAGAGTAAGTAAACGTAGGAAACCTTCGCTGACCAAATAGAAGTACCGCCAGGTTCAGGGTACAATCCTTAGACTGGCGTAAATATTTCACTCCTACTCGGGTAGTTTGGTTTCTCGCACCAGAGGACCTTCACTATCTGGACGGAAGTAGCATCAGGTTGAGGGTACAATCCTTAAACTGACGTAAATTTTTTAATCCCTCCTAGATTGATCCACTCCCCTGGACTAAATGGTCCTTTTGGAACAACGGAGGAGACGGATGTCCTTTCTCACTGCGGAATGTGACCAGCCTCCGACGAGGGCGCGACCCTCGGCGGCGTGTCATGGAGGAGTCGGGCAAAAAGGATCCCGTGTGCCACAGAATCATGCTCGGAACGTGGCCGGCTATCAAATTATCGGACCTCTTAACATACTCCAACAGTATATATGTATAGACTATTCTGCTGCAGACAGAGACTCTTCGGTTTCAAAAATATTTTGACCAAACATCCAATTTGATGAGTTTGAGGTTGATCGACTACACGACAGGCGTTACATTGCATTTCTAATCTATCCTATGTTATTTAATTTTCCATCATCCATCATACTAAAATGCAATGAACCTCACTCCTACCTTACCAGTCCCCTAGTCGATTGACTTCATGTCATCATAAAGGATGCAAAAAATTCAGAATATGTTGGAAAAGAGGGGTATTTTATTTTTCAAAAAGATTGAAGAGTCACATCTATACATAATACTTACGCAAATTGGAAATATGCTATGTCCGTGGCATCTCCTCTCCGCTTAAATTCGTAATTTTACACATTCAATTTCTCATTACCGTCGTAATCTCGTACGGAATTTCCCATTCACAGTACCACTTGCGAAAAAGTTCAACCATCTCGAAATTCTATAATACCGAGTCAACAATAATCAATAACAATGAACGCAATTGTAATCGCATACCTCCATTAGTCGCCCTCCTAATGAAGTTCTCAATACATCAGTAATTTAGCTTTCACGTATCTCAATAAATCTATCAATGACTCTGAAAGTCTTAGGCATAGAATGTAATATACGAAAATAATGAGTGCATTTCTCACTCGCGCTTTTTTTGGATAACTATGTTCAATATTCCACATGGAAATAAAATAGAAATGTAGATGGTTATTTCCTCGATGTTACTATTCATCGCCGGAGTTGCTATTTATTGCCGGAGACTATTCATCGCAGATTCACTATTCATCTCGTAGTTACTATTTTATCGTTGTTTACAATTTACTGCTGGAGTTCACTATTCATCCCGGAGTCACTATTTTATCGCAGATTTACTATTCACTGCCGGAGCTACTGTTTTATCGCGAATTACTATTCCTCGCGGATTTAACTATTCATCCAGGAGTATTGTTTTATCGCGAATTTAATATTCATTGCAGATTTCACTATTCACCACCGGAGTTACTGTTTTTTCGCGGATTTACTATTCACCACAGGAATTACATTTTTATCGCAGATTACTATTCACGCCGGAGCTACTGTTTTATTGCGAATTTACTATTCATCGCGAACATCACTATTCACCCCGGAGTTACTATTTTATCGCGGATTACTATTCACGTCGGAGTACTGTTTTATCACGAATTTACTATTCATCGCGAATTTCAGTATTAACCGCCAGAGTTACTGTTCATCGGACCCGGGGGTGTCCAAATTACGAAAATAACCTTGGCATCATTTAAGACCGAAATCATCCAAAACTGCTCCAAACACCATCAGAATCCTCATACGTGGCCTGACATGACCAAATTACGAGACTACCCCCGATATCACATTGCTCAATAAACGTAATAGAAAACCGAAGATACCTTTTAGTCACGTGAGACGAGCCTAGGGGTATCATAATTACCTAAGTAACCCCGGGCAGTATCAACCATGCTTTTTGTGATTAAACTATGGATTAAATTCTTATGACATGAAATCATGTTGTTATTACTAAATGATAATTCCGTTTTGGAACATACTTATTTTTATATAGAATAAGTATTCGTGATGTAAGCCTTTATTAATTTGAATACACTTGGATTTACCGAATTTACAATATGATTTGTATGAATGTGATTAGTGTAACGACCCTCATTTGGGCAAGCTGATTTGGTAAAAACGTGCTAAATAAAACGAAAAGTTCAAATGTAAACTAAAAACATAGTTAAAAAACATTAAAGTCTAGCAACATAATTTAGAGTATTTTCAAAAGATCGGACTCTATCACCGGAAAACCGACGACCTCCTTCCCATGCCATTCTCATACCTCGTCCAAGTCACCTACACAATCTGTAAACCATACACACGCGCGTAAGTCGTTTCTTTTAATCGTTTTCTTATTTTCTTCTTCTTAGTCTTTTACCCTTATAATCCCCTCATCCTTTAACTTTACTGTTGCCGAGAGTAACATGCTCGGTACATGTCCTGCCCAAGCCAACCGTTAGTTGTAGGTTGACTCGATGGGCCATATGCTTCCCTTCCCCGAGTGGTTACTTAGGCACTACCCATTTTTCCACCCGGATCCGTTCTGCTCTTTTCGTATGTATCTTTCCATTCTTGAAACTTATCGCGTTCCCTTCATCAGGCATGCCCTTCCTTTGGCGGATTGTGTACTAAGCACGATGCCTGGTTCGGTCGAACGGTCCATCCTTCCTCACCCCAAGTCTTATTAACATTTGCCTCATTCATTCGTGTCTTTTACTTTCTTTCTTACTAACCCTTCCCGTTTCCCTAAGTCGGAACCTTCCATTACTACATTGTGTTCACTCCGCTTACCTGTTGTGTTTCCTCGTTACAACCCCTTCGTGCTTCCCTGCATTTCGTAATATATCATAGTTCCCGATTTCCGGTGTTATTATCTCATTATTGACTATGTGTTTACCGTAGACTCTACGTATCCTTTCTCTCTCANAAATGCACACAGGCCGAATAAAATTGATGCATGAATCCCAATATGAAATGATAGAAAACCTCGCCAAAAGGTTGAATAACCGTAAGATAATCTCATTCAAAGAAGCTGCCGAAACTTCGATTCGATCAATTCCCCATATGATAAAAGCTGAAAGTCTACTTTATTCTTATATAACAGATGTGGCTCAGGTGTTTGGGTTGAGTTCACGTCATTCTAATCTTAATATTCTTAGACAATATCTATTTAAGATATCGTTCGCGCCTCAAATTTTCAAACGATAACAAATCGTTTATCTAATACTCATTTGCCTTTCATCACATTAACCTCGGAAAAATCTTGTTTCACACATAAATCTTTATTTACTCAAGATATCAACCAACGAACAACTCTTCACATGCCCTCTTTAATCTCATTCTTTCATAAAAAACTCTACCTCACACATTATCCAACTCTATTCCGCAATAGTTGAAATCACTGCTAATGAAATCCCACTCTAGATACATATCATGGCACACACTGATGCAATACGTTAACACTACCGCGAACTCTTCCGATGGCACTGATTGAGTCGCAAGTAAAATATCTATCGATTTCTATCGAATGAGGGTATACTCCGTCACAATATCTTCATCTATATCGTTCTCGTATCAAAAATCCCAGAATATCATAATAAATAACAAAATCCAAGCTCAGCACAAGAACTCTCAATGGGACTAAGTCTCGAGTCCCCAGAGACGGCGCCAAACTGATCTAGTCTTAAAATATTTTTGGTATTTTTGATCAGTCAATTTTTTTTTTTTTTTGATGTTGTTAAGACAGAAAGAATTACGAGGTTGGGCCCACAATGTGTGAGCTTACGTCCTCGGGAGAGCGAAGCTCTACCTAGGTGTTTCACTATAATAAAGTACAACATTACAAAATATGGTCTATTCAATCAAATAAATGATATAGACTCGATCTGGGGGAAGAAATGAGCTCGATAATAACGATCGGGATGAAATCGTTGAATCATTATTCATTGCAGATTTTACTGTTCATACTGGAGGCAATGTTCATCGACGGATTTGCTATTTATTGCCGGAGACTATGCATCGCAGATTTCACTATTCACCGCCAGAGTACTGTTTATCGCGGATTTACTATTCATCCCGGAGTACTATTCATCGCAGAGTTCACTATTCACGACGGAGATACTGTTTTATCGCAGATTCACTATTCACGACGGAGATACTGTTCTATCGCAGATTTCACTATTCCCCGCCGGAGTTACTGTTTTGTCGCGGATTTCACTATTCATCGCCGGAGTTACTACTTTATCGCGGATTACTATTCACGCCGGAGCTACTGTTTTGTCGTGATTTACTATTCATCGCCGGAATCACTGTTTTGTCGCGAATTTACTATTCATCGCGAATTTCACTATTCACTACCGGAGTTACTGTTTTGTCGCGAATTTACTATTCATCGCGGATTTCACTGTTCATCCCGGAGTTACTATTTTATCGCGGATTTACTATTCACGCCGGAGTACTGTTTTAGCGCGAATTTACTATTCATCGCGGATTTCACTATTCACTGCCGGAGGTGTTGTTTTATCGCGGATCACTATTCACCGCCGGAGTTACTGTTCATCGCGGATTTTAGGACTTGACTGATTTCAGGAATTCCAACTTCGAGTTTTTTTCTCAATTCATCTCCCATTCCCCCCCTTTTCAAGTGATAATGGACTTGTATTTATAGAGAATTCAAACCAGTAACTCACCTATTGGTTAAAAGCCCAATCTTATCCAGTCTGGCCCGATTTGGCCCAATTTGCACAAAAACACCCGGTTTCAACCGGATATCTATCGTAATGTCCCCGATTACTCGCAATGCCTCTCGATCGGCTCGTAACTTGCGGAAATAAGCCAAAATACACTCAGCAGAGATCTATCTCAACAATACTCATCAGATATCCAAATTATCACGTAATATTTGCCATAACATCTTCTGGACACCAAATTACGAAAATACCCCTAGCGACACTCCAACTCGGAATTATGCAATAATACTCGTGACTCCTCCGGAAACTTTCCATGCGGCCTCCGGATGCCCAAAACAAGTAAGAATACCTCACATTACAGAAAATACCGTAGTGGGTGTACGCATCGGACCCGGTGCGTCCAAATTACGAAAATACATCCGTCGCCATTTCAACCACAAATCACCTCAAAATACCGAAAATACCATAGTGATCGTACCGATCGGACCCGGGGGTGTCCAAATTACGAAAATACCCTTGGCATCATNTGTTCATCGCGGATTTTAGGACTTGACTGATTTCAGGAATTCCAACTTCGAGTTTTTTTCTCAATTCATCTCCCATTCCCCCCCTTTTCAAGTGATAATGGACTTGTATTTATAGAGAATTCAAACCAGTAACTCACTTATTGGTTAAAAGCCCAATCTTATCCAGTCTGGCCCGATTTGGCCCAATTTGCACAAAAACACCCGGTTTCAACCGGATATCTATCGTAATGTCCCCGATTACTCGCAATGCCTCTCGATCGGCTCGTAACTTGCGGAAATAAGCCAAAATACACTCAGCAGAGATCTATCTCAACAATACTCATCAGATATCCAAATTATCACGTAATATTTGCCATAACATCTTCTGGACACCAAATTACGAAAATACCCCTAGCGACACTCCAACTCGGAATTATGCAATAATACTCGTGACTCCTCCGGAAACTTTCCATGCGGCCTACGGATGCCCAAAACAAGTAAGAATACCTTACATTACAGAAAATACCGTAGTGGGTGTACGCATCGGACCCGGTGCGTCCAAATTACGAAAATGCATCCGTCGCCATTTCAACCACAAATCACCTCAAATACCGAAAATACCATAGTGATCGTACCGATCGGACCCGGGGGTGTCCAAATTACGAAAATATCCTTGGCATCATTTCAGACCGAAATCATCCAAAACTGCTCCAAACACCATCAGAATCCTCATACGTGGACCTTTTAATCACGTCAGACGAGCCTAGGGTATCATAATTACCTAAGTAACCCCGGGCAATATCAATAGTCCTCTGGTTTGCAGATTCAGATTCTGATTTGTTATAAATATAGTATGTCAATGAAACCAGAGCTGATTCCCTGGAAGTTTCTAATGTCCAACCCCATTAAAGTTCTACGCAATGCGACTAGGAAAGGCAAGCATTTGTTGGTTTTAGAAGAGCAACCTTGAAGGGCTAAAGCATGCAAGTTAAGCTGTGGAGATGCAGCCAAGCTTGCAAGCCTAGAGTCTGTTATTACGNGGGTATCATAATTACCTAAGTAACCCCGGGCAATATCAATAGTCCCCTGGTTTGCAGATTCAGATTCTGAGTCGTAAACCACATTATGCCGGCTCGTCACGAAGTTAAGTAATCGTTCGTACACTTTTTTGCGAAGAGAATGAGTAAGGCCGAAAGTGTCTCGAAGACATTATGGGTATCAGATTTCCAGCTCAAACGAGAATTTCAAGACTTTTCATCTCGGATAATATGTTCCTATATGTATCGCTCTTTGCTTTGCGTTTCGATGCATTTTAGTGTACCCTGAATTTATGCCGTGCCGCTTCGATTCATCAATTCCATGCACTCAAATTTAGTAAGAGGCTGATTATGACTTTGCTGCCCATCGAATATTATGTTGGGGACATGCCGACTGAGGCTGAATCATTATCTTTCCTCTATTCATGCTTCCAATATATACCGTGTGGGAATTCAGAATCTATCCTTAAGTAATTTCTTTATTACTGGGGAAGCTTCTCCTTGGAAGATGCTAGCTGAACTCTACAAGTTATAAGAAAAGAACACCAAGATCCCCGACTGAGAATCATGTAGGAAAAAACCTAAAACCAGCAAGAACATAAAAATGACTCATAAGAAAGCCGAGAACCGTTATATTTTCATCTTCTCAATATTGATTCCTCGTATGTTTCCTTTTATAAAAGAAGTCCCCAGTTTTCTTTAAAATGAATTATCTTTATCTGTTGTTGCTATATTCGGATTATCTCGTTAAGAAAATCCATGTCATCAATAGAACGACTTTATGTCATATTCAATAGTAATAGAATAATCTATGTCATGCAGACAATAATTATCTAGGCGTTATGGCCATAAATAAAGACACACATGATATACAACAGTGTGCTAATTCTTCCCCTTCATAAATAATGCACCCGAGGAATCCATAAACTACTTAAGAGTCATTCACTATATGTCCAAAGAGTATGGATCTTTTGGATATAATTAATTGATCATTTTCGTACGGATCTCGGGTGGGCATCTCTGATCGTAAATGAGATCGTAACATAACTTTCTTATAAATGATAATAAAAAGATCGTAAGTGAGCGACATTGCATTGTTTGAGCTACATGAGAAAGATATCCCTTCGTGTGAGGTGGTTTTACCAACTTAACCAATTACTATTGTGTGACATGGATGAGTCCATTGTCTTTCCTTACAAAGTGTTCTGAACAACTCCACTTCGTATACCTCTTTACAGTCTTTCTCGAGAATTTTTCGACTGTCTATAAAGTTGCTTATTCACCAGTTAGCAAACAATCGTGTCATAAGGTATCATCAATAAGATCTCTTAAGCATAAAATCGGCAAATATAAATGCTATAAAACATCCTTATATAACGAGCAAGATAAGACTCTTTAACAAAATATTCCCTGTTATCGGCCACCCATTTGATCACTTTGGTCATAACTGGGAGTTCCCATTTATAATAGAATTTAGTGGTATTCGTACCATAAGACGAATATTTTCCATTTTAATCGCTTATCCTAATGAAATCCACAAATATGATTCCTTGGTCATTCATAAATAGATAATTAATTCATGCGATAAATTCTCATAAATTGATCCCTATTATAGGGATATTACTTTAAAACATAGATAATAAATGTGAATACCCGAACATAAATAATGGGAATTGATGCCATAAGACCATCACTTGGTCACTTTGATCGTAAATGAGAACACCCGATCATAAATAGTGAAAACCATACCATAAGACTATCACATGGTCGCTTTGATCATAAATAGAATTCCTCAAGTCATGGTATTGGACCTAAACGAGCGCCCAACACCGCTTACTTAGATCGACATGTTCCGTTATCCTCCAAAAAATTAGCGTAGGAAGCCTTCACAGTCCAGGTGAAAGTAGCGTCAGGTTCAGGGTACAATCCTTAGACTGACGTAAATTTTTCACTCCCACCTGGATAGATCGGGTACCTCGCGCAAGAGAGAGCCATCTCTTCCTATACGGAAGTAGCATCAGGTTCAGGGTACAATCCTTAGACTGACGTAAATTTTTCACTATCGCATAGGAAGATCCAGTATCTTGGCTTAGGTGGCTTTTTGAGGACCATGGAGGAGGAAGATGTCTTTTCGCGGATCGCAACGAGCATCCAACATCACTTCCACTTCTGGGTCTGATAAAGAACCGACAAGTCCAAGGCCTCACCTTGCACCTTGACTAATCACAACTTATGAGTCTGAACAAGAACCCACTACTCCAGGGCATCATCAAGCACCATGACTAATTACAACTTCAGGAGTCTCAACAAGCACCCACTACTCCAAGGCCTCACCAAGCACCCTGACTAATCACATATGCTCGGGTAGGAACAAGCACCCGTGGGCCTCGAGTAGCGCCCCTCACATTTTCTATCTAGGTATAAACTTGCACCCATAATCATCCCATCCTTACTAGGCCTGACCTTTCCCGTTCTCCTCTGCAAGAGAAAATAAACGTAGGAAACCTTCACTGCTCGAATAGAAGTAGCGCCAGGTTCAGGGTACAATCATTAGAATGGCGTAAATATTTCACTCCTATTCGAGTGGCTCAGGTGCCTCACACTAGAGGACCTTCACTATCTAGACGAAAGTAGCGTCAGGTTTAGGGTACAATCCTTAGACTGACGTAAATTTTTCAGTTCCGCCTAGATAGATCCAATCCCATAGACCAAAAGGTCCTTGTGGGACAACAGAGGAGACAGATGTCTTTCGGCCTCAAATACAATCACGAACCGCAACCATTACATGCATCTCATCTGGACATTTCCCGTTCTCCTCCGCAAAGGTAAGTAAACGTAGGAAACCTTCACTGCCCGAATAGAAGTAGCGCCAGCTTCAGGGTACAATCCTTAGACTAGCGTAAATATTTCACTCCTACTCGGATAGATCGGGTGACTCACACCGGAGAGCCTTCACCATCTAGACAGAAGTAGCATCAGGTTCAGGGTACAATCCTTAGACTGACGTAAATATTTCACTTCCGCCTAGATGGATCCAGTACACCGGACTAAAAGGTCCCAGTGGGATAACGGAGGAGACGGATGCCACTATGCTTTACACTTGCTAGCACGCTATACCATCATCCTCATATCTGGACCTTTCCCGCACTTTACCGAAAAGCGTTGGGGGCTCTCACTATCTAGGTGGAAGTAGCGTCAGGTTCAGGGTTCAATCCTTAGTCCGACGTAAATATTTCACTTCCGCTTAGACGGATCGAGTCCCTNCCAAAAACTCTAGGGACATATTTATGTGTTGGCTTCTGTGGCTTAAGATGTCCGTGAGTCATCAAGAACAGGTGCGGAAATGTAGTCCCGAAATACGCTCCGTCAATGTCTTTCAAGGTCAAGGGAACAAGTATATGAGATGAAATAACACAATCTATAAATTATGCATGAAATAAAACACATGAGAACGTAATGCAAAACTGTTGACAATAAGTATAAAAGATAAGGATACTGCCTTGGTACTTGGAACGAGGATAGCAAACATCCTCACATTTGGGACAATAAATTTTTACGGTACTAGAGCGAGGGATGTCTGATTGTCCAAGTGGAAGACAAGGCTGCCCACAGCAATAAACTCTAGGGCATCTACCAAAATCATAATTTTTGTACTTTTCCAGCTGTTCAAGCCAAAGATAAAGGGGATAAAGAAAAGTAACAAACACGGGAAATAAAAAATTATCCAAATCATGATGTTACCATGGTAGCCATCCCCTTGCTTGTCAAAATGTACCGAACATGAATAAGGCCATAGAGCATTTCCGCTGCTGATTCGACCAATTCATTCTGCTCCTCTGTGAATGTATCACCTGAAAAACCATCAATGAATAAGTACCCTAGATAAGAAGATAGAGAAGAAGGAAAAAACAAAGAAAAGGAGAGAATTATACCGTGAGAGGATTCAACATCCAGAATAAGGTCAAGTGCATAATCATAGTATGGCACTTGGCTACTCAACCCACAAAGATTAAAATCATCCTGAATATATTCATCATCGACCTCACAAAAGAACTCATTTCCTCGTAAGTTGCAAAACCATGAAATCCATGAGGTATCATCACCCTCAGAACCACTAACATTGGATTCTTCACTGTCTGACTCAGATTCTTCTGAAAAAGTTGTGATAAAAGAACTAAGCATAAAATGGAAAAAAATGAAAAATTCAGCATGGGAGAACCTAAGAAACAAGGAGCATCATCGTTCCTAGACCATGGCAAATGAAAAACTTTTTGGAGCGTTTTATAACAATTCCTAATTACAATCATAATAAAATTCAGCAAGTATTACACATCAACATAAAAGCAGCCCCCCAATGCTGTACCATAAAATATATTTCTCTATCAAAAACTGACTTAGAACAAAAAAATGTTACATAATCCATCAAACGTGCTATCGACTATCATGCACTTTATAGTAAATAAAATACGCAAATTAAGATAATTTGCGACTATCCTCTTCCTCTCTCTCTATACATATAATATCAATCTCTGCAACTTATATTATATTAATCAAATATTTAATTCCACAAATAGAAGTTAGCTGCTAATTTCATAATAAAAACAACTTCAGTTCAAAGAGAATCGCAGTAAAATGTTCACCTTTGGTCGACTACTTCCATTTCATTGTCTTTTTCTGATTGCTTACTTGTCCAAATCTTGATCGTTCGATCGTGTGAGACTGAAGCGATGAATTGTCCATCTGCAAACACGTATGTATATACATGATCATCAACATAAAGAATGGCTGGTAACAAAGAATTAGGAGACACATACCTGCCATGACATCTACGGATGTAACTTTGGATTCATGACCTGATAGTGTTCTTACTGGTTTGAAATCACTTTCAGACCAGATCTGAAGCAGCAAATTGTCAAATTAATGAATGAGCTAAGAGAAGCACCCGCAAACGCAAACGAACCTTAACCGTCATGTCGTATGAAGATGTGACGAGAAAGTATCCCTCCTGAGGTTCATATTTTACTTGAGATATGAGATTGGAATGAGCAGGGATTATTGTGAGGCATTTTCTTTTCCTCAAGTCCCATATTCTGCACGAGTTATCCTCACCACCTGTAGCTAAATGATAACCATTTGGAGAAAAGCTTACCCCAAGAACCTGAAATCAAAAACTCAAATAACTCACCATTTCACCATATAAGAATAAGAAAATAATATGATGAATCTTACAGGCTTGACATGGCCTTCAAGAGCAAGAATACTTCTCCCAGATCTCAAGTCCCACCTATAACAAATTGTGAATCCTAATTGTGAACCCAAATTAAATGGTTTCAACAAGAAAATTTACCTGAGTTGCCACGAGATTCACATCCCCGTTTTCGAATGTTAGAATGCCTTTCGGTTTTATCATTTTCGGATGAGCGTGACCATTCAATTCAAGCTCTCCACAGCTCACCAAAGTTACAGTTGCCACCTACCTGTGAAGAACGGACGGCGAGACGAGAAACATCGTCATTTGAGGAATTTACGGCCAAAGAAGCCTCAGACCATGTGAGTAGATCTCAAACCCACAAAAACCAACAACTAGCTCGTAAGAACCGTCATTTCCGCGGAGAAGGGGCGCCCAAGCCCCTCTCCGCGGAACGTATTTTTCCGCGGTGACATCTGCGCCCATGTAACCATGGGCGCAGACGTGGAGGAAAAATCGGCGGACAACATCGTATTTCCATACGGGGTTGTCCGCCGATACAGTAAGTCTAAGTGTTATGAGATTGCGAGAGTTGGTCGAGTTGCAGTCCGTAATAACACCCGTCTATCGCCACCTGCGCGCTCTAGATCTGCGGATCAAACAGAAATTGATGAAGAATTGGAAGAGCGAAGGCGTACTTTAATCGCTCAATTAGAGCAAGTTGAGGCCCAAAGGAAATTCAGGAGGAACATTGTTACCCCAGAACCCATGAATGACGAGGTGGCGGAGGGAGATACTGATCATGTTCCGGACCCACGAGTGAATACTGCAGCAACCGGAGAGCAGAACGATACTCTGCAAAAGATTGGAGAGTTGATAGAGTTAAAGTTTAAGGAGATGACTGGGAAGATGGAACAAAACGAGGTCAGGATGAACCAATTGGAGGCCAACCTGGCTCTTGGCCAGGAAAGGAGATGAGTGTACGGGGAGCATACTCGGGATACTCATCAGACCTCAACTAATGAGGGAGATTATACTGAGAATGAGAGGGCTAATGAGCCCACTGGCAGTCGAGAAAAAGTTCTACCGTTAATAGAAGTTTTGCAAAGTCCTTGGAACACGTCTACCGCTCTGTCGCCATTTTCCATGGCCATTATCGGAGCCACTCGCTTCGAGTTTATTGAAATGCCTAAAGATCTTCCACAGTATCGCAGGTCGACTGACCCACATGTTCATACATTGAATTTGGAGATTCATGTAAGTTTGATGAATTTCAGTGATACGGCCATGTGCTTCGTTTTTGCCGCTTCTCTTAAGGAATCCGTCCTCCGATGGTTTAATCGACTACGGAGGCACTCGATTGTTTCATATAAGGACTTTAAGGATCAATTATATTCAGCTTTTGCGCCTTTCAATGCACCAATAAAGTCTATTACTTCTTTGACCGCGTTGCGGTATGATTCTTTAGAAAGGTTGTTGGGTTTTATTACCGGTTTTGAGGCCGAGTGTAGGAAGATACCTCGGATTACTGTGAGTGAGAAGGTTGGGGTGCTCCAGCTTATTCTAGCTGCACACCCGTTATGTAACTCTTTGAATAGGGATCCCCCATAAAGTATGGAGGATTTGGCGTTGAGATGTACACAGTACATCCGAGAAGATGAAGGCTTGCGAGATCATGAGGTGATCGAAATTCGAGCATATGGGCCTCATAATATTGTTGCAAGTCGTGGGCTGGACAAGATTGTTCCACATGCGAAACCTAAGTTGAGAGTATTTCCGACATACAACTATGAGCAGATTTTTGACATTATCGAACAAAAGAATGGTGGATCTCTTCATTATCCCCCTCCCTTGCAAGAACCAACGCCGGCGACTTACGAGTCTCAAGTATTTTGTCGTTTTCATCAGAGTTTTGGACATGCAACAAATGATTGTCGAGAATTAATGTCCGAGGTGGAAAGGTTGCTAGAGTTGGGTCAGCTTGATGAACTGATCAGTGCTGTGGAGGCTCTACCCGAGTCTAAGTTGGGAAAGATTGATATAAGTGTCCCAATGGGGACAACACCTAAACCCCCGAAAGCCGATGCGCCACGGCCAAATATGAGAGGACGTGGATATGGAGGACAGCGTGACCAGCGTTAAGGAGGTGGCCGGAGAGGATTCTTTAATGAGGGTAGACAAAATCAAAGAGACATAGGAAGAGGAAACCACTATCGTGGTCGCGCCAGAAATCAGCAAGGGTACAGGTATGAAGCTTACCCACCAGCCCCTGCAAATCAGCAAGCACTACCTCCTCCTCCAACTGGCCCCGACCCGGGCCAACCGATTTTGAATGTTGAGAATGCTCAACCGAGATGGGGTAATCTAGGCCCCAACATTATGACTATCGCCGGGGGAAGAAGCGTCAGTGATTCGAACTGTGCCCGTAAACGTTCTTATCAGGCACTACACCAAAAGGGGCACTTCATGGAAGTTAACACGGTCCAGTTAACAGATTTGGATAGGATGACAATTTCTTTCGGACCTGAGGATTTATCTGGGGTTTTCTCCCCACAAGGCGATGCGTTGGTTGTCTCTCCCATTATTGTTAATCATCCTGTTTCTCGAGTGCTGGTAGATATCGGAGTTGCTACCAATATATTGACTCTTGCAGCCTTTGAGCAGATGGCTTTGAAAGGAACCACCCAGCTCCAGCCCGTACATACAAAGTTAGTTGGTTTTAACAATAGCGTCGTTGCTGCTGAGGGATCTGTTTTTCGGCCGGTAAACTTGGGCGATCCCGAAATATCAAGGACTTTGATGGTGGAATTTGTGGTGCTGGATCTCCCTATACTCTCCTGTAATGCGATCATTGGGAGAAGTTGTTTGAACCTATTTGGGGCTGTGGTATCTCAACCACATTTGATGATGAAATTCCCAACACCGTTAGGGGTTGGAAAGATGAAGGGAGATCAAGAGCTGGTGCGTTCTTGTTATAATGTGATGTGTAGAAGTGGTATGGGCAGATCAAAAGCAAAGATACCCGTTTGTATGGTGGAATTTTCATCCGATGAAGTTATTGATACAAATGACGGACCGTCTCTTAGGAAGTTTAAAGAAAACGATATGAAGATGGAGCCTCTGGGAATCAAGACAGTGCCTTTATTCCCCGGTATCCCGGAAAAGACAGTGACGATCGGTTCTGAGTTGTCACCAGAGGTTGAGAAGGAGGTAATTTCTTTTTTGCAAAGTAACGTAGATTTTTTTGCTTGGTCTTATCAGGATTATGTGGGGGTTGATCCCCAAGTCTGTTCTCATAGACTCAGTGTTAACCCATATGTGCGACCAGTTCATCAGAAGAAGAGGAAGTTTTCCCCTGAGAAAGAGAGGGCGAATGATGAGGAGGTGGAAGGTTTGTTGCAGGCAGGATTCATAGAGTATGTTAGATACGCGGATTGAGTTGCGAATCCAGTGGTGGTCCCAAAGTCGAATAATGGCTGGAGAGTTTGTATTGATTTTACTGATCTGAATAAAGCATGCCCGAAGGATCCGTATCCGCTGCCGGCCATTGACATGATGGTGGATGCAGCCTGTGGCTTTGAATTCCTTAGTATGTTAGATGTCTTTAAAGGATATAATCAAATTTTTATGCATTGTGAGGACAAGTTGTTTACTTCATTTATGACAAATAAAGGCATTTTTTGTTATAGAGTTATGTCATTTGGGTTGAAAAATGCTGGGGCCACCTATCAACGTTTAATGAATTCGATGTTCAAAGATATGATCAGAAAGTCTTTGGAGGTTTATATCAACGATATATTGATAAAGAGTAAACATGGGGATAACCACATCCAATATTTGAATGATTGTTTTGGTGTATTGAGAAAGTATAGTATGAAATTGAATCCGCTTAAATGTGCGTTTTGTGTGAAAGGAGGCAAGTTCCTCGGCTTTATGGTGTCTGAAAGAGGAATTGAGATGAATCCTGACAAGATAACAGCTATCCAGGAAATGACCCCTCCGACGACTGTTAGGGAAGTTCAAAGGTTAACTGGGAGATTAGCCTCATTGAATCGCTTCATTTCGCGATCTGCAGAGAGAAGTTTGCCATTTTCTAAAGTTTTGCGTAAGACGAATCTTTTGTATTGGGATGACGAATGCAACAGAGCTTTTGAGAGTTTGAAAGACTATCTGAGTAAACTACCGTTTATGTCTCCTCCATCACCGGGGGAACAGTTGGGTTTATATTTGGCAGTGACAAAAGAGGCAATGAGTGCCTCCTTAGTCAGACTTAGCGATAAGGAACATAGACCGATATATTATGTGAGTAGAAAATTACAGAGAGCGGAGTCTCGATATACAGATCTAGAGAAGTTCGTATTAGCTCTGATAGTCGTCTCGCCGAAATTAAGACACTATTTCCAAGGACATCATATTGCAGTTTTGACAGATCAGCCTATCCGAAGCGTGTTATCAAAGATTGATGCCTCTGGCAGACTAGCAAAGTGGAATATCGAGTTAGGACAGTATCAAATAGAGTATATCATGTTAGTGGATTTCATAGTGGAGATGACTCGGTCAGAAGAGTTGGGTATTCAGGAGTATTGGGATGCTTTTGTAGATGGATCAGTTTCTGCCGGGCGAGCCGATATCGGTGTCTATTTTAAGGAAATGAAGTCTGGTGAAGAACATGAATATGCTGTGAAGTTGCGTTTTCCCGCGACTAACAACGTCGCCGAGTACGAAGCCGTAATATTTGGCATTAACTTAGCAGTGGAAATTGGAATCGTTCGTTTGCATGCTCATTCCGATTCACAGTTAGTGGTGAACCAATTCGCAGATACTTACGCCACCAACGGGAACCATTTATGGATGTATTTAGAAAAATTGAAAGAGGCGGCTAAAAATCTTAAGTTATTCACGCTTACATATATCCCAAGGGAGGAAAACACTCGTGCAGACGGTCTTGCAAAGGCGGCGACAATTTTGGAACTCTCGGATGAGTCAAAGATAACAACAATGATCCACTACCAGCCCTCTATCAGTCCTGTGGAGAAACAGACAGCCGAGGTGGCTAATTTGGAACTTTCGAATGAGAAGTGGTTTTTATTGGACGCCGTAACAGACGAACCATCTTGGAAGGATGCTATCGTAAATTATCTAATCATAAGAGAATTGCCCACCGACGAAGGTGAGGCTCGAAGGACTATGCAAAGAGCTACGAATTTTGTCTATGTGAATGATAAGCTGTATAAGAAGAATTTCGGAGGCTCATATCTTTGATGTTTGTCCCCAGTACAGGCAAAGGCCGTTATAGAAGAAGTTCACGCTGGGGACTGTGGTGATCATTCAGCAGGTCGATCCTTAGCAAATAAGGTTAAGAGGGCCGGTTATTTTTGGACAACGCTGGTAAAAGATTGTGTGAATTTTGTTCGGGCTTGTTCTGCTTGTCAGTTCCACTCGAATGTGCATCATGTACCAAAAGCTAGTATGAAGCCTCTGCCAACAACATATCCTTTCGATACGTGGGACATCGATATTTTAGGACCATTTCCGAAGACACCTAGCCAAAAGAAATTATGTATTGTGGATGTGGAACATTTTTCTAAGTGGATAGAGATTGAGGATGTATCGCGAGTCCGGGAACAGGAAGTTATCAGTTTCCTTTGGAGATACATCGTATGTCGATTCGGAATTCCCAGGATTTTGGTATCAGATGACGGAACGCAATTTTCTGGAAAGAGGGTTAACGAATGATGTGAGAATTATGGTATTGAGCAACGGTTTACTTCCGTGGCACACCCAGAAATGAACGGACTTACAGAGATTATTAACTGTATTATCCTGCAACAGCTGAAAACACGAATAGATGAATCCAAAGGCTCTTGGGTGGATGAGTTGCATAATGTGATGTGGGCATATCGGACATCACCGAAGTCCACTACCGGATTCAGCCCCTTATCTTTAGTATATGGCTTTGAGGCCGTGTCTCCGGTAGAAGTGACCATTTTATCAGAAAGAGTTATCGCTTATGACGAGGTGTTGAATGAAGATATGAGAAAGTTAGACCTTCATTGTATTGATGAATAGAGCTACAATACGAATGGAGGTATGTAAAAGGCGAATGGCTAAGAAGCACGACAAAGGCGTTCGACCTATGTTGTTAAAGGTTGGAGACTTGATTCTTAAGAAAGTGGAAGTCTCGAAGCATGTTGGTAAGTTGGATCTAAAGTGGGAAGGACCGCACAGAGTAACGGCAGTAGTGAAGGAAGGAACGTATAAAATCGCAAATATGAGCGGGGAGGAGCTGCCACGGACTTGGCATATTTCCAATTTACGCAAGTATTATGTATAGACGTGACTCATCGATCTTTTTGAAAATAAAAATTTTCCCTTCTTTTTGTGGTCATATTCTAATTCTTTAATTATCTTTTTGACGGCATGAATTCAATCGACTAGGGTACTGGTAAGGTAGGAGTAAGTTCATTGCTTTTTAGTACGAATGAGGATGGAATAATTTGAATAGGTTAGATTAAAAATGCAATGTACCACCTGTCTTATAGTCCATCATTTTCAAACTCGTCAAATTAGATACTGCGTCAAAATATTTTAAATATGATGAGTCTTCCTGTCCGCGGCAGAATCGTCTATACATAATTATTGTTGGAATATGTTAAGGGGCCCATTTATTGTGATGTAGCCGGCTTAGAACCGAGCGTATTTCCGTGGCAAATCAGGGTGCAAGTATATACCTGACTCCTCCATGACACGCCGGCGAGGGTCGCGCCCTGGTCCATTTCCGTATGGCACCGTCTTATGGACGGGCCGAATGACACCGTCTTATGGACGAGTCGAGAGTGCGATGTCACTGTCTTATGGACGAGTCAAGTAAGTGGTGACGCCGTCTTATGGACGGGTCGAGAATGTGATGGCGCCGTCTTATGGACGGGCCAAGTAAGAGGTGACACCATCTTATTAACGGGTCGAGATAATTTTATGGCCCCGGGTGGGGAAGATATGTTGGTGAAGGATCATTTTTTACTGTTATTGAAATGGCCGAGGGTCAAGCCCCGCTACATTGGGGACTCTTATGCGCACTTGGAGTTGGCAGAAGATATTATGTTTATTTTGTGAGATATCTATGACTCGAGGAACACCAGTATATTATCTACCTATGATCAAATTTTGTATAGAGGTCTATTATTTTGGGGGAGCTAATTTCGGATGATCTAAGTATATGGAGCTATTCCCCCCGATGAACGTTGCGAGAAATTAAGTTGAAAAGAAGAGAAGATGGATTATTCAGAATTGTATGATTATTAAATTGCAGTGAGAAATTGAAAGAAAGACAAAATCGAGTTTTATATATACATGGGGAATACAAAATGGGGAGAGAATACAGAAGTGAAGAAACTATATGTTAAAGTTTATTTCTTCTTCTTCTGAGAGCCTGAGCCTTCACCAAGTCCGTTGGGGCGCTTTTTCACCAACTTTATCTTTTGGGATGATGGAAGGTTGACACCTTTTTCTTGAGACCCCACAGTAGTCAACTTCTTAGAGGCGAACCTCGCCATTTCATCTTCGTGGCGCTCCTGAGCTCCAGCCACACTAGCGGGGGTATATATTTGAGGATCATACGCCGCCATCACATCATCATCTTTCAGGAGCTCCGCCACGAGGGGACCCATTGGCTCCGGAAATAAAGTAGTCAACCTCCTAAATGCATCCGGAGATGGCCCCTCCTCTGTTTCGACAACCTCTTAATAGAGTTGCTGGTGAAGATCTTCATCCAAGTTGAAACGTAGCGCCCCGAACGGATCCTGTGAACAATCCAACATGTCCTCACCGGGTACAGGCTCGAACTTCCCAGTGAGTTTGGGGTCGAGTTTCTTTTTCTCCTCAACTGTCAGGGATATGCCCAGGATTCTCTGCGTCTGGACACTACCTCGTAAGAAGTACAGGACATTCGACTTGGCATTAGCTAACGCCCCCAGATTCCGGAAAGTATGGGAGTGTACTGTGTATTCCCATATCAGCTTTCGGAAGCAGTCGTTAATCTGGGACGGCAACTTGGTGATTCGTGCCCGGAGTCGATTGGTGATGGATTGGAGGCCTTCATTCCTTGTTTTTAGCTCTTTAACCTCCTCTGTGGCTTTCCTGAGAGCTTTCTTATCGGCCGCATTGTCCTCTTTGGCCTTCCTCAGTTTTTCCTCAGTTTGCTCCCGGGTCTCCTTCAACTTGTCCTGCGCGCACTTCTCATTCACCTTGAGGATCTCTATGGATTGTTCAAGGGCATGCCTTTGCCCGATATGGAAAGCGGAATTCTCCGTCAGCTCGCTGCGATGAGCTCGAAGTAAAGATTCGATCACCTTATTATGCTCATCTCGGAGTCCTGCCATCTCTTGGGCATGCTTATCTCGCTGATTTTGCATCAGCTTCTCCGCTGCTCTCTTCCTCTGCTCCCCAATAATGTCCGGCGAGTCGAGCTCCGAATGCCTAAGCATACAGTATTCCCCTACTGAAGCTGCGGTGCTCAACTCGATTATTGTCCGCTCCATCTGAAATGAAAACAAGAATGGTTAGTATATATGACGTGAAAGATAGATTTCTAGGGAAGCAAGTGCTAGTATCACAACGAACCTCCCAATGGCGCGATGCATTGTCGCGGTCTGACTCATTAACCGACCGACGTCGGTAAACACCGTGTGGTCATCCCGACCACGAGGCGGCAACTCTGGGTTCAGCTCCAAATATGCCAGGGCTGGCCGATTCGATACGTTGTCACCTCTCGGAATTCGAAAGGTGAGTCCGTCTTTTATCAACACAAAGCCGGCCCGGCGTCCCATATCGAGCCATTCCTTAACTGTTAATCTTGGGATGTCGTGTATACGGAAGGCGTCGATGAATTCAGCGGTTAACCCACTCTTTTTGGTGGGCTCCGTGACCTCCAAGACTGTGGGATCTTCCACCGGTCTTTTCCCCGTGTCCGGACGGGTGCCTTGGCTGGTTTCTCCCTCCGGACTGGTTTCTTGGCACACTTCCTCCACCACCGGGTCCATCGGCTGATCCTCACTGATCTCGCCCTCCTCATCGTCCCCGATGATATCCACTAACGTTTCCGCAAAATCGTACATGCCTTCATCGGGGGTGGGCTCCTCAACAGCATATTCTAATCGCCGTGACAGGGGGATTAGGTCTTCGGGACTCTCAGTAACTTCTGCAGCCGGATCCTCATCTACCGGCTCGGGATTGGCAATCGTTGCAGCAGATTGTGGTGGTAGAGGAGTGGCGTGTCTTATTTCCCCAGTCGGGGACGCCACTTCCTATAAACTCGACGCCAGCTCGGCCGCGGCAGTTCGGTTCCGAGCCCCCGGTGGTGCCTCAAAGATAAGCTCATCATCCTCCGCAAGTATATCACGGAGGAAATTCAGCCGGTCCCCTTTTTTTGTTTGGTCCTTAGCTGGAACCATTATTTTATCTGCAAGACAAGTAAGTTAGGTGAGAAACGCGAAGTGGAAATTAAAAGCATGTGTAAATCAAGTTCCTAAGGTTCTTTCCTATCAAAGAAGAGTTATCAAGTTAGCCCCGATATGAATATGCGATTCAGATACCTAGTAGTTCTCTACTAAAATGGGGAGGGACCGGAAGGAGGTTGAAAGCAACCAGGATCAGGGCGTAGAATAAGGTCTTCACGATCCAGTCAGCGCCATCCGACCTAGAGCAATCGAGGAGTGCCTTCCTCAGGGGTCTCGAAAGGGTCGTCCGAGGAATAGGGCTGTAGGCTTCTGGAAAAAATGGTTCCCCTTCAACAGGGAACTGCCAAGGAAGACTCAGAGGAGACAACCTCGTATCCCCCACACCACAAACAAAAAAGAAGTGTTTCTTCCAGTCGTGATTGGAGTGGGGAGTAGAAAAAGGGAATGGGCTTGTCTTGTGCCTCGGGCGGAAAAATATACAACCTTGGACACCAAAATTGACAGCAGTACTAATGTGGAAAATTTGGAAAAAAAAGTCTATGGTCAAAGGAATGCAATTCACCTCCATGAATATTATGAAAGCGACGACAAAAGAGATTGAATTAGAGTTTAGTTGGAAAAGATGAATTTGTAGATGCGTGAGCAACTCTACGACGAACGGGTGAAGAGGAAAACGAAGGCCACACTCTAAGTATTCAAGAGAAATAGTGTGGGTGGTGATCGGAGGTGTCAAAAGGCGGTCGGTGGGCTCAAGTTGGTATAAGACGCAGTCGGAAGGGAGATAATATTGTTCAAGAACCGATACCTACTTCCGAGCATGCGCATTATAAGGTTGGTTAAAGGATTTGAGGGATTTAACCGCGGAACTTTGAGGGCCGAGGGTGCTTTCGAGACGAGCAATCCTCTCGAAAAAATGAGAATTAAAGGTGGAAAGGCAAGAAGGAAAAGGGGTCATGATCGAATCAAAACTCCCCGAACCGGATGAGGAGTCCGAATGATCTGAGGATGAAGTAGTGGCGGAGTTCGAAGATTCGGTGCGATCGGATGTCATTGGTAAATTTAGTTCAAAATTATTTTTTAAAATTATTCTTACAAATTTTTTTAAGTGTCTCGCGAGTTGTTGACAAAAAGTCGCGAGAATTACCGTTCAAGTCTTTAGTCGCAAGTTGTGGAAGATGTGTCGCGAGTAGTACAGTACTCGCGAGTTGTGGCTGTAAGTCTTGTTCAAGGCAGTCGCGAGTTATCGTCGCGACTGGTATAGTATTCGCGAGTTATACAAGTTTAAAAGGAGTCGCGAGTTGTTTACGACAAGTCGCGGATGGCACAATTGCTACGACAAGTTGCGAGTGCTCAGGATTCCGTGCGAGAAAATGAGTTATGAGGAGCGTACAGGGTATTTATAGGTGTGATATCCCGAGTCGAAAAATCCCGAAATTTTCACCCGATCTCAAAATCTGGCGTTCTTAGTGTCAAAACGATCGTATCGACGAGGGGATTTCAACTGTACTAAGGGTTTCTCCAGGGGGCTCCCAGACGATAATCGGCTTTCGGGACAAGCTGGTGATATATGGTTTACGACTCAGAATCTGAATCTGAAAACCAGGGGACTATTGATATTACCCGGGTATATTCTCTTGTATTTATCATTACCCCGGGGCTCGTCCGATATGGCTATGTAATATTTTTGGTATTTTCATATGTCTATCGCGAGGCGTTCTCAGGGGGTATTCTCGTAATCCAGGCTCGCTGGGCCCCGTATAAAGCTTCTGTAAGTGTTTTGAGGTGTTTTGGGTTATCTCGCCCCGGACAGGGCCAGGGGTATTTTCGTAATTTGCCACCCGGGAGCACATCGATCGGGTGCAACGATATTATGTGGCTGTGTATTCACTGCTTGGAGGCAAAGAATTAATATACGAGGTTTTCCGGTATTTTCTCATCGTATTTCCGACTAAAATCTCGACCGGGATGGGTTCCCGAAACTTCAAGACGGCTTGGCATTTATTACAATATAATTAGATGGTATTTAAGTGTTTTGGGCTAAGTGAAGTAAACTGAGCTCATGGGCTCGAGTAAGTGAAGTTGGGCTGGATTTCTCTATAAATACAAGCCCAGTGCATTTGGAGGAGGTTCAGACTGTTAGCACGCTTCCAAGGCAAAGTATTGATTTTCTGCACACTGTAGAGTCACGACTTATCGTCTGATTGTAGTTATTCGCGACTTGTTTCTGCCTGAGCAGCGACTTGTTGCTTTTCATCCCACACTCGCGACTTATTGCTCGTAGTCGCGACCAAATTTCACATTCGCGAGTTATCGCCCTGCAGCCGGCACTCGCGACTTATTGTCACCCCAGTCTTCCTCGCGAGTTATCGCCCTGCTCCTGTTCGCGAGTTGTTGACCACAACTCGCGACTGCACACCTTTTGGGTGTAACGAAGTGTTTTCGATCGTTTTTCGAGCCGTTTCATCTGGATTGTTATTATCACATCATTGTACTTGTATCATTTGATTATTATAGTGGAAACCAAGGTAGAGCTTCGCTCTCCCGATGACGTAAGCTCACACATTGTGGGTCCAACCTCGTATATCGCTCGTGTCATCACAACNCTGCATCCCTATTCGTTACCGTTTCCACATCGTATTCGAGTGATACATAGCAATAGAGGTACTATATCATTACCTAAGCGATCATATATGATCGTTTCGGTAATGATACAGTACCTTTATTGTTATGTATCACTCGAATACGATGTGGAAACGGTAACGAAAAGGGATGCAGCACGAGGACTTCCCAGGGGGTCACCCATCCTAGTACTACTCTCGCCCAAGCACGCTTAACTTCGGAGTTCTGATGGGATCCGGTGCATTAGTGCTAGTATGATCCCCACCGTAGCGAAAGGTTCAATTAATGTACCGATGCTCTTGTTCCACGGCAATATCGCGCTTCCGAAATCATAACTTTTTGTACATGAGGAGCTGTGGGACCCATAAGATATCATTTCGAAGCTCGTTTCGAGAGCTTCATATAAAACGGAGCAAAAGGCGATCATATATGATCGTTTCGGTAATTATACAGTACCTCTATTGTTATGTATCACTCGAATACGATGTGGAAACGGCAACGAAGAGGGATGCAACACGAGGACATCCCAGGGGGTCACCCATCCTAGTACTACTCTCGCCCAAGCACGCTTAACTTTGGAGTTCTGATGGGATCCGGTGCATTAGTGCTATTATGATCGCACCCGTAACGAAAGGTTCATTTAATGTACCGATGCTCTTGTTCCACGGCAATATCGCGCTTCCGAAACCATAACTTTTTGTTCATGAGGAGCTGTGGGACCCATATGATATCATTTCGAAGCTCGTTTCGAGAGCTTCATATAAAACGGAGCAAAGGCGATCATATATGATCGTTTAGGTAATGATATAGTACCTCTATTGCTATGTATCACTCGAATACGATGTGGAAACGGTAACGAATAGGGATGCAGCAAGAGGACTTCCCAGGGGGTCACCCATCCTAGTACTACTCTCGCCCAAGCACGCTTAACTTCGGAGTTCTGATGGGATCCGGTGCATTAGTGCTAGTATGATCGCACCCGTAACGAAAGGTTCAATTAATGTACCGATGCTCTTGTTCCACGGCAATATCGCGCTTCCGAAACCATAACTTTTTGTACATGAGGACCCATAAGATATCATTTCGAAGCTCGTTTCGAGAGCTTCATATAAAACGGAGCAAAGGCGATCATATATGATCGTTTCGGTAATTATACAGGACCTTTATTGTTATGTATCACTCGAATACGATGTGGAAAAAGTAACGAAAAGGGATGCAACACGAGGACTTCCCAGGGGGTCACCCATCCTAGTACTACTCTCGTCCAAGCACGCTTCACTTCGGAGTTCTGATGGGATCCGGTGCATTAGTGTTGGTATGATCGCACCCGTAACGAAAGGTTCAATTAATGTACCGATGCTCTTGTTCCACGGCAATATCGCGCTTCCGAAATCATAACTTTTTGTACATGAGGAGCTGTGGGACCCATAAGATATCATTTCGAAGCTCGTTTCGAGAGCTTCATATAAAACGGAGCAAAAGGCGATCATATATGATCGTTTAGTAATGATACAGTACCTCTATTGTTATGTATCACTCGAATACGATGTGGAAACGGTAACGAAAAGGGATGCAGCACGAGGACTTCCAGGGGGTCACCCATCCTAGTACTACTCTCGCCCAAGCACGCTTAACTTCGGAGTTCTGATGGGATCCGGTGCATTAGTGCTGGTATGATCGCACCCGTAACGAAAGGTTCAATTAATGTACCGATGCTCTTGTTCCACGGCAATATCGCGCTTCCGAAACCATAACTTTTTGTACATGAGGAGCTGTGGGACCCATAAGATATCATTTCGAAGCTCGTTTCGAGAGCTTCATATAAAACGGAGCAAAGGCGATCATATATGATCGTTTCGGTAATGATACAGTACCTTTAATGTTATGCATCACTCGAATACGATGTGGAAACGGTAACGAAAAGGGATGCAACACGAGGACTTCCCAGGGGGTCACCCATCCTAGTACTACTCTCGCCCAAGCACGCTTAACTTCGGAGTTCTGATGGGATCCGGTGCATTAGTGCTGGTATGATCGCACCCGTAACGAAAGGTTCAATTAAAGTACCGATGCTCTTGTTCCACGGCAATATCGCGCTTACGAAACCATAACTTTTTGTACATGAGAAGCTGTGGGACCCATAAGATATCATTTCGAAGCTCGTTTCCAAAGCTTCATATAAAACGGAGCAAAGGCGATCATATATGATCGTTTCGGTAATGATACAGTACCTTTATTTTTATGTATCACTCGAATACGATGTGGAAACGGTAACGAAACGAGATGAAACACGAGGACTTTCCAGGGGGTCACCCATCGTAGTACTACTCTCGCCCAAGCACGCTTAACTTCGGAGTTCTGATGATATCCGGTGCATTAGTGTTGGTATGATCGCAACTGTAACGAAATGTTCTATTAATGTACCGATGCTCTTGTTCCACGGCAATATCCTGCTTCCGAAACCATAATTGTTTGTACACGATGAGTTGTGGGATCCATAAGATATCATTTCGAAGCTCGTTTCCATAGCTTCATAAAAAACGGAGCAATGGCGATCATATATGATCGTTTCGGTAATGATACAGTACCTTTATTGTTATGTATCACTCGAATACGATGTGGAAACGGTAACGAAAAGGGATGCAACACGAGGACTTCCCAGGGGGTCACCCATCCTAGTACTACTCTCGCCCAAGCACGCTTAACTTCGGAGTTCTGATGGGATCCGGTGCATTAGTGCTGGTATGATCGCACCCGTAACGAAAGGTTCAATTAAAGTACCGATGCTCTTGTTCCACGGCAATATCGCGCTTCCGAAACCATAACTTTTTGTACATGAGGAGCTGTGGGACCCATAAGATATCATTTCGAAGCTCGTTTCCAGAGCTTCATATAAAACGGAGCAAAGGCGATCATATATGATCGTTTCGGTAATGATATAGTACCTTTATTGTTGTGTATCACTCGAATACGATGTGGAAACGGTAACGAAAAGGGATGCAACACGAGGACTTCCCAGGGGGTCACCCATCCTAGTACTACTCTCGCCCAAGCACGCTTAACTTCGGAGTTCTGATGGGATCCGGTGCATTAGTGCTGGTATGATCGCACCCGTAACGAAATGTTCAATTAATGTACCGATGCACTTGTTCCACGGCAATATCGTGCTTCCGAAAATATAATTTTTTGTACATGATGAGCTGTGGGACCCATAAGATATCATTTCGAAGCTCGTTTCCAGAGCTTCATAAAAAACGGAGCAATGGCGATCATATATGATCGTTTCGGTAATGATACAGTACCTTTATTGTTATGTATCACTCGAATAAGATGTGGAATCGGTATCGAAAAGGGATGCAACACGAGGACTTCCCAGGGGGTCACCCATCCTAGTACTACTCTCGCCCAAGCACGCTTAACTTCGGAGTTCTGATGGGATCCGGTGCATTAGTGCTGCTATGATCGCACCCGTAACGAAAGTTTCAATTAAAGTACAGATGCTCTTGTTCCACGGCAATATCGCGCTTCCGAAACCATAACTTCTTGTACATGAGAAGCTGTGGGACCCATAAGATATCATTTCGAAGCTCGTTTCCAAAGCTTCATATAAAACGGTGCAAAGGCGATCATATATGATCGTTTCGGTAATGATACAGTTCCTTTATTTTTATGTATCACTCGAATACGATGTGGAAACGGTAACGACCGAGATGCAACACGAGGACTTTCCAGGGGGTCACCCATCCTAGTACTACTCTCGCCCAAGCACGCTTAACTTCGGAGTTCTGATGGGATCCGGTGCATTAGTGCTGCTATGATCGCACCCGTAACAAAAGGTTCATTTAATGTACCGATGCTCTTGTTTAACGGCAATATCGCGCTTCCGAAACCATAATTTTTTGTACATGAGGAGCTGTGGGACCCATAAGATATCATTTCGAAGCCCGTTTCCAGAGCTTCAAATAAAACGGAGCAAAGGCGATCATATATGATCGTTTCCTTAATGATATAGTACATTTATTGTTGCGTATAACTCGATTACGATGTGGAAACGGTAACGAAAAGGGATGCAACACGAGGACTTCCCAGGGGGTCACCCATCCTAGTACTACTCTCGCCCAAGCACGCTTAACTTCGGAGTTCTGATGGGATCCGGTGCATTAGTGCTGGTATGATCGCACCCGTAACGAAAGGTTCAATTAATGTACCGATGCTCTTGTTCCACGGCAATATCGCGCTTCCGAAACCATAACTTTTTGTACATGAGGAGCTGTGGGACCCATAAGATATCATTTCGAAGCTCGTTTCCAGAGCTTCATATAAAACGGAGCAAAGGCGATCATATATGATCGTTTCGGTAATGATACAGTACCTTTATTTTTATGTATCACTCGAATACGATGTGGAAACGGTAACGAAACGAGATGAAACACGAGGACTTTCCAGGGGGTCACCCATCCTAGTACTACTCTCGCCAAAGCACGCTTAACTTCGGAGTTCTGATGATATCCGGTGCATTAGTGTTGGTATGATCGCACCTGTAACGAAATGTTCTATTAATGTACCGATGCTCTTGTTCCACGGCAATATCGCGCTTACGAAACCATAACTTTTTGTACATGAGAAGCTGTGGGACCCATAAGATATCATTTCGAAGCTCGTTTCCAAAGCTTCATATAAAACGGAGCAATGGCGATCATATATGATAGTTTCGGTAATGATACAGTACCTTTATTGTTGTGTATCACTCGAATACGATGTGGAATCGGTAACGAAACGGGATGAAACACGAGGACTTTCCAGGGGGTCACCCATCCTAGTACTACTCTCGCCAAAGCACGCTTAACTTCGGAGTTCTGATGGGATCCGGTGCATTAGTGCTGGTATGATCGCACCCGTAACGAAAGGTTCAATTAAAGTACCGATGCTCTTGTTCCACGGCAATATCGCGCTTACGAAACCATAACTTTTTGTACATGAGAAGCTGTGGGACCCATAAGATATCTTTTTGTAAGATATCATTTCGAAGCTCGTTTCCAAAGCTTCATATAAAACGGAGCAAAGGCGATCATATATGATCGTTTCGGTAATGATACAGTACCTTTATTTTTATGTATCACTCGAATACGATGTGGAAACGGTAACGAAACGAGATGAAACACGAGGACTTTCCAGGGGGTCACCATCCTAGTACTACTCTCGCCCAAGCACGCTTAACTTCGGAGTTCTGATGATATCCGGTGCATTAGTGTTGGTATGATCGCACCTGTAACGAAATGTACTATTAATGTACCGATGCTCTTGTTCCACGGCAATATCCTGCTTCCGAAACCATAATTGTTTGTACATGATGAGTTGTGGGATCCATAAGATATCATTTCGAAGCTCGTTTCCATAGCTTCATAAAAAACGGAGCAATGGCGATCATATATGATCGTTTCGGTAATGATACAGTACCTTTATTGTTATGTATCACTCGAATACGATGTGGAAACGGTAACGAAAAGGGATGCAACACGAGGACTTCCCAGGGGGTCACCCATCCTAGTACTACTCTCGCCCAAGCACGCTTAACTTCGGAGTTCTGATGGGATCCGGTGCATTAGTGCTGGTATGATCGCACCCGTAACGAAAGGTTCAATTAAAGTACCGATGCTCTTGTTCCACGGCAATATCGCGCTTACGAAACCATAACATTTTGTACATGAGGAGCTGTGGGACCCATAAGATATCATTTCGAAGCCCGTTTCCAGAGCTTCATATAAAACGGAGCAAAGGCGATCATATATGATCGTTTTGGTAATGATACATTACCTTTATTGTTATGTATCACTCGAATACGATGTGGAAACGGTAACGAAAAGGGATGCAACACGAGGACTTCCCAGGGGGTCACCCATCCTAGTACTACTCTCGCCCAAGCACGCTTAACTTCGGAGTTCTGATGGGATCCGGTGCATTAGTGCTGGTATGATCGCACCCGTAACGAAAGGTTCAATTAATGTACCGATGCTCTTGTTCCACGGCAATATCGCGCTTCCGAAACCATAACTTTTTGTACATGAGGAGCTGTGGGACCCATAAGATATCATTTCGAAGCTCGTTTCCAGAGCTTCATATAAAACGGAGCAAAGGCGATCATATATGATCGTTTCGGTAATGATACAGTACCTTTATTGTTATGTATCACTCGAATACGATGTGGAAACGGTAACGAAAAGGGATGCAACACGACGACTTCCCAGGGGGTCACCCATCCTAGTACTACTCTCGCCCAAGTCGCTTAACTTCGGAGTTCTAATGGGATCCGGTGCATTAGTGATGGTATGATCGCACCCGTAACGAAAGGTTCAATTAAAGTACCGATGCACTTGTTCTACGGCAATATCGTGCTTCCGAAACCATTACTTTTTGTACATGAGGAGCTGTGGGACCCATAAGGTATCAATTCGAAGCTCGTTTCCAGAGCTTCATATAAAACGGAGCAATGGCGATCATATATGATCGTTTCGGTAATGATACAGTACCTTTATTGTTATGTATCACTCGAATACGATGTGGAAACGGTAACGAAACAAGATGCAACACGAGGACTTCCCAGGGGGTCACCCATCCTAGTACTACTCTCGCCCAAGCACGCTTAACTTCGGAGTTCTGATTGGATCCGGTGCATTAGTGCTGGTATGATCTCACCCGTAACGAAAGGTTCAATTAAAGTACCGATGCTCTTGTTCTACGGCAATATCGTGCTTCCGAAACCATAACTTTTTGTACATGAGGAGCTGTGGGACCCATAAGATATCAATTCGAAGCTCGTTTCCAGAGCTTCATATAAAACGGAGCAATGGCGATCATATATGATCGTTTCGGTAATGATACAGTACCTTTATTGTTATGTATCACTCGAATACGATGTGGAAACGGTAACGAAAAGGGATGCAACACGAGGACTTCCCAGGGGGTCACCCATCCTAGTACTACTCTCGCCCAAGCACGCTTAACTTCGGAGTTCTGATGGGATCCGGTGCATTAGTGCTGGTATGATCGCACCCGTAACGAAAGGTTCAATTAATGTACCGATGCTCTTGTTCCACGGCAATATCGCGCTTCCGAAACCATAACTTTTTGTACATGAGGAGCTGTGGGACCCATAAGGTATCATTTCGAAGCTCGTTTCGAGAGCTTCATATAAAACGGAGCAATGGCGATCATATATGATCGTTTCGGTAATGATACAGTACCTTTATTGTTATGTATCCCTCGAATACGATGTGGAAACGGTAACGAAACGGGATTCAACACGAGGACTTCCTAGGGGGTCACCCATCCTTGTACTACTCTCGCCCAAGCACGCTTAACTTCGGAGTTCTGATGGGATCCGGTGCATTAGTGCTGGTACGATCGCACCCATAACGAAAGGTTCAATTAAAGTACCGATGCTCTTGTTCTACGGCAATATCGCGCTTCAGAAATCAACTTTTTGTACATGAGGAGCTGTGGGACCCATAAGGTATCATTTCGAAGCTCGTTTCGAGAGCTTCATTTAAAACGGAGCTAAGGCGATCATATATGATCGTTTCGGTAATGATACAGTACCTTTAATTTTATGTATCACTCGAATACGATATGGAAACCGTAACGAAACGGGATGCAACACGAGGACTTCCCAGGGGGTCACCAATCCTAGTACTACTCTCGCCCAAGCACGCTTAACTTCGGAGATCTGATGGGATACGGTGCATTAGTGCTGGTATGATCGCAACAGTAACGAAATGTTCAATTAATGTACCGATGCTCTTGTTCTACGGCAATATCGCGCTTCAGAAACCATAACTTTTTGTACATGAGGAGCTGTGGGACCCATAAGGTATCATTTCGAAGCTCGTTTCCAGAGCTTCATATAAAACGGAGCAATGGCGATCATATATGATCGTTTCGGTAATGATACAGTACCTTTATTGTTATGTATCACTCGAATACGATGTGGAAACGGTAACGAAACGGGATGCAACACGAGGACTTCCCAGGGGGTCACCCATCCTAGTACTACTCTCGCCCAAGCACGCTTAACTTCGGAGTTCTGATGGGATCCGGTGCATTAGTGCTGGTATGATCTCACCCGTAACGAAAGGTTCAATTAAAGTACCGATGCTCTTGTTCTACGGCAATATCGCGCTTCCGAAACCATAATTTTTTGTACTTGATGAGCTGTGGGACCCATAAGATATCACTTCGAAGCACGTTTCCAGAGCTTCATATAAAACGGAGCAAAGGCGATCATATATGATCGTTTCGGTAATGATACAGTACCTTTATTGTTATGTATCACTCGAATACGATGTGGAAACGGTAACGAAACGGGATTCAACACGAGGACTTCCCAGGGGGTCACCCATCCTAGTACTACTCTCGCCCAAGCACGCTTAACTTCGGAGTTCAAATGGGATCCGGTGCATTAGTGCTAGTATGATCGCACCCGTAACGAAAGGTTCAATTAAAGTACCGATGCTCTTGTTCTACGGCAATATCGTGCTTCCGAAACCATAACTTTTTGTACATGAGGAGCTGTGGGACCCATAAGATATCATTTCGAAGCTCGTTTCCAGAGCTTCATATAAAACGGAGCAAAGGCGATCATATATGATCGTTTCGGTAAAGATACAGTACCTTTATTGTTACGTATCACTCGAATACGATGTGGAAACGATAACGAAAAAGGGATACAACACGAGGACTTCCCAGGGGGTACCCATCCTAGTACTACTCTCGCCCAAGCACGCTTAACTTCGGAGTTCTGATGGGATCCGGTGCATCAGTGCTGGTATGATCTACCCGTAACGAAAGGTTCAATTAAAGTACCGATGCTCTTGTTCTACGGCAATATCGTGCTTCCGAAACCATAACTTTTTGTACATGAGGAGCTGTGGGACCCATAAGATATCATTTCGAAGCTCGTTTCCAGAGCTTCATATAAAACGGAGCAAAGGCGATCATATATGATCGTTTCGGTAATGATACAGTACCTTTATTGTTATGTATCACTCGAATACGATGTGGAAACGGTAACGAAACGGGATGCAACACGAGGACTTCCCAGGGGGTACCCATCCTAGTACTACTCTCGCCCAAGCACGCTTAACTTCGGAGTTCTGATGGGATCCGGTGCATTAGTGCTGGTATGATCTCACCCGTAACGAAAGGTTCAATTAAAGTACCGATGCTCTTGTTCTACGGCAATATCGTGCTTCCGAAACCATAATTTTTTGTACATGAGGAGCTGTGGGACCCATAAGATATCATTTCGAAGCTCGTTTCCAGAGCTTCATATAAAACGGAGCAAAGACGATCATATATGATCGTTTCGGTAATGATACAGTACCTTTATTGTTATGTATCACTCGAATACGATGTGGAAACGGTAACGAAACGGGATGCAACACGAGGACTTCCCAGGGGTTCACCCATGCTGGTACTACTCTCGCCCAAGCACGCTTAACTTCGAAGTTCTAATGGGATCCGGTGCATTAGTGCTGGTATGATCGCACCCGTAACGAAAGGTTCAATTAAAGTACCGATGCTCTTGTTCTACGGCAATATCGTGCTTCCGAAACCATAACTTTTTGTACATGAGGAGCTGTGGGACCCATAAGATATCATTTCGAAGCTCGTTTCCAGAGCTTCATATAAAACGGAGCAAAGACGATCATATATGATCGTTTCGGTAAAGATACAGTACCTTTATTGTTACGTATCACTCGAATACGATGTGGAAACGATAACGAAAAAGGGATACAACACGAGGACTCCCAGGGGGTCGCCCATCCTAGTACTTCTCTCGCCCAAGCACGCCTAACTTCGGAGTTCTGATGGGATCCGGTGCATTAGTGCTGGTATGATCTCACCCGTAACGAAAGCTTCAATTAAAGTACCGATGCTCTTGTTCTACGGCAATATCGCGCTTCCGAAACCATAATTTGTTGTACATGAGGAGCTATGGGACCCATAAGATATCATTTCGAAGCTCGTTTTGAGAGCTTTATATAAAACGGAGCAAAGGAGATCATATATGATCGTTTCGGTAATGATACAGTACCTTTATTGTTACGTATCACTCGAATACGATGTGGAAACGATAACGAAAAAGGGATGCAACACGAGGACTCCCAGGGGTCGCCCATCCTAGTACTACTCTCGCCCAAGCACGCTTAACTTCGGAGTTCTGATGGGATCCGGTGCATCAGTGCTGGTATGATCGCACCCGTAACGAAAGGTTCAATTAATGTACCGATACTCGTGTTCCACGGCAATATCGGGCTTCCGAAACAATAATTTTTTGTACATGATGAGATGTGGGACACATAAGATATCACTTCGACGCACGTTTCCAGAGCTTCATATAAAACGGAGCAAAGGCGATTATATATGATCGTTTCGTTAATGATACAGTACCTTTATTGTTATGTATCACTCGAATACGATGTGGAAACGGTAACGAAACGGGATGCAACACGAGGACTTCCCAAGGGGTCACCCATCCTAGTACTACTCTCGCCCAAGCACGCTTAACTTCGGTGTTCTGATGGGATCCGGTGCATTAGTGCTGGTATGATCGCACCCGTAACGAAAGGTTCAATTAATGTACCGATGCTCTTGTTCTACGGCAATATCGTGCTTCCGAAACCATAATTTTTTGTACATGATGAGATGTGGGACACATAAGATATCACTTCGACGCACGTTTCCAGAGCTTCATATAAAACGGAGCAAAGGCGATTATATATGATCGTTTCGGTAATGATACAGTACCTTTATTGTTATGTATCACTCGAATACGATGTGGAAACGGTAACGAAACGGGATGCAACACGAGGACTTCCCAAGGGGTCACCCATCCTAGTACTACTCTCGCCCAAGCACGCTTAACTTCGGAGTTCTGATGGGATCCGGTGCATTAGTGCTGGTATGATCGCACCCGTAACGAAAGGTTCAATTAATGTACCGATGCTCTTGTTCCACGGCAATATCGCGCTTCCGAAACCATAACTTTTTGTACATGAGGAGCTGTGGGACCCATAAGATATCATTTCGAAGCTCGTTTCGAGAGCTTCATATAAAACGGAGCAAAGGCGATCATATATGATCGTTTCGGTAATGATACAGTACCTTTAATGTTATGCATCACTCGAATACGATGTGGAAACGGTAACGAAAAGGGATGCAACACGAGGACTTCCCAGGGGGTCACCCATCCTAGTACTACTCTCGTCCAAGCACGCTTAACTTCGGAGTTCTGATGGGATCCGGTGCATTAGTGCTGGTATGATCGCACCCGTAACGAAAGGTTCAATTAATGTACCGATGCTCTTGTTCCAAGGCAATATCGCGCTTCCGAAACCATAACTTTTTGTACATGAGGAGCTGTGGGACCCATAAGATATCATTTCGAAGCACGTTTCGAGAGCTTCATATAAAACGGAGCAAAGGCGATCATATATGACCGTTTCGGTAATTATACAGTACCTTTATTTTTATGTAACACTCGAATACGATATGGATACGACAACGAAAAGGGATGCAACACGGGACTTCCCAGGGGTCACCCATCCTAGTACTACTGTCGTCCAAGCACGCTTAACTTCGGATTTCTGATGGGATCCGGTGCATTAGTGCTGGTATGATCGCACCCGTAACGAAATGTTCAATTAATGTATCGATGCTCTTGTTCCACGGCAATATCGCGCTTCCGAAACCATAACTTTTTGTACATGAGGAGCTGTGGGACCCATAAGATATCATTTCGAAGCTCGTTTCGAGAGCTTCATATAAAACGGAGCAAAGGCGATCATATATGACCGTTTCGGTAATTATACAGTACCTTTATTTTTATGTATCACTCGAATACGATATGGAAACGACAACGAAAAGGGATGCAACACGAGGACTTCCCAGGGGGTCACCCATCCTAGTACTACTCTCGCCCAAGCACGCTTAACTTCGGAGTTCTGATGGGATCCGGTGCATTAGTGCTGGTATGATCGCACCCGTAACGAAAGGTTCAATTAATGTACCGATTCTCTTGTTCCACGGCAATATCGCGCTTCCGAAACCATAACTTTTTGTACATGAGGAGCTGTGGGACCCATAAGATATCATTTCGAAGCTCGTTTCCAGAGCTTCATATAAAACGGTGCAATGGCGATCATATATGATCGTTTCGGTAATGATACAGTACCTTTATTGTTATGTATCACTCGAATACGATGTGGAAACGGTAACGAAACGGGATGCAACACGAGGACTTCCCAGGGGGTCACCCATCCTAGTACTACTCTCGCCCAAGCACGCTTAACTTCGGAGTTCTGATGGGATCCGGTGCATTAGTGCTGGTATGATCGCACCAGTAACTAAATATTCAATTAATGTACCGATGCTCTTGTTCTACGGCAATATCGCGCTTCCGAAACCATAACTTTTTGTACATGAGGAGCTGTGGGACCCATAAGGTATCATTTCGAAGCTCGTTTCCAGAGCTTCATATAAAACGGTGCAATGGCGATCATATATGATCGTTTCGGTAATGATACAGTACCTTTATTGTTATGTATCACTCGAATACGGTGTGGAAACGGTAACGAAACGGGATGCAACACGAGGACTTCCCAGGGGGTCACCCATCCTAGTACTACTCTCGCCCAAGCACGCTTAACTTCGGAGTTATGATGGGATCCGGTGCATTAGTGCTGGTATGATCTCACCTGTAATGAAAGGTTCAATTAAAGTACCGATGCTCTTGTTCTACAGCAATATCGCGCTTCCGAAACCATAATTTTTGGTACATGAGGAGCTGTGGGACCCATAAGATATCATTTCGAAGCTCGTTTTGAGAGCTTTATATAAAACGGAGCAAAGGGGATCATATATGATCGTTTCGGTAATGATACAGTACCTTTATTGTTACGTATCACTCGAATACGATGTGGAAACGATAACGAAAAAGGGATGCAACACGAGGACTCCCAGGGGGTCGCCCATCCTAGTACTACTCTCGCCCAAGCACGCTTAACTTCGGAGTTCTGATGGGATCCGGTGCATTAGTGCTGGTATGATCGCACCCGTAACGAAAGGTTCAATTAATGTACCGATGCTCGTGTTCCACAGCAATATCGCGCTTCCGAAACCATAATTGTTTGTACATGATGAGCTGTGGGACCCATAAGATATCACTTCGAAGCTCGTTTCCAGAGCTTCATATAAAACGGAGCAAAGGCGATCATATATGATCGTTTCGGTAATGATACAGTACCTTTATTGTTACGTATCACTCGAATACGATGTGGAAACGATAACGAAAAAGGGATGCAACACGAGGACTCCCAGGGGGTCGCCCATCCTAGTACTACTCTCGCCCAAGCACGCTTAACTTCGGAGTTCTGATGGGATCCGGTGCATTAGTGCTGGTATGATCGCACCCGTAACGAAAGGTTCAATTAAAGTACCGATGCTCTTGTTCTACAGCAATATCGCGCTTCCGAAACCATAATTTTTTGTACATGATGAGCTGTGGGACCCATAAGATATCACTTCGAAGCTCGTTTCCAGAGCTTCATATAAAACGGAGCAAAGGCGATCATATATGATCGTTTCGGTAATGATACAGTACCTTTATTGTTACGTATCACTCGAATACGATGTGGAAACGATAACGAAAAAGGGATGCAACACGAGGACTCCCAGGGGGTCGCCCATCCTAGTACTACTCTCGCCCAAGCACGCTTAACTTCGGAGTTCTGATGGGATCCGGTGCATTAGTGCTGGTATGATCTCACCCGTAACGAAAGGTTCAATTAAAGTACCGATGCTCTTGTTCTACGGCAATATCGCGCTTCCGAAACCATAATTTTTTGTACATGAGGAGCTGTGGGACCCATAAGATATCATTTCGAAGCTCGTCTTGAGAGCTTTATATAAAACGGAGCAAAGGCGATCTTATATGATCGTTTCGGTAATGATACAGTATCTTTATTGTTACGTATCACTCGAATACGATGTGGAAACGATAACGAAAAAGGGATGCAACACGAGGACTCCCAGGGGGTCGCCCATCCTAGTACTACTCTCGCCCAAGCACGCTTGACTTCGGAGTTGTGATGGGATACGGTGCATTAGTGCTGGTACGATCGCACCCGTAACGAAAGGTTCAATTAAAGTACCGATGCTCTTGTTACACAGCAATATCGCGCTTCCGAAACCATAATTTTTTGTACATGAGGAGTTGTGGGACCCATACACATATCATTTCGAAGCTCGTTTCGAGAGCTTCATTTAAAACGGAGCAAAGGCGATCATATATGATCGTTTCGGTAATGATACAATACCTTTAATTTTATGTATCACTCGAATACGATGTGGAAACGGTAACGAAACGGGATGCAACACGAGGACTTCCCAGGGGGTCACCCATCCTAGTACTACTCTCGCCCAAGCACACTTAACTTCGGAGTTCTGATGGGATCCGGTGCATTAGTGCTGGTATGATCGCAACAGTAACGAAATGTTCAATTAATGTACCGATGCTCTTGTTCTACGGCAATATCGCGCTTCAGAAACCATAACTTTTTGTACATGAGGAGCTGTGGGACCCATAAGGTATCATTTCGAAGTTCATTTCCAGAGCTTCATATAAAACGGAGCAAAGGCGATCATATATGATCGTTTCGGTAATGATACAATACCTTTAATTTTATGTATCACTCGAATACGATGTGGAAACGGTAACGAAACGGGATGCAACACGAGGACTTCCCAGGGGGTCACCCATCCTAGTACTACTCTCGCCCAAGCACACTTAACTTCGGAGTTCTGATGGGATCCGGTGCATTAGTGCTGGTATGATCGCAACAGTAACGAAATGTTCAATTAATGTACCGATGCTCTTGTTCTACGGCAATATCGCGCTTCCGAAACCATAACTTTTTGTACATGAGGAGCTGTGGGACCCATAAGATATCATTTCGAAGCTCGTTTCCAGAGCTTCATATAAAACGGAGCAATGGCGATCATATATGATCGTTTCGGTAGTAATACAGTACCTTTATTGTTATGTATCACTCGAATACGATGTGGAAACGGTAACGAAACGGGATGCAACTTGAGGACTTCCCAGGGGGTCACCCATCCTAGTACTACTCTCGCCCAAGCACGCTTAACTTCGGAGTTCTGATGGGATCCGGTGCATTAGTGCTGGTATGATCTCACCCGTAACGAAAGGTTCAATTAAAGTACCGATGCTCTTGTTCTACGGCAATATCGCGCTTCCGAAACCACAACTTTTTGTACATGAGGAGCTGTGGGTTCCATAAGATATCATTTCGAAGCTCGTTTTGAGAGCTTTATATAAAACGGAGCAAAGGCAATCATATATGATCGTTTTGGTAATGATACAGTACATTTATTGTTACGTATCACTCGAATACGATGTGGAAACGATAACGAAAAAGGGATGAAACACGAGGACTCCCAGGGGGTCGCCCATCCTAGTACTACTCTCGCCCAAGCACGCTTAACTTCGGAGTTCTAATGGGATCCGGTGCATTAGTGCTGGTATGATCGCACCCGTAACGAATGGTTCAATTAATGAACCGATGCTCGTGTTCCATGGCAATATCGCGCTTCCGAAACCATAATTTTTTGAACATGATGAGCTGTGGGACCCATAAGATATCACTTCGAATCACGTTTCCAGAGCTTCATATAAAACTGAGCAAAGGCGATCATATATGATCGTTTCGGTAATGATACAGTACCTTTATTGTTATGTATCACTCGAATACGATGTGGAAACGGTAACGAAACGGGATGCAACACGAGGACTTCCCAGGGGGTCACCCATCCTAGTACTACTCTCGCCCAAGCACGCTTAACTTCGGAGTTCTGATGGGATCCGGTGCATTAGTGCTGGTATGATCGCACCGTAACGAAATGTTCAATTAAAGTACCGATGCTCTTGTTCTACGGCAATATCGCGCTTCCGAAACCATAACTTTTTGTACATGAGGAGCTGTGGGACCCATAAGATATCATTTCGAAGCTCGTTTCCAGAGCTTCATATAAAACGGAGCAAAGGCGATCATATATGATCGTTTCGGTAATGATACAGTACCTTTATTGTTATGTATCACTCGAATACGATGTGGAAACGGTAACGAAAAGGGATGCAACACGAGGACTTCCCAGGGGGTCACCCATCCTAGTACTACTCTCGCCCAAGCACGCTTAACTTCGGAGTTCTGATGATATCCGGTGCATTAGTGCTGGTATGATCGCACCTGTAACGAAATGTTCTATTAATGTACCGATGCTCTTGTTCCACGGCAATATCCTGCTTCCGAAACCATAACTTTTTGTACATGAGAAGCTGTGGGACCCATAAGATATCATTTCGAAGCTCGTTTCCAAAGCTTCATATAAAACGGAGCAAAGGCGATCATATATGATCGTTTCGGTAATGATACAGTACCTTTATTTTTATGTATCACTCGAATACGATGTGGAAACGGTAACGAAAAGAGATGCAACACGAGGACTTCCCAGGGGGTCACCCATCCTAGTACTACTCTCGCCCAAGCACGCTTAACTTCGGAGTTCTGATGATATCCGGTGCATTAGTGCTGGTATGATCGCACCTGTAACGAAATGTTCTATTAATGTACCGATGCTCTTGTTCCACGGCAATATCCTGCTTCCGAAACCATAGTTTTTTGTACATGATGAGTTGTGGGACCCATAAGATATCATTTCGAAGCTCGTTTCCATAGCGTCATAAAAAACGGAGCAATGGCGATCAGATATGATCGTTTCGGTAATGATACAGTACCTTTATAATTATGTATCACTCGAATACGATGTGGAAACGGTAACGAAAACGGATGCAACACGAGGACTTCCCAGGGGGTCACCCATCCTAGTACTACTCTCGCCCAAGCACGCTTAACTTCGGAGTTCTAATGGGATCCGGTGCATTAGTGCTGGTAAGATCGCACCCGTAACGAAAGGTTCAATTAATGTACCGATGCTCTTGTTCCACGGCAATATCGCCCTTCCGAAACCATAACTTTTTGTACATGATGAGCTGTGGGACCCATAAGATATCATTTCGAAGCTCGTTTCCAGAGCTTCATAAAAAATGGAGCAATGGCGATCATATATGATCGTTTCGGTAATGATACAGTATTTTTATTGTTATGTATCACTCGAATACGATGTGGAAACGGTAAAGAAACGAGATGCAACACGAGGACTTTCCAGGGGGTCACCCATCCTAGTACTACTCTTGCCCAAGCACGCTTAACTTCGGAGTTCTAATGGGATCCGGTGCATTAGTGCTGGTATGATCGCACCCGTAACGAAAGGTTCAATTAATGTACCGATGCTCTTGTTCCACGGCAATATCGCGCTTCCGAAACCATAACTTTTTGTACATGAGGAGCTGTGGGACCCATAATATATCATTTCGAAGCTCGTTTCGAGAGCTTCATATAAAACGGAGCAAAAGGCGATCATATATGATCGTTTCGTAATGATACAGTACCTCTATTGTTATGTATCACTCGAATACGATGAGGAAACGGTAACGAAAAGGGATGCAGCACGAGGACTTCCAGGGGGTCACCCATCCTAGTACTACTCTCCCCCAAGCACGCTTAACTTTGGAGTTCTGATGGGATCCGGTGCATTAGTGCTGGTATGATCGCACCCGTAACGAAAGGTTCAATTAATGTACCGATGTTCTTGTTCCAAGGCAATATCGCGCTTCCGAAACCATAACTTTTTGTACATGAGGAGCTGTGGGACCCATAAGATATCATTTCGAAGCTCGTTTCGAGAGCTTCATATAAAAGGGAGCAAAAGGCGATCATATATGATCGTTTCGTAATGATACAGTACCTCTATTTTTATGTATCAGTCGATTACGATGTGGAAACGGTAACGAAAAGGGATGCAACACGAGGACTTCCCAGGTGGTCACCCATCCTAGAACTACTCTCGCCCAAGGACGCTTAACTTCGGAGTTCTGATGGGATCCGGTGCATTCGTGCTGGTATGATCGCACCCGTAACGAAAGGTTCAATTAATGTACCGATGTTCTTGTTCCAAGGCAATATCGCGCATCCGAAACCATAACTTTTTGTACATGAGGAGCTGTGGGACCCATATGATATCATTTCGAAGCTCGTTTCAAGAGCTTCATATAAAACGGAGCAAAGGCGATCATATATGACCGTTTCGGTAATTATACAGTACCTTTATTTTTATGTATCACTCGAATACGATATGGAAACGGCAACGAAAAGGGATGCAACACGAGGACTTCCCAGGGGGTCACCCATCCTAGTACTACTCTCGCCCAAGACGCTTAACTTNAAGGCATCGATAAAGTTGGCGGTTAACCCACTCTTTCTGTTGGGTTCCGCAATCTCGAAGACGGCGGGCTCCTCCGCCGGTCTTTTTCCCTTATCCGAGCGGATGCTCGGCTGGTCACTCCCTCTTAGTAGACCTCTCGGCGTGTTTCCTCCACCACCGGTTCCGTCAGCTGCTCCCCACTTATCTCGCCCTCTTCATCGTCCCCCATGATATCCACTAAGTTTTCGGCGAAGTCGTACATGCCGTCATCGGGGGTGGGCTCTTCAACCGTATATCCTAATCGCCGAGACAACGGGATTAGGTCTTGGGGGCTCTCAGTATTTGTTGCAGCCGGCTCCTCATTTATCGGCTCGGGATTAGCCACCGTTGCAACAGGTTGTGGTGGTGGAGGAGTGTTGCATCTTATTTCCCCAGTCGGGGATGCCGCTTCTTGTAAACTCGACGCCAGCTCGGCCGCGGCAGTGCGGTTCCGAGTCCCCGGTGGCGCCTCAAAAAGGAGCTCATCATCCTCCGCGAGAAGATCGCGGAGGAAATTCAGCCGGTCCCCCTTCTTATTTTGATCCTGAGCGGGAGCCATTATCTTATCTGCAAAACACACAAGTTAAGTGAGAAACGCAAGCTTGAACTTAGAATAAATCAAATTAGGTTCCTAAGCGTTGATCCTATCAAAAAAGAATTATTAATACACGGATGAATACACGGATGAGGTACCTAGCAGTTCTCTACTAAAGTGGGGGGGGACCGGAAGGAGGTTGAAGGCAACCAAGATCGGAGCGTAAAGTAAGGTCTTCACAGTCCAGTCAGCGCCGTCAGACCTAGAGCAGTCCAGGAACGCCTTCCTCAGGGTTCTCGGAAGGGACGCCCGGAATTTTGGGCCGTAGGCCTCAGGGAAAAATGGTTCCCCTTCAACGGGGAACCGCCAAGGAAGGCTCAAGGGAGACAACCTCGTCTCCCCCACCCCGCTGACGAAGAAAAAATGTTTCTTCCAGTCATGGTTGGAGTGGGGTGCGGAAAAAGGAAGTGGGCTCGTCTTGTGCCGCGGGCGGAAATATATACAACCCTGGGCACCAAAATTGACGGCNAAACAACATGGAAACCAGGGTGAAACGACTACTTCACGAAATGCTCAAATCTCCTTGAATGATGTGCAAAAGCCTCAGATAGTTTGTATTACCATTAAGGATGCATTAACCTTCATTAGACTCTGAGTATCGAAACTTAAACCACCGAAGCCATAGATAACAAGTCTGAAACATATAAAGAACTCAATAAAATTTCTTGATAGAATTCTATAGAGCAAAATAATATTCCGTGATATCAGTTTCTTCTAATTGATAACCATATAAATATACTCATAGCTGAAAACCGAAAAATTATGCATCATAGTCTTTGAAATTGATATATTGCGCACATTCAAATATTCTTTAATCATGAACAAACTGAATACATACAAAGACAAGCTTCTGGATGTTCTTTCAAATTCAAAATATTTTGATAAACACTGAAGAAGTAGATGCCTAATAAATGCCCTTCCGGATGAATTCCCGCTCCGAGAAGGATGAGTAATGCTTTCGCCGACCAGGGGTTCTTCCGAAAGTATTGATTGAGTCCCCGTTAATACATCGCCCTCGTTTCTTCCAATTATTAGAGGGTTCGGCATTGTTATCGACCCTCGACACTGAAAAGATGCTAAAATACTCTCTACATGATTTAATCTAAGAAATATTCAAAATTTATCCAATCTACAACTAAATATTTGCCGTAACGACTTCAAGGCACCCAAATTACGAAAATGACCCTAACATCAATTTATCCGGGTGATCTAGTCTAAAAATATTTTGGGTATTTATTTTTAGATCAGTCAATTTTTTTAATTATTCGGAATTCAGTTTATGTGGGGACACGAGCGATATACGAGGTTGGGCCCACAATGTGTGAGCTTACGTCCTCGGGAGAGCAAAGCTCTAACTTGGTTTTCACTATGATATTCAAAGAATACAATTACAATGATGTGATATCAATAATCAAGATGGAAGCGGATCGGAAAACAATTGGGACTGCCGAAAACACTCCGTTACGGCGAAACTGCCAAAAGCTCTGTTACGGTGAAACTGCCAAAAGCTCCGTTACCGTGAAACTACCAAAGCTCTGTTACCGTGAAACTGCCTAAAGCTCCGTTACAGTGAAACTGCCAAAGCTCTGTTACCGTGAAACTGCCAAAGCTCTGTTACCGTGAAACTGCCAAAGCTCCGTTACGGTGAAACTGCCAAAGCTCTGTTACCGTGAAACTGCCCAAAACTCGCGAATAGTGATCTGTACGGGCCAGTCGCGAGTTTTGGTACGAATTCTCGCGAATAGTGATCTGTAGGGGCAAATCGCGAGTTTTGGTACGAATTCTCGCGAATAGTGATACAAAAGGAGGTGGTCGCGAGACTTGGAGCGAAATCTAGTGAATAGTAGCACAAAGAGGGTGGTCGCGAGATTTGGTACGAAATCTCGCGGATTGAGGCTGAAAAACGAAGTCTCGCGAGCTCGGGCGAAAGTCTTGCCTTGGGAGATGCAAAAAGAGTCAGACCTCTTTTCAGTGCCCTGAGGCTCATATTTATAGAGAAATCCAGCCCAACTAACAAGTTTCAGGCCCAGGAGCCCAATTCCACTTGATTCAGCCAAAAGTAAACATATAATATTAAAATAAACTTGAATAAATGTCATACCGTAACAGATCTCCAGAAATACACTTCGATCGATAATTAGCCAAAAATAACAACGAGATAATCCTGGAAGACCCCTTAAAATAATTCATCGCTTCCAGTTATCGAACGCTCAACTAACAACTTACCGGCACGTTCCTCGGGTGCCAAATTACGAAAATACCCTTGGCCCCGTCCGGGTCCGAATATGTCCAAAACTGCTAGAAACGTTGATCGAAAGCTCATACGAAGGCCCGGAATGTCCAAATTACAAAAATACCCTCGCAACTATAAAGTGACTTAAATACACGAGAACATCAAGAATACCACCTAACCACGTTAGATGAGCTCCCGGGATGTCATAATACCGAAAATACTCCTGGGTAATATCACCGGGAATCTTCCAAAAATATTGATAATGTCATTAGGAACATTTATATGCGATTCTAGGGCCTATAAATTACGAAAACACAATATCCCCGGGGTGTCCGAAATATAAAATACCTCCAAAGTTACTTTATCTCAAAATATTCAGAATACATTGGAAGGCGCTCCATAAGATTATCGGGGTATCTAAATTACAAAAATATCCCCGTGCAATATCAATAGTGATCTTCATAGTTCATTGCAAAAATATTCATCCCTTTTTAATTCGTCGCTGTGGCAGAATATCAAACCAACAACTTCACATTTTTTGTGATGTCTTTGCAATACTGTGAAATCAAATAGAAATGAACTCTAATCAACTCAAGTGTCTTCAGTCTGAAGACTCAACTCCGACTCCACCAATCAATTAGAAAAGAACCATCGTGCTTCCAAATTTGTAATATTATAAGCACATTGAACACAAAGCCATGAAACTATAATCCAGATGTAAAAGTGTTTAAATCATTATTTATCAAGATATAAGAAAATAAAACCGATAGAAAACTAAGATAATCTTCGTTCCATCAAGCGTCTGTTAAGTTCCCATTGTTATAAGAAAAGACCATAAATTCCCCGTAAAGAACCAAGAAATTCTATATTTCCTCTTCGTAATATCGAAATCTCTTGCGTTTCCAATAATGAAGGAAGTCTCCATTTTCTCGAAACCTTAATACTTGAATAATATAACTCGATCTTGATTGCTCTAATTATGGTAATTTCGACAATAACAATTATAAATAAGAAAATCTCTGCCATCAATAATATAATCTTATGACAAATCCAATAATATATCGAAAATCTGTGTCATCCATACGACTATTTCTTGACTATTTTGATCATAAATAAGAACATCAATTCTAACACTTTCATGTCTCGGAGGAGACAAATTGTCTTTTCTATGCATCCAAAACAAATTCACTTCATATGTAATCTTTCTCGAGAGTTTCCGGCTATCCATAAGATTCTTTAATAATTAAATAATTCTCTGTTAAGGTGTTGATAAACAACTCAGGATGATAATACATACGAGTCCCCTAGTAAATCATTCAGAAGATACCATAAATAATACCAACATGAAAAGACTAGCATATTATCATTAAATCAGCATCATTCCAATCCAAAAAATATAGAAATCCATCTTCTTTGGATTATATAATTTTAAATCCGAAGTAAATAAGATCAATCGATCTACACGTTCCATAACGAAGAAAGTTCATAAATTTGAATAATATGTCTTGATACATATGTATAAATATCATAACGATCCAATAGTGAAATAATTAAATCCATATCAGAATTCTTAGATAACGAATTCTGAAAAATCGGAAGCAACATTGTTATATTTCCGCCGATAATTCGAACATTGAAATAATTACAGAAAGTCATCTCCACCGTTGGGAACGTAGAAAAATGTGTCGTTAATAATATACGTAAATTTCAGAATAATCCAACCNCCAATCCAAAAAATATAGAAATCCATCTTCTTTGGATTATATAATTTTAAATCCGAAGTAAATAAGATCAATCGATCTACACGTTCCATAACGAAGAAAGTTCATAAATTTGAATAATATGTCTTGATACATATGTATAAATATCATAACGATCCAATAGTGAAATAACTAAATCCATATCAGAATTCTTAGATAACGAATTCTGAAAAATCGGAAGCAACATTGTTATATTTCCGCCGATAATTCGAACATTGAAATAATTACAGAAAGTCATCTCCACCGTTGGGAACGTAGAAAAATGTGTCGTTAATAATATACGTAAATTTCAGAATAATCCAACCGTGAAATAAAGCATGTCATATAGAATACCATAACTCAATATTGCAGAAAACTCAGTTTAAAACTTTAAACGTTTGTCGTTAATTTAAAACTGAAACATCATTTAAAATCGATCTCCACCGTTTATAACATTTACAGGTACGTCTAGACTAATATACATTTATTTCAGAAACATCAAACGGTCCAATTATACAAACTGAATAGAATATCCGAACTGCGCATTACAATAGGATTAGAAATAACAACCATATATTCGGATAGTAATCTGAAATATGAAAGTGCCAAAAAACTGATCTTCAACAATCAGAGGACCGAAAGATATGTGTGAAACCATGCTATAAATTATCAGAATGATCCAAAGGTAAAACAATGAGATTCGAATCGAAATTTCAGAATTACATATAGTAGCAAAAGCAGATACGAATCGTTCTAGACCAACGTTAATTCGAAAATCCAAACGACCATAAAATTCAATCTTCACCGTTCAGAACTGAGATGCATATGTGTATAACAGTATACAAAAATTGCAGACCAATCCAATGTTTCAATAATCAGAAACAAACTTAATACCGAAGCTGCGGTGAATCAAAAAAATATTCGCATTTTCAATCCTAAACTCCGGATAATAACTCAATGGGATTAAAAACGTCCCCATGGACGGCGCCAATGTTATCGCTGCTAAAAATCTGCAATAACAAAATTTAGACCCCCTTTTCTGTAAATGGGATAGAGGTTGAACGAAAAAGTAATACGAAAGCAAGAAGTAAAAAGACACGATTTTTGTAGGTGGAAAACTTTTCTGTAAAAGAAACGATAAAAAACCACCCCGGCCGTAGCCTTTCAATCCACTATAATCATCAAGTTCGTAGATTTACAATAGGAGAACATGATGTAGAAAACAAAATAAAAAAGATCATGTTTTGATGGTCGTAGTCGTAGGTTTTCTGGGAGAAAAAGAAGTGAATAGCGGCTTCCAACATAGGTCAAAAATCCAAGCTCCCCTCCTTAATACTTTAACCATGTTTATATAGGTGATTTGTCCAGGCCAATTATAACTTACTAGGTCTACCAATAAATAATGACCCATTACTCTCTAAATTAGGCACAATGGTCCAATAAATAAGTAACCCGATCCAAATACCACGATAAGCTATAAACAATGTCAATCATCAAAATATCTCGATCTACTTCATTTCTCGACTTGGGAATGACTATATAGAAATATATTTGTCATCGAATAATATATTTCTCAGGGTGATATCAGGGGGAAACCCGAGAACCAGGAGGAAAAACCCGAGACAAATAATATTTATAAAAATGACATTGTAAATTTGGTAACACCAAGTGTATTCAAACAAAGTAAACGCTAACATCACGAATACATGTTGCATATACAAAAAAAATAAGTTCAAAAACCGAATGATCGTGCAAGTCATAACAACATGACTTCATTCCGAAAGCATTTAAACTATAGCTTAATCACATAAATGGTATAACCAAGTTATTCTTTGTTCTAACAACATGTATTCATGTTTTAGCAACATCAATACAAGTTTAATAGAAACCAAAATCATCATACCTAGAACATGTGGAAGTATGTGAAAAATGAGTCAAATCATATTCATACAACTGACATTGAAAATTTGGTAAAACAAAATATATTCAAACTAAATAAAGGCAAATATGACGAATACATTTTGTATATACAAAAAAAGTAACTTCGAAAATGGAATGATGTTGCAAGTCATGACATAGTGACTTCATGCCAAAACCAGTTAAACTATAGGTTAATCACATAAATTATGGTATTTCCAAGTTATTCTTTGTTCTAACAACATGTTTTCATGTTTTAACAACATCAATTCAAGTTTAATTGTAATGAAAATCATCACACCTACAACATGTGTAACTATGTAAAAAATGAGTCAAAACATATTAATACAATTGACATTGCAAATTTAGTAAAACCAAATGTATTCAAAAAAAATAAACGCAAACATCACGACTAAATGTTGTATATACAAAAAAACAAGTTCAAAAACGGACTGATCGTACAAGTCATAACAACGTGCCTTCATGCCAAAAACATTTAAACTATAGTTTAATCACATAAATCATGCTATAACCAAGTTAATCTTTGTTCTAATAACATGTTTTCATGTTATAACAACATCAATTCAAGTTTAATTGCAATAAAAATCATCACACTTAAAACATATGGAGCTATGTGAAAAATGTGACAAATAATTTCATACAATTGACATTGCAAATTTGCTAAACCAAATGTATTGAAACTAAATAAACGCTAACATTAAAATACATATTGTATATACAAAATACGTAACTTCAAAAACGAAATGATCGTGAAAGTCATAACATCATAACTTCATAGCAAAAACATTTAAACAATAGTTGATTCACATAAATCATGGTATAACCAAGTTATTCTATGTTCTAAAAACATGTTTTCATGTTTTAACAACATCAATTCAAGTTTAATTTCAATCAAAATAATCACACCTAGAAAATGAGGAATTATGTGAAAAATGAGACAAATAATATTCATACAAATGACATTGTAAATTTGGAAAAACCAAGTGTATTCAAACTAAATAAACGCTAACATCATGAATACATGTTGTATATACAAAATATGTATGTTTGTAAACGGAATGATCGTGCAAGTCATAACAACGTAACTTCATACCAAAAGCATTTAAACTATAGTTTTATCACATAACTCATGGTATAAACAAGTTATTCATTGTCATAACAACATGTGTTCATGTCTTAACAACATCAATTCAAATTAAATTGAAATGAACATCATCACACCAAGAACATGAGAAACAATGTGAAAATGAGCCAAATCATATTCATACAAATGACATTGTAAATTTCGTAAAACTAAGTGTATTCGAAATAAATAAATGATAACAACACGAATGCATGTTGTATATACAAAAAAAGTAAGTTCGAAAACAAAATGATCGTACACGTCATAACAACATGACTTCATTCCAACAGCATTCAAACTATTGTTTAATCACATAAATCATGCTATAACCAACTTATTCGTTGTTCTAACAATATGTTTTCATGTTTAACAACGTCAATTCAAGTTTAATTGAAATCAAAATAATCACAACTAGAACATGTGAATATATGTGAAAAATGAACCAAATGATACTCATACAATTGAGAATGTATATTTGGAAAAACCAAATATATTCAGACTAAATGAACGCTAACATCACGAATACATGTTGTATATACAATAAAAGTAAGTTCGAAAATGAAATGAGCGTGCAACTCTTAGCAACATTACTTCATCACAAAAGCATTTAAACAATAGTTTAATCACATAAATCATGGTATAACCAAGTTATTCTTTGTTCTAACTATATGTTTTCATGTTTTAACATCATCAATTTAAATAGAATTGAAATCAAATCATCACACGTAGAACCTGTGGAACTCTGCGAAATATGAGACAAATAATATTCATTCAAATAACATTGTAAATTTGGTAAAACCAAGTTATTCAAACTAAATAAACGCTAACTTCACGAATACATGTTGTATATACAAAAAAAGTAAGTTTGAATACCGAATGATCGTGCAAGTCATAACAACGTGACTTTATTCCAAAAGAATTTAAACTATAGTTTAATCACATAAATGATGTTATAACAAAATTATTCTTTGTTCTAACAACATGTTTTGAAGTTTTAACAACATCAATTCAATTTAAATGAAATCAAAATCATCACACCAAGAAAATGTGGAATTTTGTGAAAAATGAGCCAAATCAAATTCATTTAATTGACATTGCAAATTGGGAAAAACCGAATTTATTAAAAATAAATAAACGCTAACATCAGGAATGTATGTTGTATATACAAAAAAAAGTATGTTCGAAAACGGAATGATCGTCCAAGTCATACCAATGTGACTTCATTCCAAATGCATTTAAACTATATTTTAATCACATAAATCATGGTATAACAATGTTATTCTTTATTCTAACAACATGTTTTCATGTTTTAACAACATCAATTCAAGTAAAATTGAAATCAAATCACCACACGTAGAACATGTGGAACTATGTGAAAAATGAGGCAAATTATATTCATACAAATGACATTGTAAATTTGGTAAAACCAAGTGTATTCAAACTAAATAAACGCTAACATCACGAATACATGTTGTATATACAAAAAAAGTAAGTTCGAAAACGGAATGATCGTTCAAGTCATAACAACGTGACTTCATGCCAAAAGCATTTAAACTATAATTTAAACACATAAATCATGGTATAACCAAGTTATTCTATTTTCTAACAACATGTTTTCATGTTTTAACAACATCAATTCATGTTTAATTGAAATCAACATCATCACACCTAGAACATGTGGGATTATGTAAATATTTAGCCAAATCATATTCATACAATTGACATTGCAAATTTTGTAAAGACGAATGTATTCATACTTAATAAACGCTTACATAACGAATACATATTGTATATTCAAAAAAAGTAAGTTCGAAATCGGAATGATCGTGCAAGTCATAACAAAGTGACTTCATGCCAAAAGCATTTAAACAATAATTTAAACACATAAATCATGGTATAACAAAGTTATTCTTTGTTCTAACAACATTCTTTCATGTTTTAACAACATCAATTCAAGTTTAATTGAAATCAACATCATCACACCTTGAACATGTAGGACTATGTGATTAATGTACCAAATCATATTCAAACAATTGAAATTGCAAATTTTGTAATACCAAATGTATTCAAACTAAATAAACGCTAACATCACGAATACATGTAGTATATACAAAAAAAGTAAGTTCGAAAACGGAATGATCGTGCAAGTCATAACAACGTGACTTCATGCCAAAAGCATTTAAACTATAGTTTAAACACATAAATCATGGTATATCCAAGTTATTCTTTGTTCTAAAAAAATATTTACATGTTATAACAACATCAATTCAAGTTTAATTGAAATCAACATCATCACACATTGAACATGTTGGACTATGTGAACAATGTGTCAAATTATATTCATACAATTGACACTGTAAATTTTGTAAAACCAAATGTATTCAAACTAAATAAATTCTAACATCACGAATACATGTTGTATATGCAAGAAAAGTAAGTTCGAAAAAGGAATGATCGTGCAAGTCATAACAACGTGACTTCATGCCAAATGCATTTAAACTATAGTTTAAACACATAAATCATGGTATAACCATGTTATTCTTTGCTCTAACAACTTGTTTTTATGTTTTGACAACATCAATTCAAGTTTAATTGAAATCAACATCATCACACCAAGAACATGTGGGACTATGTGAATAATGTGCCAAATCATATTCATACAATTGACATTGTAAATTTTGTAAAACCAAATGTATTCAAACTAAATAAACGCAAACATCACGAATACATATTGTATATACGAAAATGTTAAGTTCGAAATCGGAATGATCGTGCAAGTCATAACAACGTGACTTCATGCCAAAAGAATTTAAACTAAAGTTTAATCACATAAATCATGGTATAAACAAGTTATTCTTTGTTCTAACAACATGTTTTCATGATTTAACAACATCAATTCAAGTTTAATGGAAATCAAAATCATCATACCTATAACATGTGGAACTATGTGAAAAATGAGCCAAATAATACTCATACAATTGGCATTGTAAATTTGGTAAATTCAAATGTATTCAATCTTAATAAACGCTAACGTCACGAATACAAGTTGTATAAAAAAGAAATTCGAAAACGGAATAATCGTGTAAGTTATGACAACGTGACTTCATGCAAAATGCATTTAAACAAGATTTTAATCACATTTAACATTGCATAACGAAGTTATTCTTTGTTCTAACAACATGTTTTCATGTTTTAACAACATCAATTCAAGTTTAATTGCAATCAAAATTATCACACCTAGAACATGTGGAATTATGTGAAAAATGTGACAAATATTATTCAAAGAAAGGACATTGTTAATTTGGTAAAACCAAGTGTATTCAAACTAAATAAAGGCTAACATCACGAATACATGTTGTATATACAAAAAAGTAAGTTCGAAAACGGAATGATCGTGGATGTCATAACAACGTGACTTCATGCCAAAAGCATTTAAAATATAGTTTAATAACATAAATCCTGGTATCACCAAGTTATTCTCTGTAATAACAATCTGTTTTCAGTTTTTAAGAACGTATATTCAAGCTTAATTCAAATCAACATCATCACACCTAGAACATGTCTAAATATGTGAAAAACGAAACATTTGATTTTCGTACAATTGACATCGTAAATTTGGAAAAACCAAATGAATTCAAACTAGATAAACGCTAACATTACGAATACATGTTTTATATACAAAAAAAGTAAGTCCGAATACGGAATGATCGTGCAAATTATAACAACGTGACTTCATGCCAAAAACATTTACACTATAGTTTAATCACATAAATCCTGGTATAACCAAGTTATTCTTTGTTCTAAAAACATGTTTTCATATTTTAACAACGTAAATTCAAGTTTAATTGAAATCAACATTATCACAACTAGAAAATATGGAACTATATGAAAAATGAACCAAATGATATTCATACAATTGACATCGTAAATTTGGCAAAAGCAAATGTATTCAAACTAAATAAACGCAAACATCACGAGTACATGTTGTATATTAAAAAAAAATAAGTTCGAAAACGGAATGTTCGTGCAAGTTATTAGAACGACACTTCATGCCAAAAGCATTTAAACTATAATTTAATCACATAAATCATGGTATAACCAAGTTATTCTTTGTTCTAAAACATGTTTTCATGTTTTAACAACATCAATTCAAGTTTTATTGCAATCAAAATTATGACACTTAGAACATGTGGAACTATGTGAAAAATGTGACAAATATTATTTATAGAAAAGACATTGTAAATTTGGTAAAACCAAGTGAATTCAAACTAAATAAACGCTAACATCAAGAATACATATTGTATATAAAAAAACGTAAGTTCGAAATCGGAATGATCGTGTAAGTCATAACAACGTGACTTCATTCCAAAAGAATAAAAAATGAAGTTTAATCACATAAATGATGGTATAACCAAGTTATTCTTTGTTCTAAAAACATGTTTTCATATTTTAACATTAATTCAAGTTTAATGGAAATCAAAATCGTCACACCTAGAACATGTGGAACTATGTGAACAATGAGCCAACTAATATTCATACAATTGGCATTGTAAATTTGGTAAAACCAAATATATTCAAACTAAATAAACGCTATCATCACGAATACATGTTGTAAATACAAAAAAAATAAGTTCGAAAACAGAATGATCGTGCAAGTTATAACAACGTGACTTCATGCCAAAAGCATTTAAACAATAATTTAATCACATAAATCATGGTTTAACCAACTTATCTTTGTTATAACAACATGTTTTCATGTTTTAACAACATCAATTCAAAATGAATTGCAATAAAAAATATCACACCTAGAACATGTGGAATTGCGTGAAAAAATGTGACAAATATTATTCATAGAAAAGACATTGTAAAATTGGTAAAACCAAGTTAATTCAAACTAAATAAAGGCTAACATCACGAATACATGTTGTAAATACAAAAAAAGTAAGTTCGAAAACGGAATGATCGTGCAAGTCATAACAACGTGACTTCATGCTAAAAGCATTTAAACTATAGTTTAAACACATAAATTATGGTATAACCAAGTTATTCTTTGTTCTAACAACATGTTTTCATGTTTTAACAACATCAATTCAAGTTTAATTGAAATCAAAATCATCACACCTAGAACATGTGGAACTATGTGAAAATGAGCCAAATGATATTCATACAAATGACATTGTAAATTTGGAAAAACCAAGTGTATTCAAGCTAAATAAACGCTAAAATCATGAATACATGTTGTATATACAAAAAAAGTAAGTTCGAATACGGAATGATCGTACAAGTCATAACATTGTGACTTCATGCCAAAAGCATTTAAACTATAGTTTAATCACATAAATCATGGTATAACCAAGTTATTCTTTGTTCTAACAACATGTTTTCATGTTTTAACAACATCAATTCAAGTTTAATTGAAATCAAAATCATCACACCTAGATCTTGTGGAACTATGTGAAATATGAGCCAAATCATATTCATACAAATGAGGTTGTAAAATTGGTAAAGCCAAGTGTATTCAAACTAAATAAACGCTAAAATCACGAATACATGTTGTATATACAAAAAAAGTAAGTTCGAATACGGAATGATCGTACAAGTCATAACATTGTGACTTCATGCCAAAAGCATTTAAACTATAGTTTAATCACATAAATCATGGTATAACCAAGTTATTCTTTGTTCTAACAACATGTTTTCATGTTTTAACAACATCAATTCAAGTTTAATTGAAATCAAAATCATCACACCTAGATCTTGTGGAACTATGTGAAATATGAGCCAAATCATATTCATACAAATGAGGTTGTAAAATTGGTAAAGCCAAGTGTATTCAAACTAAATAAACGCTAAAATCACGAATACATGTTGTATATACAAAAAAAGTAAGTTCGAATACGGAATGATCGTACAAGTCATAACATTGTGACTTCATGCCAAAAGCATTTAAACTATAGTTTAATCACATAAATCATGGTATAACCAAGTTATTCTTTGTTCTAACAACATCAATTAAAGTTTAATTGAAATCAAAATCATCACACCTAGATTATGTGGAACTGTGTGAAAAATGAGACAAATCATATTCATACAAATGACATTGTAAATTTGGTAAAACCAAGTGTATTCTAACAAAATAAACGCTAACATCACGAATACATGTAGTATATACAAAAAAATTAAGTTCGAAAAAGGAATGATCGTGCAAGTCATAACAACGTGACTTCATGCCAAAAGCATTTAAACTATAGTTTAAACACATAAATCATGGTATATCCAAGTTATTCTTTGTTCTAAAAAAATATTTACATGTTATAACAACATCAATTCAAGTTTAATTGAAATCAACATCATCACACATTGAACATGTTGGACTATGTGAACAATGTGTCAAATTATATTCATACAATTGACACTGTAAATTTTGTAAAACCAAATGTATTCAAACTAAATAAATTCTAACATCACGAATACATGTTGTATATGCAAGAAAAGTAAGTTCGAAAAAGGAATGATCGTGCAAGTCATAACAACGTGACTTCATGCCAAATGCATTTAAACTATAGTTTAAACACATAAATCATGGTATAACCATGTTATTCTTTGCTCTAACAACTTGTTTTTATGTTTTGACAACATCAATTCAAGTTTAATTGAAATCAACATCATCACACCAAGAACATGTGGGACTATGTGAATAATGTGCCAAATCATATTCATACAATTGACATTGTAAATTTTGTAAAACCAAATGTATTCAAACTAAATAAACGCAAACATCACGAATACATATTGTATATACGAAAATGTTAAGTTCGAAATCGGAATGATCGTGCAAGTCATAACAACGTGACTTCATGCCAAAAGAATTTAAACTAAAGTTTAATCACATAAATGATGGTATAACCAAGTTATTCTTTGTTCTAAAAACATGTTTTCATATTTTAACATTAATTCAAGTTTAATGGAAATCAAAATCGTCACACCTAGAACATGTGGAACTATGTGAACAATGAGCCAACTAATATTCATACAATTGGCATTGTAAATTTGGTAAAACCAAATATATTCAAACTAAATAAACGCTATCATCACGAATATATCTTGTATATACAAAAAAAATAAGTTCGAAAACAGAATGATCGTGCAAGTTATAACAACGTGACTTCATGCCAAAAGCATTTAAACAATAATTTAATCACATAAATCATGGTTTAAACAACTTATCTTTGTTATAACAACATGTTTTCATGTTTTAACAACATCAATTCAAAATGAATTGCAATAAAAAATATCACACCTAGAACATGTGGAATTGCGTGAAAAAATGTGACAAATATTATTCATAGAAAAGACATTGTAAAATTGGTAAAACCAAGTTAATTCAAACTAAATAAAGGCTAACATCACGAATACATGTTGTAAATACAAAAAAAGTAAGTTCGAAAACGGAATGATCGTGCAAGTCATAACAACGTGACTTCATGCTAAAAGCATTTAAACTATAGTTTAAACACATAAATTATGGTATAACCAAGTTATTCTTTGTTCTAACAACATGTTTTCATGTTTTAGCAACATCAATTCAAGTTTAATTGCAATCAAAATAATCACATCTAGAACATGTGGAGCTATGTGAAAAATGTGACAAATATTATTCATAGAAAGGATATTGTAAATTGGGTAAAACAAGTGTATTCAAACTAAATACAGGCTAACATCACGAATACATGTTGTATATACAAAAGAATTAAGTTCGAAAACGGAATGATCGTGCAAGTCATAACAACGTTACTTTATGCCAAAAGCATTTAAACTTTAGTTTAATGACATAAATCCTGGTATAACCAAGTCATTCTATGTAATATCAATATGTTTTCATTTTTTGACAACGTAAATTTCGGCTTAATTCAAATCAACATCATCACACCAAGAACATGTGGAACTATGTGAAAAATGAAACAAATGATTTTCATACAATTGACATCAGTAATTTGGTAAAACCAAATGTATTCTGACTAAATAAACGCTAACATCATAAATACATTTTGTATATACAAAAAATGTAGATTCGAATACGGAATGATCGTGCAAGTTATAACAATGTGACTTCATGCCAAAAGCATTTAAACTACAGTTTAATTATATAAATCCTGGTATAACCAAGTTATTCTTTGTTCTAACAACATGTTTTCATATTTTAACAACGAAAATTCAAGATTAATTCAAATCAACATCATCACACCTAGAACATGTGTAACTATATGAAAAATGAACCAAATGATATTCACACAATTGACATCGTGAATTTAGTAAAACCAAATGTATTCGAACTAAATAAATGCTAACATCACAAATACATGTTGTATATACAAAAATAGTAAGTTCGAAAAGGGAACGATCGTGCAAGTTATAACAACGTGACTTCATACCAAAAGCATTTAAACAATAATTTAATCAAATAAATCATCGTATAACCAAGCTATTCTATGTTCTAACAACATGTATTTAAGTTTTAACATCATCAATTCAAGTTTAATTGCATTCAAAATTATCACACCTAGAACATGTTTAACTATGTGAAAAAAGTGACAAATATTTTCAGACAAATGACATTGTAAATTTGGTAAAACCAAGAGTATTCAAACTAAATAAAGGCATACATGACGAATATATGTTGTATATACAAAAAAACTTAGTTCGAAAACAGAATGATTGTGCAAGTCATAACAACGTGACTTTATTCCAAAAGCATTTAAACTACAGTTAAACACATAAATCATGCTATAACAAAGTTATTGTTTGTTCTAACAACATGTTTTCATGTTTTAACAACATCAATTCAAGTTTAATTGAAATCAACATCATCACACCTAGAACATGTGGGACTATGTGAAAAATGTGCCAAATCATATTCATACAATTGACATTGCAATTTTTGTAAAACCAAATGTATTCAAACTAAATAAACGCTAACATCAAGAATACATATTGTATATACAAAAAAAAGTAAGTTCGAAATCGGAATGATCGTGCGAGTCATAACAACGTGACTTCATGCCAAAAGCATTTAAACTATAGTTTAATCACATAAATCATAGTATAACCAAGTTATTCTTTGTTCTAACAACATGTTTTCATATTTTATAATTAATTCAAGATTAATGGAAATCAAAATCATCACACCTTGAACATGTGGAATTATGTGAAAAATGAGCCAACTGATATTCATACAATTGGCATTGTAAATTTGGTAATACCAAATATATTCANGATAATAAGACTCGGGGTGAGGAAGGATGGACCGTCCGACCGAACCCGGCATCGTGCCTAGTACACGATTCGCCAAAGGAAGGGCATGCCTGATGAAGGGAACGATAAGTTCCAAAGAGGAAAAGATACGTACGAAGAGGGCGGAACGGATCCGGGTGGAAAAAGGGGTAGCGCCTAAGTACCCACCCGGGGAAGGGATGCATATGGCCCGTCGAGTCATCCAACAACTAACGGTTGGCTTGGGTGGGACATGCACCGAGCATGTTAATCTCGGCAACAGAAAAGTTAATGAATGATGGGAATGATAAGGGTAAAAGAAGAGGGAAATAAGAAAACGGTTAAGTGAATTTTGGGAATGATAAGTGTATGATGTAACTAAGAAGTAAGAAAGATAATGTGTAGTGTGTGTGAAGTTTTCTTTAATAGATTGTGACCGCTTTACAGATTTTGTAAGTGACGCAGGTGAGATATGATAGGGATGGGAAAGGAGGTCGTCGGTTGTCCGGTGATAGAGTCCGGTCCTTCGGAGAACACTCTAAATTATGCTGTCGTACTTTAATGTTTCGTACTATGTTTAAATGTGCTTTCGAATATTTCCGTTTTAATTATCATGTTTTAACAAAACGACTAGGCCCAAATTAGTGTCGTTACAAAATCCATCCCTCGGAAAAAAGATGAAGGGAAGTGAATTCGTGCCAAACCCGGGGCACGGACACTGTGAATCAAAGGGTATACTGCGAGTTACATAAATCTGCTGATCACTCAACAACTGAATGTAATGTTTTGGGAAACCACATCAATGAATTGGTAAAAGAAGGAGTGCTGGAATACAAGAAGGGTAAAACCCATTAAAAAGAATCTGGTCGGAATAGTGGAGACAGAGATGACGATCGTCGCTATGCACCACGCCAGAGGAAAGATGTGCATAATGACCGATCGCGGCAGAACCATCAAGGGAGAAATGAAAGACGTGGGGATCGCGGTGGGAGACAATGGAGGGATCGACAAAATAGTCGATACGGAGATGATCGACGGGACAACATACTATCCCCTACCCCAGAAGTGCTCCCCCCACCACCAGCGAACCCGCCAGCTGAAAAGGTTAATGCAGGAGATGTCAATTCAGTGCATAACGAAATGATGTACCCAGAGATTTTTGTAATCTCCTGTGGAGATCGCTGGGATATGACCGGGAAGGAGAGGAAGCGCCATGCTAAGGAAATATTGAATTCGTCAGAAGTCATGTCGGTCAAGGAGGATCGAAAACTGCCTAGGATAGACATAATGCTCGACGATGATGACAAGGAAGGTATGTATGAACCTCAGAATGATCCTATTGTCGTAAGTGCTGTCATTGCCAATCGCAGGGTACACCGAATTTTGGTCGACCAGGGGAGCTCTAGTAATATAATCTCAAAGAGAGTGATCGACTCCATGGGCATTGGCGTGACTGACCTACAGATCATAATAATGACATTGTGGTCCTTCAACCAACGATCGGTCACCCCCCTCGGAAAAATCATTCTGCCGACCACGATCGGATCGGGGGAAAAATCACGAACTGAAATGTTGGAATATGTGGCCATGGACATGGATATGGCATACAACGTAGACTTGGGACGACCGGGACTTAATGCATTTGATGCCGTGCCTTCTACAATCCATCTGAAGCTCAAATTTCCAACCACGTCCGGGATCGCTACCATAAACGTCGATCAAGCAACCGCACGCTCCTGCTATGTTTCGGCTTGCCGATCTATTGTCCATGTTGTAGAAGATTTACGGGAGCCGAGAAGGGCCATGGAACCACGGGAGTACAAAGTCGTGGAACTTATTCCAGGAGATTGCGAAAAGACTACTCGAATCGATTTGGATCTTATTAAGTCTTTTGAGATTGAACTGATCAAGTTATTACAGGATAATGCTGAGATTTTTGCATGGAGCCTGAAGGACTTGTGTGGCATAGAAAGAGCAGTGATGGAACACCGAATCAATACCCATCCCAGTGCACGACCGGTAAGATAGAAATTGCGTCGTTTTTCGCCACAGGTTGTAGAGATCATTGGACAGGAAACCTCAAAGTTAGTAGCTGCTGGATGTATGAAAGAGATAAAATATTCAGAGTGGGTGGCCAATCCCGTTGTGGTGCAAAAGGCAGGAGGAAAATGGCGAATGTGCATGGATTACAAGGGGCTGAACAAATTTTGTGAATCTGATCCTTACCCCCTTCCACACATTGATAAGTTAGTTGACGCTGTCGCAGGGAGTACTATGATGAGCACCATGGATGCGTACTCCGGATATCACCAGATTTTTCTTGCTAAGGAGGATCAGAAAAAGTCTTCGTTTGTGACGCCAAGTGGTGTCTTTTGCTATACTGCAATGCCGTTCGGATTAAAGAACGCTGGGGCTACGTACCAGCGTTTAGTTAATTTAATTTTCAAAGATTTAATAGGAAAAGAAATGGAGGTGTACGTGGATGACATGATTGTTAAGTCGTTGAATGATGAAGACCACATTTCCTATTTGACTAAGTGTTTTGAAGTATGTCGAACATACCGTTTGAAGCTCAATCCTGCTAAATATTGCTTCGGCATTCGAAGTGGAAAGTTTCTGGGGCATTATGTCTCTGAGAGAGGATAGAAGCAAACCCGGAAAAAACGAAAGCCATTATCGACATACTCCCACCCAGAACAAAAAAGGAGTTTCAAAGCCTGACAGGTCGATTGGCTGCCCTGAACCGATTTATTTCCAGATCCGCCGATCGGGCCTTGCCTTTCATCAAAGTCCTTCGACAGGGCAACAAGCTTGAATGGGATGAAGAATGTAATCGGGCGTAGGACGACTTAAAGAGATATCTATCGAATCCACCGCTTCTTATGAGTCCGACGTGTGACGAACCCTTGGGCCTTTATTTGGCAATATCGACCGTTGCAGTGAGCGCCGCTTTAGTAACGATTGGCGAGGGAATACATCGACCTATTTATTATGTTAGCCACACGTTACTTCCAACAGAGACAAGGTATATGATTATTGAAAAATTTGTCTTGGCATTAAAGAAAGCTTCTGTCAAGCTGAAGCATTATATCGAGGGTCGTCGCATTCAAGATTTTAAAGATCAACCTTTGGAAGCTGTTTTATCCAAGATGGATACGACAACAAGATTGTCGAAATGGGCCATTCAACTCAGTGCGATGAACTTGGAATTTTTGCCCCGAAGGGCTATAAAAGCTCAAGTTCTCGCAGATTTTGTGCTAGAAATGACTCGGTCAGCAGTGGTGACCGAGCAAGAGGATGACGTATGGGATATGTTTGTCGATGGGCCCACTCAAGGAGGGGCTGGAGCTGGGATTCATTTTTTTACTTCTCGAGGAGAGAACGTAAACGCAGCACTGAAGTTTTCTTTTCCTTGTTCTAATAATGCGGCAGAGTATGAGGCATTGATTGCAGGAATTAGGCATGCTTTGGATATCGGAGTGATGCATATCCGTGGGTTTACGGATTCTAAATTGGTCGTTGAACAGTTTTCAGGGACCTTTGAGACACATGAGCCCATTATGCAACGGTATAAAGGAGAGTTGGTCAAGATAGTGAAATCTTTAAAATCATTTGTGATATCACATGTGCCTAAGGAGGAAAATCATGAGGCTGATGCGTTGGCACGCCTAGCAGCAAGTTCACTAGGTTTACAAGATGGGACCATACAAGTGTTTATGAATTCTAAGCCGGCGTTCGACTTGCCAGTTATGATTCGAGCGACTGATCATGAAAGTGTCGATGGACAATTAATCGGGAACGTTGAGGCCGAGCCGATGCCGTTCTGGATGCATTCGCTGGTGGATTATCTGACTACCGGTGTTCTACCCGAGGGAAGGAACGAGCGACGACGATTGGAGGCAAGGGCACGAAGGTTTGTTGTTAAAGATGACATCTTGTACAAAAAATCTTTTGACAGTCCGTTATTAAGGTGCCTTCGCCCCTTAGAAACACTCGTCACTCAACGAAGTACATGAGGGAATTTGCAAAAATCATTCTGGAGCAAGATCTTTGGTTCAAAAGGTTAGACGATTGGGTTTCTATTGGCCCACCATGGTAGCTGATGCAAAGGACTTCGTTAAAAGGTGCCAACCATGTCAATACCATGCTAAATATCATAAACAACAGGGCTCGTAGCTGATTGCCACTCCATTCCCTTGTCCTATCCATAGATGGGGAATTGACATTTTGGGACCATTTCCTCGATCAATAAATCAAAGGAAGTTCTGTATAGTTGCTGTGGAATATTTCTCCAAATGGGTTTAAGCTGAACCAGTATCGTCCATTACAGAGGATGCTGTTAAAAAGTTTTTATGGAAAAATATTATTTCACGTTTTGGAGCGCCACGGGTGTTGGTGTTAGATAACGGTACGCAGTTTACAGGAAAAAAAGTTCAAGATATGTGCATTGAGCTGGGAATCAAACAAATGTTTTCCTCTGTTTCACATCCTAAGACCAATGACCTGACGGAGGTATCGAACCTTGCGATCGTTAAAGGCATTAAGAGGAAGCTGGAGGATATTGGAGGCATTTGGCCTGATCGACTGCAAGAGGTATTGTGGGCATATCGAACAACTCCAACACATACCACTAGTGAGACTCCTTTTTCACTAGTTTACGGATCGGAAGCCTTAGTACCCGTAGAGAATACATTGAAAACACAAAGGGTGGTCATGTATTCCGAAGAAGAAAATGACAACTTGAGAAGGATGGACTTAGATCTAATCGAAGAGAAATGAGAAGATATCTACGATCGTCGGTTATGATATCGTCGGACCATGGAAAAATGTTATAATAAGAAGGTGTATCCCCGATCGTTTTTAAAAGGGGACTTGGTTCTGCGAAGTGTGGAAGCACAGAAGAATCTTGGTAAACTCGATCGTCGATGGGAAGGTCCTTATAGGGTAAAGGAAGTGTTGTTCGGAGGCGCTTATAGATTGGAAACATTGGAGGGCGACGAATTCCCAAGATCCTGGAATATTGATAATCTCCGAATTTATCATCCATAGTTCGGGTAACATTTTCTTCTACTTCTAGCAGTTGTGATAAAACTTTGCGACTTTCCAAGTTCTTTAAATGCTGTTAGCATGAATATATTACCCATAACATCAAAATTTGTCGAGTGACAACACATGCAATATTATACCATTAAAGTCGAACGTCATATTCTGGTGACCCTTTCGATTATTTTTGTATGTCGAACCTACCGATAACCGATAGTGACTTTGAGGAATCCATATCGGCTTTCCATGCTGACGTCTACTCATGGCGATCAAGCATCTACCAACAATAACGTCGAACGTTCCATTTCAGGAATACTCTTCGGCTACAATTACGTCGAATGTTCCTTTCAGGAATACTCTTCGGCTACAATTACGTCGAACGTTCCTTTTCAGGAATACTTTTCGGCTGCAATTACAAATTACGTCGAACTTTCCTCTTCAGGAATACTCTTTGGCTCACTAATGTATCGAAACGTCGCTTCTCAGGAGACCTCTTCGCCAAGAATGGTGTCGAACGTCCCTTCTCAGGAGACTTCTTCGCTTATAATAGCGCCGAACGTTCCTTCTCGGGATACCTCTTCGGCTATAATTGTGTCGATCGTTCTCTCTCATGATACATCATCGGCTATAACCTCATGGAACGATCCTTCCCAGGAATCCTCCTCGATGTCGATTACGTCGAACGTTCTTTACCATGAATACTCTCTGACTGAATCCTCTTCAAAAATTTGGCAAGTTTTTTATTAAAGAGACTACTTATTCCGTCGCTCATGAACAGGAAAACTATTTGGCACAACTTCATATTTTACTTTAAAATATGACATCTTTTATACGGCAAAAGTTACTAATAAGTACGTCCGATTGATCAATATGATAATATTCTTCACGAGTGGGAATTAGATATGGCACACAAGTGCTATATAATACACATATGTGCCAGGGGCTACTTCGGTAAATTACCACTACGCCATTGTTGGCATCTCATGGTTTAAATGTTATGGCAAAATCAGATTATCGGTCGACACTACAGACAATACTTAAGCAAGGTTCTAAAATTGTAACGAAATAACGGTCGATCGGTATTGAAGCAGTAAGATAATGATTAAAGTTATTCTTATTGAAGAGATTATAATACAACATTCAAGAAGATGAAGAGCTAAATGTTAAGGCCCCTAGGTTCTCAAGAACGATTGAATCCACCCGATCGGTGTGTAGATGAAATTCTGGATCAGGATCATCCGGTCCAAGGGGTGAGCGAGGATTAAAATTCCCATCAAAAGTGAGTGGATCGACACATTCCCATTCTTCGGAGTTAGGATTAAGTTAAAAAATGTTGACGATATGTTCCTCAATTATCGACTTCTGCTCCTCCACCAATCCAAGGGAGTAAGTCATCGCCAAGTTTTTGAATGTTGGTGAAATCACGAACCGATCCAGAAATGACGATTTGTCCTATTTATGCTTGTCGATCGTTCGCTCGAGAGCTGACATCCGACCGTCATAATCCAAACACTTCTAGTTGATATCTTGGAGAATGCCATCTGCAGAGTTCATAAAATGCAGAACCTTGTCTTTATGGACCGTTAGACTATGGCGATATTCCTCCTCAGCATATTGAAGCGTCGTTGACGCTAGATTGACATTTTTCCGTTCGACCTCCAGCTTAGCTTCAAAGAGGTCGTGCTGGACTTCAGCTTCGGCTCTCTTTTTCATTTCTGCCTGGATTTCTTTAGCCGAACGGGATAATTCCTTGGTGAACACATCCACTCTGTTCTTCAGAGTATTGTTTTCTTCCTGAATGTGGGAGAGTTCTTGGGCACGACGCCTTGCTTCGGCTAGCTCTCCCTCTAGCCTAGCAATGTCGTTTCTGTCCTCTGCGGCTTGATCATGTGCCTTAGAAAGTTACTGCTGCAGAAGTGCGACCACCTTTACAGAGCGCGTTGTCTTATGATACAGAGACAACATTTCCTTTGATGTCTGCAGTGGGCAACACATGATTAGAGCAGCCATAATCGGTATGGAACATTTAGATAATGTTATGAAAAATACCTCACGAAGCGCGATCGCCGCTTTGCCAAGAGAGACAGGTGGGTCGGTCGATAAGGTGCCGACCACCATCATCTCATCAATATGAGTGCTGACAAGCGTCCCCACAGCCAAAGAAACCGTCGGGCGTTTCATGGCGTCGCTGCCAACCGGTTGTGGAAGAATGAAGTTATCCCACATGTTTTTGCTCTGGAATTAAGCAAACCATGAAGGAAAACTCTGCCGTTCACATGACGAACTAGCTTCTGATGGGGATGCAGCTTCGTTCGCCATCTGAGTTTGGACTGGAGAAGACGGAAGGTCGGTCATTGGGGTTGTTTGCGACCTCGTAGGAGATTCCCTTGGATAGTCGATCAGTTGGACTTGCTCAGCTTGCAGGAATTCATTGAAGAGTAAGCGACGATCAGCAGTCCAACCTACAATCCTAAAACAACTTTCAAGTGTTAGATCGTCAAAAAATTGGGTTACCCTTTAACCAAGGGATTCCATAGGAATAGAGACGATCGACAAAGGGTTGGGTGGTGACCCTTCGACATCATCGGTCGATCGCGGTACTTCTGCCGCTTCAGAAGCGTCATTTCCCGCGGTTATTTTGAGGGGTGATGAAGGGGGAGATAGTGATGAAGACTTCTTTTTAGACACGGAAGCCTACGAATATATGGACAAAATGAAACAACATTAAGACTATGAATGAGCAAAAGTGCGATTACCTTCGCCTTTTTAGCCTTCCTCTGCAATCCTTTGGCGATCATCTCTTGTTTCCTCTTCAGTATCCCTCCAGAAGAAAGTCTAGAAGAGGAAGCTGAAATACGGAACAAACACTCAGTCATGACTAGAAGGAATGAAAAGATAATAAAATCAGCTTACGTTCTTCGGGAAGAGATGATGGTTGAGCCCAGGGTCGAACGATGCGTTCGCTCATCGATCGACCTATTATGCGCAGACGGGAAAGATTATCCTTTGCGCATAACACTTTCCAGTTAAGACGATCGTCTTTATTTGGAATCGTTGTTCAGTGTGGGCAAGTTGTTCAGTCGATCGGCAATTAGAATCGTTTCTTCACCATGAACTTGCCAGTGTCAGACGATACTTGGAGAGAGAATTCAAGGTTATCATCTTGAAACCCGACCCAGACGAATGAGTTGAACCAGTCGCGTTGCGAATCTGGTCGCTCGACAAGATCGTTGTTTTTACCTCTACTAGACAAGTACCACAGCTTACGTTGGGCAAAAATGTGAGTACACAATCGCCACATCACCTTGTAGATCGTCAGGAAGTTGGTGACGGTCTGGGCCATGTTAGCAGCGTCGCAGTAGTGGATGAATTCGACGATCACCAAGTAACTGCTTAGCATCAGAGCAAAAACGGGCATCGCAAGGGTCCACAGCAGTTCAGCGACGAACGGATGAAGGGGGAACCTCAATCCGTTCTTCATAGCAGTGATCGTCACTGTATAGGATTCTCTAGGGACGATCGTCCGACCGCGGGCCAAGGCTCAGAACCAGTATCGCCGACTTCCAGTTGGTATTCTTCAGGGAAGCCAAATTTGTCACGAATCATGTCAATATTCAAAGATGGAGCCATCTACGAATAAGACTAAGCATCGTAAATACCTACAAAATAAGAACCCACTGGAAAATCAAGAGAATCGAAGAAACTCTCTCGAATATTGGGAAAAATAACGTTTTGCTCGCGGTAAGGAAATAAACCGAAGTAAAAGGTCGTACAAGCCGAAAAAGTAAAATAAACCTGTGGAATTCGTGCATCTGAAGGAGAAGAGTATTCGCCGGAGAAAATGGTTGAAATCGCCTGAGAACAGAAGGTTGAAATGAAGTCGGAAGCACGATAGAATTGCAACGCAGACGAGGGTCTTGTTTGTGCGCAATGCTCAGGATTGTGCCACGTGGACGACCAGGATTGCGACTTTCTGGCTTCCGCATGAATTTCAAGATGAGCGGATATGACATGATGAGTACGGAGAAACATTTGGAAAATATTGGCGCCGATCGGTATATTTATTGGTCATTTGGGGCTACATGTAAGTCACGATAATTTCAACTCCCTTTGGCGTTCGACTTTGACGATCGGATGGAGTTGAGGGGCTAATGTTAATACATGACTTACGGAGATACGGTTAGGGTCAGACGAGGTGACCGATCGGACGACAATATGCTCTTGCCGATCGGACGAGAGATATGATGGTTAGTCGATCGGTACTCTACGAAGTGTCGCAGGATCGGTAATGAATTGCTGGAGAAAGGGTGTGCGATCGGCGTCCTCAGGAGAAATGTCAAGGAAGGCTACGCAATTACTCTAGGTGGCGGTGTGCGGCTTCAGCGTGCACAAACGTCTTATAAATACGCTCGAGGTGGTTGCGGGGAAATCGTAATAGATTACGATAAGATTGTGTGTGATTAAAATATGTAAAATGTTTGTCTATAAAAGGGAGAGGACAGAAAGTGTTGAAGGATAAGCTGGAGGGAGAGTTCCCAATCAAAATATAATAGTGAATTCTTCCTGGGTATGGTGCCCCGTGGGTTTTCCTCAGGTTTTTCGGGTTTCCCATGTATAAACTCTTGTTATCTTCATGTTACGGCAACCGTATACCAGCGGTATTCTCACCAAAATATCAAACATCGCACAGTAAATTTTTACTCTTAACAATATACGCATATAGTATGTGTGCATAAATACGTGAAAAATAAATTTCGGAAACAACCTCGCACGAGATGTTTAAATAGATGTTGAAATAAAATCATAAATTCCATGTGTTTAATGCATTTTTTTCTAGAAACGCATTTTTCGCATGATTTTAATCATTTTTCGAGGTGATATATATGTATATAGTATGTGTGCATATATTCGTGAAAAAGAATTTCGGAAAAAACAGAGCACGCGTAGTTAAAAACGATTTTGAAATATAAGCATAAATTCCATGTGTTTATTGCATTTTTTTCCAGAAACGCCCTCATCGCACTATTTTAATCATTTTTCGAGGTGATAAATATACGTATATAGTATGTGTGTATAAATACGCAAAAAATAAATTTAGGAACAAACCTCGCACGAGTCGTTGAAAACAATTTTGAAATATAAACATAAATTCCATGTGTTTAATGCATTTTTTCTAGAAACGCCTCGTCGCAAGTTTTTAATCATATTTAGAGGTGATATATATACGTAAATAGTATGTGTGTAAAAATACGTGAAAAAAAATTTCGGAAAAAGCCTCGCACGAGTAATTAAAACGATATTGAAATATAAGCATAAATTCCATGTGTTTATTGCATTTTTTTTCCAGAAACGCCCTCATCGCACTATTTTAATCATTTTTCGAGGTGATATATATACGTATATAGTATGTGTGTATAAATCCGTGAAAAATAAATTTGGGAAAAAAACTCGCACGAGTCGATAAAAACGATTTTGAAATATAAGCATAAATTCCATGTGTTTAATGCATTTTATATCATAAACGCACTCGTCGCACGATTTTAATCATTTTTCTAGGTGACATATATACGTATATAGTATGTGTGTATATATACGTATATAGTATCTGTGACGAGAGCGTTTCTTGAAAAAAAGGCACTAAACACATGCAATTTATGCTTATATTTATAAGTCGTTTTTTACTACTCGTGCGAGGTTTTTGTACGGAATTTTTTTTCACGTATTTATACACATACTATATACGTATATATATAACATCGAAAAATAATTAAAATCGTGCGACGAGGGTGTTTCTGGAAAAAAATGCATTAAACACACATAATTAATGCTTATATATCAAAATCATTTTTTACGACTCTTACGAGGTTTTTTCCGATATTTTCTTTTCACATACATATAGAAACATACTATATACTTATATATATCACCTGGAAAAATTCTTTAAATCGTGCGACGAGGGGGTTTCTTGAAAAAATTGCATTAAACACTTGGAATTTATGCGTATATTTCAAAATCATTTTTTACGACTCGTGCGAGGTTTTTTCTGAATTTATATTTCACATATTTATACAAACATACTATATACGTATATGTATCAACTTAAAAAATGATTAAATCCATTCGACGAGGGCGTTTCTGGAATAAAATGCATTAAACACATGGAATTTATGATTATATTTCAAAATCGTTTTTTCGACTCGTGCGACGTTTTTGTCCGGAATTTTTCTTTCATGTTTTTATACAGACATACTATATACATATATATATAAACTCGAAATATGATTAAAATAGTGCGACGCGGGTGTCTCAGGATAAAAATGTGTTAAACACACATAATTTATGCTTATATTTATTAATTTGTTTTTTACAACTCGTGCGAGGTTTTTTCAGATATTTTCTTTTTACGTATTTATACAAGCATACAATATACGTATATATATTACCTCGAAAAATTATTTAAATCGTGCGACGAAGGTGTATCAAGAAAAAATTGAATTTATGCTTATATTTCAAAATCATTTTTTACGACTCGGGCACGGTTTGATCCGATATTTTTTTTTACTTATTTAAACACACATACCATATAAGTATATGTATCACCATGAAAAAGGATTAGAATTGTGTGACGAGGGCGTTTCTTGAATAAAAGGCACTAAACACATGTAATTTATGCTTATATTCCAAATCGTTTTTCACTACTAGTGCGAGGTTTTTGTGCGGAATTTTTTTTCACGTATTTATACACACATACTATATACGTATATATATAACATCGAAAAATGATTAAAATCGTGCGACGAGGGTGTTTCTGGAAAAGAATGCATTAAACACAAAATTTATGCTTATATATCAAAATCATTTTTTACGACTCTTGCGAGGTTTTTTCCGATATTTTCTTATCACATACATATAGAAACATACTATATACTTATATATATCACCTGGAAAAATTCTTTAAATCGTGCGATGAGGGGGTTTCTTGAAAAAATTGCATTAAACACTTGGAATTTATGCTTATATTTCAAAATCATTTTTTACGACTCGTGCGAGGTTTTTTCTGAATTTATTTTTCACATATTAATACAAACATACTATATACGTATATGTATCAACTTAAAAAATGATTAAAATCGTTCAACGAGGGCGTTTCTGGAATAAAATGGATTAAACACATGGAATTTATGCTTATATTTCAAAATCGTTTTTTCGACTCGTGCGATGCTTTTGTCCGGAATTTTTCTTTCACGTATTTATACACACATACTATATACATATATATATAACCTCGAAATATGATTAAAATAGTGCGACGCGGGTGTCTTAGGAGAAAAATGTGTTAAACACACATAATTTATGCTTATATTTCTTAATTTGTTTTTTACGACTCGTGCGAGGTTTTTCCGATATTTTCTTTTTACGTATTTATACAAGCATACTATATACGTATATTTACAACCTCGAAAAATTATTTAAATCGTGCGACGAGGGTGTATCAAGAAAAAATTGAATTAAACACATTAAATTTATGCTTATATATCAAAATCATTTTCTATGACTCGGGCACGGTTTTATCCGATATTTTTTTTTGACTTATTTAAACACACATACCATATAAGTATATGTATCACCTTGAAAAAGGATTAGAATTGTGTGACGAGGGCGTTTCTTGAAAAAAAGGCACTAAACACATGGAATTTATGCTTATATTTCAAAATCGATTTTACTACTTGTGCGAGGTTTTTGTACGGAATTTCTTTTTCACGTATTTATACACATATACTATATATGTATATATATAACATCGAAAAATGATTAAAATCGTGCGACGAGGTGTTTCTGGAAAAAAATGCATTAAACACACAGAATTCATGCTTATATTTCTTAATTAGTTTTTACAACTCGTGCAAGGTTTTTTCCGATATTTTCTTTTGACATATATATACAAGCATACTATATACATATATATATCACCTGGAAAAAATATTTAAATCGTGCGACGAGGGGGTTTCTAGAGAAAATTGCATTAAACACATGGAATTTATGCTTATATTTCAAAATCATTTTTTACGACTCGTGCGAGGTTTTTTCTGAATTTTTTTTTCACGTATTTATACAAACATACTATATACGTATATGTTTCAACTCAAAAAATGATTAAAATCATGCGACGAGGGCGTTTCTGGAATAAAATGCATTAAACACATGGAAAATATGCTTATATTTCAAAATCGTTTTTAAGACTCGTGCGACGTTTTTGTCCGGAATTTTTCTTTCACGTATTTATACACACATACTATATACGTATGTATATAACCTCGAAATTTTACATAAATCGTGCGACGATTGTGTTTCAAGAAAAAATTGAATTAAACACATGGATTTTATGCTTATATTTCAAAATCGTTTTTTACGACTCGCCAAGGTTTTTTCCGATTTTTTTTTTACGCATTTAAACACACATACCATATAAGTATATGTATCACCTTGAAAAAAGATTAGAATTGTGTGACGAGGGCGTTACTGGAAAAAAAGGCACTAAACACATGGAATTTATGCTAATATTTCAAAATCGTTTTTTACTACTCGTGCAAGGTTTTCGTACGGAATTTTTTTTTCATGTATTCATACACACATACTTTATATGTATATATATAACATTGAAAGATGATTAAAATCGTGCGACGAGGGTGTTTCTGTTAAAAAATGCATTAAACACACATAATTTATGCTTAGATTTCAAAATATTTTTTTACGACTCTTGCGAGGTTTTATCGGATATTTTTTTTTACGAATTTATACACACATACTATATACGTATGTAAATCATCTCGAAAAACTATTTAAATAGTGCAACCAAGGAGTTTCAAGAAAAAATTTCATTAAACACATGGAATTTATGCTTATATTTCAAAATCGTTTTTTACGACTCGTGCGAGGCTTTTCCGATGTTATTTTTTCACATATTTATACACACATACTATATACGTATATATATCACCTCGAAAAAGGATTAAAACCGTGCGACGAGGGTGTTTCTGGAATAAAGTGCATTAAACAAATGTAATTTATGCTTATATTCCAAAATCATTATTAACGAATCGTGCAAGGTTTTTTCCGATATTTTCTTTTCACGTATTTGTACAAATATACTATATACGTATTTATATAACCTGGAACAATTATTTAAATCGTGCGACAAGGGCGTTTCTCGAAAAAATTTCATTAAACACATGGAATTTATGCTTATATTTCAAAATCGTTGTTAACCACTCGTGTGAGATGTTTCCCAAATTGGTTTTTGTTATATTTATACACACATACTCTATACGTATATATATCACCTCAAAAAATGATTAAAATCGTGCGACGAAGGCATTTCTAGAAAAAAATGATTGAACATATGGAATGTATTCTTATATTTGAAAATCGTTTTAAACGACTCGTGCAAGGTTTTTTCCGAAATTTCTTGTTCACGAATTTATACAAGTGAACTATATACGTATATTTATCAACTCGAAAAATGAATAAAATCGTGCGATGACGGCGTTTCTGGAATAAAATGCATTAAACACATGGACTTTATGCTTATATTTCAATATCGTTTTTAACGACACGTGCGAGGTATTTTCCGATATTTTTTTTTCACGAAATTGTACACACATACTATATACGTATATATATCTCCTCGAAAAATGATTAAAATAGTGCGATGCGGGTGTCTCAGGAAAAAAATGCATTAAACACACAGATTTTATGCTTATATTTCAAAATCGATTTTTACTACTCGTGCGAGGTTTTTTCCGATATTTTATATATCATGTATTTATACTAGCATACTTTATACGTATATTTATCAAATCGAAAAATGATTAAAATCCTGCGACGAGGGCTTTTCTGGAATTGAATGCATTAAACACATGGAATTTACGCGTATATTTCAAAATCATTTGAAACGACTCGTGCGAGGTATTTTCCGATATTTTTTTTTCTCGTATTTATACACACATACTACATACGATATATATCACCTCGAAAAATGATTAAAATCGTGCGAGGAGGGCGTTTCTGAAAAAAAATGAATTAAACACATGGAATTTATGCTTGTATTTCAAAATCGTATTTAACTACTCGTGCGAGGTTTTTCCGATATTTTTAATTCACCTATTTATACAGACATAATATATACGTATATATATCACCTCGAAAAATGATTAAAATCGTGCGACGAGGGTGTTTATGGAAAAAAATTAATTAAACACATGGAATTTATGCTTATATTTCAATATCGTTTTTAACTACTCGGGCGAGGTTTTTTCCGATATTTTATCTTCACGTATTTATACACACGAACTATATATGTATATATATAACCTCGAAAAATAATTAAAATCGTGTGACGAGTGCGTCTCATGAAAAAATTGAATAAAACACATGGAATATATGCTTATATTTCAAAATCGTTTTTTACGGCTCGTACGAGGTATTTTCCGTTATTTTTTTATCACGTATATATACACACATACTATATACATATATATATCAACTCGAAAAATGATTTAAATCGTGCGACGTGGCCGTTTCAAGAAAAAAATTCAACAAAACATGGAATTTATGCTTTTATTTCAAATCCGTATGTTACGACTCGTGCGAGATTTTTTTCGATATTTTTTTTTCATGTATTTTTACACACATACTATATACGTATGTATATCTACTGGAAAAATGATTAAAATCGTGCGACGAGGGCGTTTCTAGAAAAAATATCATTAAGCATGGATTTTATGTTTATATTTCAAAATCATTTTTTTCGAATCTTGCGAGGTTTTTTCCGATATTTTTTGTTCACGTATTTATACACACATACTATATACGTATATATATCACCTCAAAATATGATTAAAATCATGCGACGAGGCCGTTTTTGGAAAAAAAATGAATTAAGCACATGGAATTTATGCTTATATTTCAATATCGTTTTTAACTACTCGTGCGATGTTTTTTCCGATATTTTATTTTCACTTATTTATACACACATGCTATATATGTATATATATCATCTCGAAAAATGATTAAAATCGTGTGACGAGGGCGTTTCTTGAATAAAAATGCATTACACACATGGAATTTATGTTTATATTTCAAAATCATTTTTTACGACTCGTGCGAGGTTTTTTCGAAATTTTTTATTCTCGTATTTATACACACAAACTATATGCGTATATATATCACCTCGAAAAATGGTTAAAATCCTGAGACGAGTGCGTTTCTAGAAAAAATTGCATTAAAAACATGGAATTCATGTTTATATTTCAAAATCATTTTTTACGACTCGTGCGAGGTTTTTTTACGATATTTTTTATTCACATGTTTATACACACATACTATATACGTATATATATCACCTCGAAATATGATTTAAATTGTGCGACGAGGGCGTTTCTAGAAAAAAATGAATTAAACATATGGAATTTATGATTGTTTTTCAAACTTGTTTTTAACTAATCGTGCGAGGTTTTTCCGATATTTTATTTTCACGAAATTATACACACATACTATATACGTATATATAACACCTCGAAAAATGATTATAAATGGGCGACGAGGTCGTTTCTAGAAAAAATTGCATTAAACACATGTGATTTATGTTATATTTCAATATCGTTTGTTACGACTCGTGCGAGATGTTTTTCGATATTTTTTTTCACGTATTATTACACACATACTATATAGGTATGTATATCTACTAGAAAAATGATTAAAATCGTGCGACGAGGGCGTTTCTATAAACAATTGCATTAAACACATGGAATATATGTTTATATTTCAAAGTCATTTTTTACGACTCGTGCAAGGTTTTTTCCGATATTTTTTATTCACCTATTTATACACACACACTATATACGTATATATGTCACCTATAAAAATGATTAAAATCGTGCCACGAGGGCGTTTCTGGAAAAAAATGAATTAAACACATGCAATTTATGCTTATATTTCAATATCGTTTTTAACTACTCGTGCGAGGCTTTTTCCGATATTTTATTTTCACGTATTTATACACACATACTATATACGTATATATATCACCTCGAATAATGATTGAAATGGAGCGATGATGGCGTTTCTAGAAAAAATGGCAATAAACACATGGAATTTATCCTTATATTTCAAATTCCGTTTTAACGACTCGTGCGAGGTTTTTTCCAACATTTTTTTTTCACGTATATATACACACATACTATATACATATATATCTCATCTCGAAAAATGATTTAAATTGTGCGACGAGGCCGTTTCAAGAAAAATTTCATTAAAAACATGTAATTTATGCTTATATTTCAAATGCGTATGTTACGACTCGTGCGAGATTTTTTTCGATATTTTTTTTTCATGTATTTTTACACACATACTATATACGTATGTATATCTACTGGAAAAATGATTAAAATTGTGCGACGAGGCCGTTTCAAGAAAAAATTTCATTAAAAACATTGAATTTATGCTTATATTTCAAATCCGTATCTTACGACTTGTGCGAGGTTTTTTCCGATATTTTTCATTCACGTATATATACACACATACTATATACGTATATATATCACCTCGAATAATGATTTAAATAGTTTGATGAGGCCATTTCAATAAAAAAATCCATTACACACATGTGATATATGCTAATATTTCACATATCGTTTTTAACTACTCGTGCGAGGTTTTTCCGAAATTTTATTATCACGTAATTATACACACATACTATATACGTATATTTATCAACTCGAAAAATGATTAAAATCGTGCGACGAATGCGTTTCTCGAAAAAATTGCATTAAACACATGGAATATATGCTTATATTTCAAAATCGTTTTTTACGACTCGTGCAAGGTTTTTCCGATATTTTTTTTTCACGTATATATACACACATACTATATACATATATATATCATCTTGAAAAATGATTTAAATCGTGCGACAAGGCCGTTTCAAGAAAAAAATTCATTAAAAACATGGAGTTTATTCTTATATTTCAAATCCGTATGTTACGACTAGTGCGAGATTTTTTTTGATATTTTTTTGTCATGTATTTTTACACACATACTATATACGTATATATATATACTGGAAATATGATTAAAATCGGGCGACGAGGGCGTTTCTAGAAAAAATTGCATTGGACATGAAATTTTTGTTTATATTTCAAAATCATTTTTTTCGACTCGTGCGAGGTTTTTTCCGATATTTTTTGTTTGCGTATTCATACACACATATTATATACGTATATATTTCACCTCGAAATATGATTGAAATCATGCGACGAGTGCGTTTCTGGAAAAAAATAAATTATACACATGTAATTTATGCTTATTTTTCTATATCGTTTTTAACTACTCGTGCGAAGTTTTTTACGATATTTTATTTTCACGAAATTAGACACACATACTATATACGTATATATATCACCTCGAAAAATGAATAATATCGTGCGACGAGGGCGTTTCTATAAAATATTGCATTAAACACATGCAAAATAAGCTTATATTTCAAAATCGCTTTTCACGACTCGTGCGAGGTTTTTTCCGATATTTTTCTTTCACGAATATATACACACATACTATTTACGTATATATATCACCTCAAAAAATGATTTAAATAGTGCGACGAGGCTGTTTCAGTAAAAAATTTCATTAAACACATGTGATTTATGCTTATATTTCAAAATCATTTTTAACTACTTGTGTAAGGTCTTTCCGATATTTTATTTTCACGTATTTATACACACATACTATATACGTATATATATCACCTTGAAAAATGAATAAAATCGTGCGACGATGGCGTTTCTAGAAAAAATTGCATTAAACACATGGAACATAGGCTTATATTTCAAAATCGTTTTTTACGACTCTTGCGAGGGTTTTCAGATATTTTTTTTTCACGTATATATACACACATACTCTATACATATATATATCATCTCGAAAAATGATTTAAATCGTGCGACGAGGCCGTTTCAAGAAAAAACTTCATTAAAAACATGGAATTTAGGCTTATCTTACAAATCCGTATGTTATGACTCGTGCGAGATTTTTTTTGTGATTTTTTTTTCATGTATTTTACACACATACTATATATGTACGTATATCTACTAGAAAAATGATTAAAATCATTCTACTAGGGCGTTTCTAGAAAAAAATGCATTAAACATGGAATTTATGTTTATATTTCAAAATCATTTTTTTCGACTTGTGCGAGGTTTTTTCCGATATTTTTTGTTCACCTATTTATACACACATACTATATACGTATATATATCACCTCAAAATATGAATAAAATCATGCGACGAGGGCGTTTCTGGAAAAAAATGAATTAAACACATGGAATTTATGCATATATTTCAATATCGTTTATTACGACTCGTGCGAGGTTTTTTCTAAATTTTTTTTTCACGTATCTATACAAACATACTATATACGTATATGAATCAACTCAAAAAATGATTAAAATCGTGCGACGAGGTTGTTTCTGGAATAAAATGCATTAAACACATGGAATTTATACTTATATTTCAAAATCGTTTTTACGACTCGTGCGAGGTTTTTGTCCGGAATTTTTCTTTAACAAATATATACACACATACTATATACGTATATATATCACCTCGAAAAATGATTAAAAACATGCGACGAGGACGTTTCAAGAAAAAATTGCA